>JANRMT010062841.1:51699400-51719712 GCA_026402145.1 Polypterus bichir lapradei | reverse complement strand
TATATATATATATATATATATATATATACACACACACACGTATGTATTTATGTATATATGATATACACAGTATATCACTGGCACAATCATACCCAGACCAGTCACGGGTTAAAATATAGTCCCTCTTATTAATAAACTTTACCTTAACACACACGTTAAGACAATCAAAGTATAGACAGCACAGAAAATTATCCTCTGCGTTCACACTCCTATCAAGCCTCATCCACCACCTCCCAACTCTGACTGCCTGGTCAAGGTGGAGTGGCTCCTTTTATCTCTGACCCGGGAGTATTTCCGGGGATAGGGCATGGTCTGTCAGAAGTACTTCTAGGCCAGATGGGAGTTCCACAAAATTTGCACTATATCTCCCTGCAGCACCCCCTAGTGGTAGCCACAGAACCCAACAGGGCTGTATTCTGAAACTCCAACTCCCATGATGCCCTGTGGGTATCTGAATGGGACCTGAATCGTAGGCATGGTGCTCTCTGGCATATTAGGGGATACAGTACTTAGATGCAGACACACTCACCGGCCACTGTAATAGGTACACCTGTTCAACTGCTTATTAATGCAAATATCTAATCAGTCAATCAAATGGCAGCAGATAGACATTTTTTAGATGACCTGCTCAAGTTCAAATTGAAAATCAGAAGGGGGAAGAAAGGTGATATAAGTGACTTTGAATGTGGCATGGTTGTTAGTGCCAGACGGGCTGGTCAGAAACTGATGGATCTACTGGGATTTTCACAAGCAAACCATCTCTAGCGTTTACAGAGAATGGTCCGAACAAAGGGAAAATATCCAGTAAGCAGCAGTTCTCAGTTGTTGATGCCAGAGGTCAGAGGAGAATGGATAGACTGGTTTGAACTGATAGAAAGGCGATAGTATCTCAAGTAACCACCTGTTACAACCCTAGGTATGCAGAAGAGTATTTCTGAAACCACAGCATGTTGAACTTTGAAGCAAATGAGCTACAGTAGCAGGAGACCAGAGACCACACTGGGTGCCACTCCTGTCAGCAAAGAACAAGCAACTGAAGACTGGAAAAATGTTGCCTGTTCTGAGGAGTCTTGCTTTCTGCTGTGAAATCTGGATGGTAGGGTCAGAGTTTGGCGCCAGCAACGTGAAGACATGGATCCATCCTTCCTTGCATCAACAGTTAAGCCTGGTGGTGGTGTAATTGTGTGGGGAATATTTTCTTGGCACACTTTGGGCCCCTCAGTACCAGTTGAGCATTGTTTAAATGTCACAACCTACCTGAGTATTATTACTGACCATGTCTATCCCTTTTATGACCGCAGTGAACTCATCTTGTGATGTCTACATCCAGCAGGAAAATACCCCACAACGCAAACCTCACATCATCTCAAACTGGTTAAAAATGACAATGAGTTCACAGTTCTCAAATGCCCCCACAGTCACCAGATCTCAATCGAATAGAGCAGCTTTGGGATGTGGTGGGATTGGAGATTCACATCATGGATGTGCAGCCAACAAATCTGCAGCAAGTGCGTGATGCTACCATGTTAATATGGACCAAAATCCCTATGGAATGTTTCCAGCACCTTGTTGAATTTCTGCCACAAAGAATTATGGCAGTTCTGGAGGCAAAAGGGGGTCCAACCCAGTATTAGCAAGGTGTACTTAAAGTGTCCAGTGAATGTATACATACACACCCACACACACACAGATATAAAGAGGATTCACAAAAACATCTGGCCAAGCAACCAATATCTATATTCCATTACATGTCAAGATACATCATAGATAAAGGTGCATTAGACACACTTGTGAGTTCCATATGGGTTGTAAATTTCTTGCAGTTTAAGTATACCACATGAAATCTTTTAAGGCAAAATCCAAATTTACAAATGCAGCTGAAATTGGGCTCCACATGTTACATGACACTTTTAATGCCAATATTTACTGTATAAGGATGCTTCCCCAGATGGCTAAATTGAGTTATTCTGTTCATGTAAATGAATACCAACCAGAATGCACATCAGGCTAATGTGTTTTTATTCAATTTTGTGAAGTTTTCATACTTTCTAATTATCCTTCATGCAATAAAACTAAATGCAAACAGATAAAACGTATAGTTCTTGTACCTTCATCTATCACACATTTACCCTTGGGATTCACTTTTTGCTGAGCCCAGAAAGAAGTATCTGACTGAAATGCTAAACTTTAAATTAAATAACTGCATAAAGCTCAAAAACTAACCTAGATATTTTTTTATTATAGCCTTTTCACAAAGAAAAAACATTCCTAAAGTTTGGTATGAGCAAAATACACAATATTGTTTTAATTTAATTTTCAGTCCAGGATCTGACTGAATAATTTCCCTCAAATTTTTATACAAAAGAAGTGGTAAAATACGCTAAAAGAAAACACCAATATGAAGTCACTTAACAGGGATTTGGGCCCAAAAATAACAGTTTGTATGTTCAATTATACAATTGACTAACTTCAATGATTCTGCAGTATGCATGTGCAATCCATTTTCCATAACGATGTTGGGTAACATCATAAGAGTAGAAAACTCTGTCAAGCATTGTTAGGAGGGAAATGATGAAGAGTTTAAAGTGTTGCCCTGGCCTCTAACATTCCTAGATTTCAATTTAACTGAACATCAGGGAAACCTGGTAAATGGATAATAGGATTATGAGAATGGCACTGCATATGTAAAGTTTGTTATGCTCATCAAACCAGACTCTGTCCTGACCCTGAGTTTGTATGTATGGCATCAAAGTATTAAGGATATGGTGAACAGTAGCATCCTCACCCAGGAGGATTGTCATTTCTCTCAGGATGTGCTGCAAAAAACGACAGAATCACTGAGAAGTGGTTGGTAAGGATGGGATTATGTACGTACAAGTCATATTTTACAAAGTATCCCATATTAAAAATCTGATGAGGAAAAAAGAAATCCAGTTTCCATACTTTTTCCATCACTCATTCCCTAATCCATTTACAGTTAATTTCCAGAAGCATGACTCGTGACTACACTGATAAGCTAAAATAAACTGCTAAAAAGAAATTAAAATTAAGGGAAACATTAATCATCAGTCTAACACCAAGTCAGTGAAGCTTCAGAACATTGGGCCTTCATGCCATACTCATGGAGTCTGTTTCTGACAATTTGGTCAGAAACATGTACACCAGTAGCCAGCTGAAGGTCATTTTCTGGGGGTCTTCCTGTTCCTCCTTGCACAAAGGAGTAGATACCAGTCCTGCTTCTAGGCTGATGCCCTTCTATGGCCCTGTCCAGCTCTCTTCATGTAACGACTCATTTCCTAGTATCTACTCCAATGCTCTCAAGACCTCCTTGCGATGGCAGATTATGAATGTGCCATCCTGGAGAATCATGACTACCAGTGCAACCTGTAGTACCACATTATGCTACCTATAGTGACAAGGGCATTAAAAATGCAAACCTAGAGAAGAATCAGTCAAAAAGGAGAAGGAGAGAGCAACTGTCTGTGGGCGCCACCTGCAAAGTGTGTACCTGTTGTCACTTTCATTTGCACCAAAGCAGGTGAAGTTGATTCAGAATCGGTTATGCCTCCTAACTGGACAGACTGTCCCTGAAGCTTAAGTGACTTTGTGTTAGACATGATTGAGTGTTCCCTTAATTTTTTTCAGCAGTATATTATGATCACTTCCATGTGAAGCGAAGGACTCTGGCTATCTCTTACCAGCAGCACAAGTCATGGTCAGAGATATATTAGACAGTATGTTGGCGTTAGGTATGCATAGGCAATATGTTAAATGCAGAAGATATGGCCAGGTGAATAGACCTAAATGACTTTGATAAGGGCCAAATTGTTATGGAGATGACTGGGTCCAATTGTTTCCAAAATTGCAAGGTTTGTGTGGTGCTCATGATCAGCCATGGTGAGTACCTACCAGCAGTGGTCCAAAGAGTGAAGAACCACTAACCAACAACAAGGGGTTGGGTAGCCAAGACTCATTGATGCAAGAGGTACAAATCAACTGATGGGAATCATTACAAGAACCAAAAAGAATGATGACATAATTCCTGTTCTCAAGTTGTTACACTGGCTTACATCTAAACTTGGGCTGGATTTCAAAATTCACTTTCACAAATCATTTATACATATAAAGCCTTGAATGGCCAAGGGACTGCTTACCTATCTGAACTGTCATTAACCATAGCACACAGTAAAATCACGTTACCAACTTACTATAGATTCCAAGGATTAACAAAATAACAGGTCAAGCTTTTAACTACAGTATACTAGAGCAGTGGAAGAACCTGTCTACTTCAGTCTAACATTTAAATCCAGACAGAAGACTCACTATTTTAGTCTAGCATATCCAGATTACAGCAGTTTAGCTGTACATATACCCATTTGTTAGAAGGTAAAATTATAAGTAATACAATAATTATGAACCATTACTAACCCTCTATTTTTATTAGTATGTTCTCAGTGTCCTGCTGTGGGACATTTCTGAAAAATGTAATGTATTGAGATCAATTTAGGCACTCCATAAATGTCAAAAAAAGTAGGTAATCGACAGAAGAAACTCAAATCCAAAAACCCCAGTGATGTTCATTACAACTTAGAAATGTCCCACTGGAGGATGATAAACTTTGAGTCCAAGGTGAACTGGTTTCTATGTGTGCGGCAAAAATTGCTGTTGTTACTCTTTTTTAGATTGAGAGTCCTTTTATGATGTTAACATCACAAAACTGAGTTTCATAGAAATGTAGCCTTTTAGGTTTGAAGTTCAAGCAGCATCAGTCATAAAGCAAACCTGGATGGCATGCCAGTCCTAAACTGCACATAATAATTCACATGACATTTTATGAAGCATCACTTTAGTAAATATCATTGCTGGAGATTCATGCAATGGACTATGGCAGACATATCCAGTATTCCAATACATGAGCTCAAAAATACACAACAATGCCAGGTCATTTTAGACACTAATTAAATGGTTATATTTCTCTTGGAAATGTGGGGGGACACCAGAATACTTCTAGAAAAACCCAGGCAGCACCCAGGGCTTGGAAGGTGTGACGCTGAACACCAGACCATCACCTGTACAAAGTTTTATCATCATAATCATTCTAAGTAGTTGGTATGTATCTCTCAACACACAATTTTATTTCTTATTGACAGCACATCTACTGTCAAGGATTTTGGTTAGTCTATGAAGTAAAAGGCAGATATCTGTGCATTGGGGTAAATAAAGCTTTAGTCTTATAAAAAAAATTGAATTGAATTGTATATAGGTGAAAGGCCCATACTGGGCCCTTAATTATTTTTCACTTAAGGAGCGGTAAGCCTGAGTCAATTGTCACATTTGAAAAGCCCTCAATGGTTACATAGCACAGAAAGTTACTAGGGATTCACTCCAGAGGATGTAATACAACCGTGTGCTGCAAGGGAAGGACATTGTGCAGGTTGTATGAGCATGTAATAAAGGGAAATTCCCTTGAAAAATTAAATGTACTGAAGAATTTTCTCCCTCGCCCCCAGGACTTACGGCTACTTTAATGGAATACTATATTAAACCACTAAAACGTGTTGTTCTTATGTCATAAGAAAGGGTTCTTAACTTCAAAGGAGAACAGTCACATGTTATCAGCACATTTTGGCATATTTGGTGATAAAGTATAACACTACTAAGATAAATTAGAATATAAAAGATCTTAGGATGGTGAATAGGTTTAAAACAAAGATTACTGCATTTTTTCCACATTGCGCATAACTCACATGTAAGCAGGAATTCTGTGACAATAACCATCAAAGTTATGGTTTTTAGCTACCATATGGGTTTCCCTTAAGATGCCCTGTATTGCCTCCCTTTCCTCACTTACCTCTGTTATCATTGCACCATAATATTCCAGTCTGCGTACAGTGCCATAACACAGCCTCCCAATGGTAAGAAAGGCTGTTCTTCGCCACAACTCCATCTCCTGTCACACATTCTTTTACATATGGCCACTGGAGCATTTACTGTTCTTAACATCTCGTGTTGGTGTGTTCTCATCAACCACTGTTTTCACAGTGGCCCATATCTGATCACAGAATACTCAATTCTACTATTAGACACTGTCACTGTCATATTACACAGCATCCTACCTTAATAAAAGGAATAGTATCTGTGTGTCTATCCAGTTGCCATGTCTGTCATTCCAACAGATGGCACATCACAAACATTAATGCTCCTTTTACAAATTCCATACTAAACTGCATATAACAGAGATATATGTATTGTATTATTCATTCCAACAGATGCCGCATCACAAATATTTGCAGTAATGCATTTTGATACTATATACAAAATACATTCCCGTAGATGGTGCTCTGCAAATGTTAAAGCCAAGGTCTATATTGACTATTTAAATTTAATCCAATCTTAGATGGATAGCACAGCTAATCACATAATTACATGAAACAAAATTCTCTGAAAATGGGAATATCATAGAAGTAGAAATGCTGGAAATGGCAACTGTTGCTGTTGCCACTACTTCCACAAAAATATAAGTGTTCAGATTTGCAAAATGTTTAATAGAGATGATGATGCAATAGGAACAACTATTTAGCATGCAACAGGTGTTTATTTTCTCTCTCCAGTGCTGAATTTATTCCTCACTTGCTCAAGCTTACATTTACTGTGAAATTATTGCATTATTATGCAAAACACTCATTGCTGTTTCACTGCAAAGTTGTCTACACTTAAAAAAGAAAGAAAGAAATTGATGCTAACATGCCCAAAGAAGACATTGCAATAATGGTCAAGTAAGATCTTGATAAAGACATGATAAGCTTTTAATGTCTACCTCCACAATTCTGTGTCAAGAGACAAAACATTTTCCAAAGCAACCTAAAAACGTTATAATTCACCCATTAAATATTTACTGTACATTCTGACTATTAAAGTGGCACTGTGGATTCTCTACCTTCTAAATTTTATGGGAAAATGTATATAAATGTGTTTGTTGCCATCACTTTATTTTGACAGTTAAAATCAAGCTGAACAAGCACCATACCCATTTCCAATAAAAATAAGAAGAATACATATTTGTGGAAATGAGCTCTGAGTATATATAGGGCATGTATGAAAGTTTCATGTAATCAGTTTTTATAAACAGTAACTACTATAAAACATTACTATAAAAGGTAGAAAAACAAACAGTCAGTGAAATTTGTATTCAGAAATGCAATGTTTATCAAGGCATGTGATTAACAATGCATATACTAAAAGAAAGATTCTAACTGCAGAACAGAATCCCAAACAAATGTATCTTTAACATACACAAACCAATATTTGAAGAAAATGACAAATCAGCTTTGGAATCATGTGATAAATTACAACTAAGTATACTACTATAATTATGGAACGAAACTTCCAAGTTGAACTGAAAAAGAAAAAATAGATTTTTTAAATCACCATTTTGCTTGAGATATTTAACACATTTAAAAATAACACATGCACTCAACAAAACAAAAAAAAAAAATGACCAGTAATTTATTTTACACCTCCTAGAAAAACTAAACCACAAATATTATTAGGGTAAATAGGAATATTTAAGAGATAACACTTGGTCTTGTTTATGTACTGGAGTGGTATAAAGAATGACATATTGAAACATAAAAAAGCAAAAATTAAAAAAATGTAGTTTAAGAGCAAAATTACATAAGTATAGTTCAAATCATACCTTAAAACAGAAACAATATTTCACACTCTAAAAAAAGTACAGTATTTGCCCATTTCTTAGGTAATACAAATTTCATTACAGTGCAAGGGCATTCTGACTTTTCAGATTTTACAACCATTAGTGGTAAAGTGGTACCCGCTGAAAAGCACTAAAACCTAATGGCTAAAATGACTTTCACAAAAAAGCTGTTTGAACAGAGACAAACTAAGTTTAGTTCACAACGTTTATGTTTTTTCAATTGAAATCCAAACAAGGAACTGAATTTTTGGCATAAGAGGAAAATGGTGGCACAACATTTAGAGAATCAAAACATTATTACAAACAATTTTTTTTTCTTGTTCAGAGCACACAGAAAATACCAAACACATTCATTCTCAGAACCAATAATTCCAAACCAAAATACACACAGGCCTGTCAATATTCCAAAAAATTGTATATAGCTTTTTCCATTTTTTTAAAGAAATTACAAGCTCCTAGTTATTTCTTATTGAAAAATACAAGGAGGTATCCAAATATTATTGCTGCAACTCACGGCAGAAAGCAGTTTGTGATTTCACCAATATAAATATAAGGAAACAATGTCTAAAAGAGTTAAGTAGTTTGATTACTAAGGCAGAAATTGTATTTCTTCCTATGTAGCTAGTGTGGAATACCAATACATAATATTCAAAGGTAAAAATGAAAGTTAATATCAAGTTGAAAATAAATACAAATGCAGAAATACAACATTAAAGTTGCTATTAAGCTGATAAAACAGTACTTTAGCTGTTCAGACTTAAAACTTTTTTTTTCAGTGTGGGTTGTGGAATGAACTTTGATTAGTTATTTTCCTTATACTCTTAGCCAAAGCATTAAGGCTGCCTTAAACTCATCAAAATTGTTCTGTCTAAATAGGCAACTCACCACATTATTTGTAAATGGAATTTGTTCTGTTGTTCTAGTAAAAGCTTCTTTTTGAACTTACACAATTTGCTTGTGCCAAGGCAAGCTGAATGCCTTCACATAGCAAATAAAGCAGAATCAAGATGCCCTACGTGCACCTCTTCTCCATCTCCACCCCAGCAGGAAATTCAATAGCAAGAAAAACACATAGGGAAAAGCCTTCAAGGCCGTATGGTTAATAACCTATCCCTATAACGTTTTGGTCCTACTCAACAAACATTAAATCTGCTCAAACTGATGCACCCATTTGGCCAAAATCAAAAATTAGACACAAAACAAAGTTTGTTGGTCTCTTATTTGTTCATACACAATGCATGTGTCTGCTGTTTGTCTCAAACAATTCAGGACATTTTTGCACAATCTTTTACTTTGTACAATCAAGGATGCAGAAGTAAATCTTTCTCTGAAATATAATAAACATTATCAATAAAGAAAAATAGGATGAGTAGCTAGAGTGTAGAAGCTAATTTTAGTAGTATTTGGAAATATTCATTGCTAACAGTAACAGTGTTGTGGGAAATTACAGTGTGTGCTATACCTGACCTTAAATAGCATGCTGCTTTATGAACAAATAAAATACATGTGAATAAAAATCCAAGTCTTCTATTTACCCAGTTCAGCTGAAAAAAACAAACATGCTTGTCTGAAAATTAAGATTACTTAGAATGCTCAGGTGAAATTAACACTGGTTTTGTATGTTTAGCAAAATATGACAAAAAACACACTCTTTGATTAAAGAGGTTTCCACTATTCTTTAAGCAAAATTACACATTTCACTGTATATAGAATATAAAAATAATCAGTAGTGCAGAAACAGACTCCCAGAAAGACTTCCCCTGCCCGCTGTATTGTTTATACCCTAAAACTAAAGGCCACACAAAAAGCAGGCAAAATATCATTAACATAATACATTCATTTTAATACTTCACCAATCTTATTGCATGAATTTGGCATCATTTGCCATCTGCGAGGAGCAAATGATCACAAAGATTATCGAAAAAAAAAGTCTTTAATAATTTTCATATTACTGACACCTAAAATTAATTCAAAGAGAACTCAAGCAAAATTATGTAAAGCAAGTCTTGTTTTAAAATTAAACGTTATTCTTCTATGCAAACTCCACTGAACTTGACTAACACTAACGTGTTATAATCAAAACCAAGTGGGCTGCATACAGCCAAACTTAAGCAACACTTTTGATCTGTTATAACTGGTCACATCTAGCATAGGGCAATGGACAGTCTTACTCTTGTCAGGAAGACGATGACTAAAGATTCTGATGTGTGCTTCGGACAAGGTGATTCATATAAATAAATAAATAAATAAATAACTTTTTAAGCAACTGTTTGTTATTTTTATTAACAGTCATCCAGTGATTAGCAGCTTTTTTTCATAAGAAAATTATCAGACATTGATGCAGATTAGAAATTATTGCTTTAGGTGTATACTTTTCAGGATGTGCTTAGCAACAGCTGTCCTAAAAGTCTCCTGGGGATTTTACTTTACAGAAGTGGACTGCAAAGTCTCAACACAGTAAGAGATTTTGTTTTCAATAAAAATTAACGTTAATAAAAGTTGCAATATTTTAAAATCTTTAAAACATACAAAAGCCCCCCCCCCCTTTTAGCAATAAATTGACACCTCACCTCAGAGCTTTCAAAACAGACATAGGCAAACAAACAACTAAAGCTCTCTTTTAAAGTGAAAAGTGGGGCAAATAAATAACTTCATTTTCAACGTTTCTTTTCCTTTTTTCTTTTGTCCGATTTCTGTTTCATTGCCAACAGTTTGTGAGGCATAACTATGACACTTCCATCACTATTACATTGAAGAGCATACTGGCTTGGGTTAACAGGCCTGCCCTCATCATCTCGCAGTCGACTAAACACATCTTTGTATAGAGCATTCAGCTTTTCTTTCATGGTACTGATAGATCTGCTCTGTTGACACCTTTCTTTCATAAGTTTGTCTTTCTGCATCCTAAGTTTTTCCACATCACTTTCCAGGTTTGTAATAATATCTATTTTACGTTTACGGCAGTTTTGTGCGGCAACCTTGTTTTTCCCCCGACGTCTTATATCCCGAACTAGAGTAACTTGGGCATCTGTAAGATCATATTTAGAAACCAGATCCAAAAAGGTTTCAACAGGCATGTTGACTATTTCAGAGACTGAAAATGGAATTCTTAGAGCTCTTACTCGTCTTTCATCTTGAGTAAGATCAATATCCTCACTCCAGTTAGTTTTAATATCCTCCTCTTCCCATTTGACATCTGATGGAGGAAAGGTGGAAATATTTTGATTTGGAGGAAGGTTGTAAGTGTGGTCATGATGCACACTATAGGCACAAACAGGGGAACGTTCATTGTATTGGGAGCAACAAACTTTTGAGCCTCCTGTAGCTCCCTCCACACCATCCCATGAAACATGTTCAGCTTTAATGCTATATCCAACAGCTCCTTCATCTTCACAGAATGATCTACATGAAGACAACTCTGAACTAATGGGAGATTCGGGACTATTAGAACTAGAATTTATTGACAGTCCAGAATCTGAATCATGTTCTTCAAGCATCTTATCAAGTCCTTCCATACAAAGGCCCATTAAATTAATTTGTTCAAACACAGCTTCATCAAGGAAACCAGATAACTGGTTATGATTTGATACATTTCTGGTACAATTTTCGATAAGTGGAAAAAGCTCAGCTGTCAGATTAGAAACACTGAGAAGCATTTCAGAGTTGGACAAGTTGGAAGACTGTGACTGCAGAAGTTCTGAACTTTGCTCACTTCTCATTAGATCAAAATCTCTTCTTAGATCATGGTGGTTTCTGGAAGCCATTGCATCTTGTAAGCTCACATTATGACTAACAGCTTGTGAAATATTCATACCAGTGCTGGAATCACCATTTGCCTGAACAGAATATGTGCCCATGTCCTAAAAATAAAAAAAGAAAATATTACACATAAAGTCTTAACGAGTCTATTGACCTAAGGTGAAAAACATCTTTAAACTCTTTATTTTTCATGCATTTGTTTTAAATGATGGTAACATGTATACTAGTATACCGCTAAATTATTTTGTTTCAGTATTCAAATAATTACAAACAATGCCTACAATTGCCTACACCGATTTACAATATATATTAAAAAATATATACTATGACCTAAAAACCTAATTACTGACCTCAAACAGAAAACATAAGTAAAGAAAAAAATAAGTAATCTGTGTTGTATATGCAGGTTATGAAGTTATGAGGTGACTGGTGGATTAAATTAAAATCAATAAACAAAACACTAAAAACAAATATAAAATTAGAGTAAGAATCAGCCTTGAGCTCCTCTTTCTAGTGCTGCTCAATCATCTCTGGGGTATACTCAGAGGAGGCAAGACGCCAGCAAGAGCAGCCCCCAAATGCCACCCTGGCCACCCATCTGTCGGCATCCACTGGGATTGGCCAACCCAGACTTCCTCATCCTGATGCAATCCCTTAGCGTCAACAGGACCCCTGGATTACTCAATTACACCTGCTACTCAGAAGGGACAATCCAATCCACCATTACAGCACCTCTTACTCAGTTCCTTCGCATGGCTTCCCAGACCACTTTGCCGCCTTCTAATACCATTGGCTTCCCACCCATTTCCACTCACTTCTCATTGGCCTTTCTCAATTTCTTTTTGCTCTCTTTTTCTATCTTACCCACGTTCTCTTTGTACTTGAGGGAGCAGGTGCTTCCATTAATGATCCATGGGGTGTCAATGAGTAAATCGTCTGAACCGATTGTGTTTGCACATTAATATTCAATCAGCTAATCTTCCCATTAAAAAGTTGGGGGTCACGTGGTTCACATCTGCATGTACAATATATGCATCCACTGAACCTCATTATTTTTATTTAAAAAACTCTGTACTTCCATGAACCACATACACACATCACACATATAAATATATAATGAAAAGACAATATTTAACAAAACGCTTTTGGTACTTAAACATTTTAATTGTAAAGCAATTATTTATATACAGTCATGAAAACGTTTGGGAATCCCTCTTAATTCTTTGGATTTTTGCTTATCATTGGCCGAGCTTTCAAAGTAGCAACTTCCTTTTAATATATGACATTCCTTATGGACACAGTAGTATTTCAGCAATGACATTAAGTTTATTGGATTAACAGAAAATATGCAATATGCATCAAAACAAAATTAGACAGGTGCATAAATATGGGCACCCCAACAGACATATTACATCAATACTTAGTTGTGCCTCCTTTTGCAAATATAACAGCCTCTAGACGCCTCCTATAGCCTTTAATGAGTGTCTGGATTCTGGATGGAGGTATTTTTGAACATTCTTTCATACAAAATCTCTCCAGTTCAATTAATTGTGATGGCTGCCGAGCATGGACAGCCTGCTTCAAATCATCCCATAGATTTTAAATGATATTCAAGCCAGGGGACTGTGACGGCCATTCCAGAACATTGTACTTCTCCCTCTGCAAGAATGCCTTTGTAGATTTCAAACTGTGTTTTGGGTCATTGTCTTGTTGGAATATCCAACCCCTGCATAACTTCAACTTTGTGACTGATGCTTGAACATTATTCTGAAGAATTTGTTGATATTGGGTTGAATCCATTCGACCCTCGACTAACAAGGGCCCCAGTCTCTGGGCTAGCCACACAGCCCCACAACATGATGGAACCTCCACCAAATTTGACAGTAATTTGACAGTGTTTTTCTTGGAATGCGGTGTTCTTCTTCCGCCATGCAAAGCGCTTTTTGTTATGACCAAATAACTTACCGGTAATTTTTGTCTCATCAGTCCAAAGCACTTTGTTCCAAAATGAATCTGGCTTGTCTAAATGAGCATTTGCGTACAACAAGCGACTCTGTTTGTGGTGTGAGTGCAGAAAGGGCTTCTTTTGTCATCACCCTGCCATACAGATGTTCTTTGTGCAAATTGCACTGAATTGTAGAACAATGTACAGATACACCTTCTGCAGCAAGATGTTCTTGCAGGTCATTGGAGGTGATCTGTGGGTTGTCTGTAACCATTCTCACAATCCTGCGCATATGCCACTCCTCTATTTTTCTTGGCCTGCCAGACCTGGGTTTAATTGCAACTGTGCCTGTGGCCTTCCATTTCCTGATTACATTCCTTACAGTTGAAACTGACAGTTTAAACCTCTGAGATAGCTTTTTGTAGCCTTCCCGTAAACCATAATTCTGAACAATCTTTGTTTTCAGATCTTTTGAGAGTTGCTTTGTGGATCCCATGCTGTCACTCTTCAGAGGAGAGTCAAAGGGAAGCACAACTTGCAACTGACCACCTTAAATACCTTTTCTCATGATTGGACACACCTGTCTATGAAGTTCAAGACTTTACGAGCTAATCCAACCAATTTGGTGTTGTAAATAATCAGTATTGAGCAGTTACATGCATTCAAATCAGCAAAATTACAAGGGGACCCAAATTTTTGCACAGCTAGTTTTTCACATTTGATTTAATCTCATACAACTAAATACTGCTTCACTAAAAATCTTTGTTCGGAAAACACCCCAGTACTCAGATGTTCCTAGGAAATGAAAGACATACCACTGTTATCTTTTTTGTTGAAAGTAGAGTAAATTATTAATGCAGGCTGAGAGGGGTTCCTAAACTTTTTCATAAGACTATATATATATATATATTATATATATATATATATATATATATATATATATATATATATATAATCTTTTTAAAAAAGTGTACCATTAGCCAGTTTACAAGAAAATACTTTAAAACAGCAAATGAAATATGTTACTGTATAAACATATGAAATGAACACTGGAAAGTAGCTACACATGTTCAGACCAAGTGGTAACCACTCTCCTGGAGAAAAGAAAAGGTAAACAGAAATCAATTATAACAAATTTGTCCTGAATGAGCCCCACACACATATTGTATACAAATGCTGAAGAGAAAGGCACTGCTGATGCAAAAGAATTGAATGACGGTGTGAGAATGTGACAAAGACATACTCAGGAAAAGATCTCAATCCAGTTTATACAGATGACTTTAACCGAGACTGAAAAGTTAATTGAAAAAGAACTAGATATATTAGTCAGTACTGTCGATAAAAAAACAAACATTCTGCAACCTACCAAATCCAATTTAGTGTCCAAGGAAACCTGAGTCTATATCAGAACCTTTAGGGGCAAGGCAGGAACCCATCAACTCAATATGCATGTCTTTAGTAGTAAAAAGTTTCAAACTTCACTTGGAGAAAATCAAGGCACACAGTTCAAACCCAGGATGCTAGAACCATGAAGTAGCCCTTTGTGTCAAATGTATTCCACTTTAAAAATGCAAATATATAGATAGATAGATAGATAGATACTTTATTAATCCCAAGGGGAAATTCACATAATCCAGCAGCAGTATACTGATGCAAATTTACTTGAAAATACCTTTATATTTGCTTTCCAAAGATATGATGAGGTGCCAATATGGCAAAAGATTGCCTGAACAAGGATAGGGTTAAGGGATAAGGGTTATTCTTTGGGTAGGTTGAGGGTATGGGTAGGTCTTAGATCAAGCCAACTACAGACAAAAACCGTGGCACATTTCTACAGGACGTTTCCTGCATCACAGAGGAAATGTAGGAGCAGCTGGGGATACTATGTCCTGCATGTATGCCCCAGAAAAGGCAAAACGGAAAGGCACCCAGAACAGGTCAGAACAGAAATCACAAAGAAGCCAAGTACATATTATGCAAAAATTCACTCTAGGAAGATGGGTCTTCTGTGGAGGCTTGAATGTTAATGTTGATACGTTTTCAAAGGGTATGTGGTATAGAATAGCAAGGAGGGTTACAAAAGAACTCTTAAAAATGACAAGCATTGTTGGATGATATCATTTATAACTACAGTATGTATCAGTTTTGGCTATATCTCAGATCACTCATAAAGGTGAATAATG
The DNA here is from genome assembly GCA_026402145.1 of Polypterus bichir lapradei. NCBI lineage: Eukaryota > Metazoa > Chordata > Cladistia > Polypteriformes > Polypteridae > Polypterus > Polypterus bichir. Next base: position 51,704,111 of record JANRMT010062841.1, on the reverse strand, counting down.
TTCTGCTATGCTCTACACTTTATTCCATCCCACTATTTTTTTCCTGATATTTGTTTTTCTTTGAAGACAGTGCAGGACTGTGTGTAATGCCATAAAAGGTTTCTTTTTTGTCTTTACTGGTACATTCAATATGAAAACATCCTTACATCCTCATCCACCACTTACTGAAAAAAGAAATAAACTTTCCCATCTTAAAAACCATGGACACTGAAAATCAGGAAGGTAAACTGAAAGCAAGGTTTTAATTTGAACTCAGTTTGAATTTGGTCATCATTTGTATCTCGCAGTTTGCAAGTGTTATGTAATGGGGCCAGATTTTATTTAATGTTTTTTATTTAAAATTAGTTGTTGCTGTTCTCTTGTACTTATTGATTTTAATAAAAAAAATCTTACAACAAAAAATGCTTTCTAAGTCAGCAAATGAATACTGAAAATAATACTGTATATGGTAGTAGGCCAGTGTATTCAAACTATGGTTCTGGTCCAAATCAAAAATGAAACCATATGTAATAGTTAGCTTTTGAATTTTTATGAGGGATGACCATTTAAAAACAGTTTCTGTAATGAAACATTCAATAACTGAATAGCTGAGAATTTCTAGATCACAGAATGTTATTTTGGCTCAGATATAAGCAAAATATTGAAGGGTGATAAAAACAAAATATTGGAGTAAGTTATAAATGGATAGAATGATGAGAGAAGACTGCCAATTTAAGAGTACATGCAAAACTTCCCCCAGACTGTGTTTGGAATCCAGTCTTCCAAGGCTGTAACACTGTAGTGCAAACTATAGTGCTACCATACTTCTCACTGTTGTTTTACAGCCAGGGCTTTCTTCCCTGGCTTGTATTTTCTGTTTTGTTGTTTTTGTTATGTTGGAGTTATTTCTGTTAGATTTTCTCATTTATTATTCGTAAGATGTAAATTTAATCTCCTGACCGTTAATTTCCCTTTCCCCTCCACCCATCCTTCTGCTGATACCAGCATAGGAGAGAGTTTCCCCCCACCCACATTTACAGCAGCCCAGGTAAGCAGAGAGCTGAGGAGACTTCATGCCAGCAAAGCAGTGGGTCCAGATGGAGTATCACCACGACTGCTGAAGACCTGTGCGTTGGAGCTGGTGAGTCCTCTACAGCGCATCTTCAACCTGAGTCTGGAACAGGGGAGAGTCCCGAGGCTTTGGAAAACATCTTGCATCACCCCAGTACCAAAGGTATCACGTCCTAGTGACCTGAATGACTTCCGGCCTGTCACTCTGACATCACATGTGATGACTGTGGCTGCTTCACCACCTGAGGCCACAGGTCCGCCATGCCCTCATCTATATGCTACACCGATCCCTCTCCCACTTGGACAGAGGCAGTGGTGCTATAAAAATTATGTTTCTGGACTTCTCTAGCGCCTTCAACACCATCCAACCTCTGCTCCTTAGGGACAAGCTGACAGAGATGGGAGTAGATTCATACCTGGTGGCATGGATCATGGATTATTTTACAGACAGACCTCAATATGTGCGTCTCAGGAACTGCAGGTCTGACATTGTGATCAGCAACTCAGGGAACTGTACTTTCTCCAGTCCTGTCCAGTCTATATACATCGGACTTCCAATACAACTCGGAGTCCTGCGATGTGCAAAGGTTCGCTGACGACACTGCTATTGAGGGCTGCATCAGGAGTGGGCAGGAGGGGGAGTATAGGAACCTAATCAAGGACTTTGTTAAATGGTGCAACTCAAACCACCTACACCTGAACACCAGCAAAACCAAGGAGCTGGTGGTGGATTTTAGGAGGACCAGGCCCCTCCTGGACCCTGTGATTATCAGAGGCGACTGTGTGCAGAGGGTACAGACCTATAAATACCTGGGAGTGCAGCTGGATGATAAATTGGACTGGACTGCCAATACTGATGCTCTGTGTAAGAAAGGACAGAGCCGACTATACTTCCTTAGAAGACTGGCGTCTTTCAACATCTGAAATAAGATGCTGCAGATGTTCTATCAGACGGTTGTGGCGAGCGCCCTTTTCTACGCGGCGGTGTGCTGGGGAGGCAGCATAAAAAAGAGGGATGCCTCACGCCTGGACAAACTGGTGAGGAAGGCAGGCTCTATTGTAGGCACAGAGCTGGACAGTTTGACATCCGTGGCAGAGCGATGGGCGCTGAGCAGGCTCCTGTCAATCATGAAGAATCCACTGCATCCACTGAACAGTGTCATCTCCAGACAGAGGAGCAGCTTCAGCAATAGACTGCTGTCACTGTCCTGCTCCACTGACAGACTGGAGATCGTTCCTCCCCCACACTATGCGACTCTTCAATTCCACCCGGGGGGTAAACGTTAACATTATACAAAGTTATTGTCTGTTATACCTGCATTTTTATCACTCTTTAATATTGTTCTTTATGTATGCTGCTGCTGGAGTAGGTGAATTTCCCCTTGGGATTAATAAAGTATCTATCTGTCTCTATCTATCTATCTATCTATCTATCTAAAGATTGGCTTTTTATTTAAACATTTTGAAGAATCCAAACAGGTGCAAGCAGGACAAAATTAGCAAGCCACTGTTTGCTGCTGTGTTATTTACAGGTTTTTTTTTAGTAAGGAAAAAATGGAGGAATCAATGTCTTAAAATTTTAAGCATGCACCTAAAAACATTTTTTAAAAACCTAGCTGCAAAAAGTCTCGCAGCATTCAAAGAGAAGTAGGTAAATGCTGCACTATATGCAATTTTTAAGATTATGTCATACAAGCCAAGGCAAGCCGTCTCCAACTTTACCAAATGTTCCCTAAGCAGCAGGGGTTGACATCTTATTAATAAATTACTGGTCAGAACGGGAGAGGAAAAAAAATACTAGCCACTGCACCTCAACAAGAGCAGAATTTAGGATAAATTTGGCTTTTTGAAGGCAAAGTTACATTTTCATAATTTTGACATGTGTTTTGTCCTGTGTTTGCAAGTAAAGTGTTATTTACTCATATTATACAGTATATATACATACATACATACATACATACTAGGGGGCTCTGCCCCCGCTTGCTTTGCTCACCAACCCCCATGCAGGCCCCACGCGCTACTCATTTCCCGGATCTGCCGCTTGCAACGTACTGTGCTGTGCTTTTGGATAAACACAGATATCAACTATGTCTTTGATATGAAGAATTTCTAATACGTCCGATCGTTTAACTCTTTCGATTCTATGTTGCATCGCTTCTCCGTGACCAAAAATAAAAACCTGACTGAATTGTGGTTTCTTTGAAATTAAACTTGTAGTAGCTCTGTTGTATCACCTATGTCCATATATTCAATTTCTTTTCGCTGTTTCGTTATTTCACTGAGTAATAATTTCCGTTTATTAGTGTTAATGCAATCTTTACTATCAGTTTTTTGAGACTTTCAAATTTTAGTACTTTCATTATCTCTAACCTGATCTGCATGAGTATCGCGCCAACGTTTATGACGTTATACTTTGTCTTCTACTCTCTGACTTTTCTTCTTCTACTGTTTGTCTTTTATTTCCGTCCCCGCTTGGACCTTTTAGATTTTCAATTCATCTCTTGGCACAAAGTCTCATTTCACAGGATATGAAATCATCTCTCTGAAAAAGTCTTGTCTCAAGATTTTTTTACATATAGGCTATATATATATATATATGTGTGTATATATATATATATATCTATACTAATAAAAGGCAAAGCCCTCACTCACTCACTCACTCACTGACTGACTGACTCATCACTAATTCTCCAACTTCCCGTGTAGGTAGAAGGCTGAAATTTGGCAGGCTTATTCCTTACAGCTCACTTACAAAAGTTAAGCAGGTTTCATTTCGAAATTCTACACGTAACGGTCATAACGGTCGACAACGTCCGCCATGTTGAACTTTCTTATTTATGGCACCATCTTCACGAAATTTGGTAGACGGCTTCCCTGCGCTAACCAAAACCGATGTATGTACTTATTTCGATGGTATGACGCCATTGTCGGCCGCCATATTGAACTTTCCAACGTCACTAATTTTCCAACTTCCCGTGTAGGTAGAAGGCTGACCCCATCTTCACGAAATTTGGTAGGTGGCTTCCCTGCGCTAACCAAAATCGATGTACGTACTTATTTCGGTGGTATGACGGCACTGTCGGCCGCCATATTGAATTTTCCAAACATCACTAATTCTCCAACTTCCCGTGTAGGTAGAAGGCTGATATTTGGCAGGCTCATTCCTTACACCTTACTTACAAAAGTTAAGCAGGTTTCATTTCGAAATTCTACGCGTAACGGTCATAACGGTCAACAATGTCCGCCATCTTGAACTTTCTTATTCATGGCCCCATCTTCACGAAATTTGGTAGGCGGCTTCCCTGCGCTAACCGAAACCAATGTACATACTTATTTCGGTGGTATGACACCACTGTCAGCCGCCATATTGAACTTTCCAACGTCACTAATTCTCCAACTTCCCGTGTAGGTAGAAGGCTGAAATTTGGCAGGCTCATTCCTTACAGCTTACTTACAAAAGTTAAGCAGGTTTCATTTAGAAATTCTACACGTAACGGTCATAACGGCCGATAACGGTCGACAACGTCCGCCATGTTGAATTTTCTTATTTATGGCCCCATCTTCACGAAATTTGTTAGGCGGATTCCCTGCGCTAACCGAAACTGATGTATGTACTTATTTCGATGGTATGACGCCACTGTCGGCCGCCATATTGAACTTT
>JANRMT010062841.1:51679882-51699390 GCA_026402145.1 Polypterus bichir lapradei | reverse complement strand
TTTCGATGGTATGACGCCACTGTCGGCCGCCATATTGAACTTTCCAACGTCACTAATTTTCCAACTTCCCGTGTAGGTAGATGGCTGACCCCATCTTCACGAAATTTGGTAGGTGGCTTCCCTACGCTAACCGAAACCGATGTACTTACTTATTTCGATGGTATGACGCCACTGTCGGCCGCCATATTGAACTTTCCACCGTCACCAATTTTCCAACTTCCCGTGTATGTAGAAGAATGACCCTGTCTTCACGAAATTTGGTAGGTTGCTTCCCTGCGCTAACCAAAACCGATGTACGTACTTATTTCGGTGGTATGACGCCACTGTCGGCCGCCATATTGAATTTTCCAAATGTCACAAATTCTCCAACTTCCCGTGTAGGTAGAAGGCTGAAATTTGGCAGGCCCATTCCTTACAGCTTACTTACAAAAGTTAAGCAGGTTTCATTTCGAAATTCTACGCGTAATGGTCATAACGGTCAACGACGTCCGCCATATTGAACTTTCTTATTCATGGCCCCATCTTCACGAAATTTGGTAGGTGGCTTCCCTGCGCTAACCGAAACCAATGTACATACTTATTTCGATGGTATGACGCCACTGTCAGCCGCCATATTGAACTTTCCAACGTCACTAATTCTCCAACTTCCCGTGTAGGTAGACGGCTGAAATTTGGTACTTATTTCGGTGGTATGATGCCACTGTCGGCCGCCATATTAAACTTTTAACGGAAACCGATGTACGTACTTATTTCGTTGGTATGACACCACTGTTGGCCGCCATATTGAACTTTCCAACGTCACTAATTCTCAAACTTCCCATGCAGGTAGAAGGCTGAAATTTGGCAGGCTCATTCCTTACAGCTTACTTACAAAATTTAAGCAGGTTTCATTTCGAAATTCTACGCGTAATGGTCATAATGGTCAACAACGTCCGCCATGTTGAACTTTCTTATTTATGGCCCGATCTTCTCGAAATTTTATAGGCAGCTTCCCTGCACTAACCGAAACCAATGTACGTACTTATTTCGGTGGTATGATGCCACTGTCGGCCACCATATTGAACTTTTCAACAGTCTTTGTTACTTATGGGCCCATCTTCAAGAAATTTGGTACATGGGTTCCCAACGCTAACTGAATCCTACTTACGTACATATATACGTCCATAGCCTGCAGCTCAGTCACTGTGTGAGGTGGCGTTGGGTCCCCCATCCCAACGCCTCCCATGTTGTTGGCTGCCTGCCTATATAAGACCGTCCGTCGCTCTGGTCTCTACATTCCCTTCCTTGCTTCGCCACGGGATTCACATCTCCCTACTGATAACTACAGCCTTTTTGTTTAATCCACGGCTTCTTCGCTGTTTTGTTTGTTTATTATAATTATAGTTATTGTATAGATATTTTAGACTTACTTTACATTGCTCAGGTACCCATTTCCTTTATCATTCCAACCCCCATTACCATGTCTATCGAGGTGATCACTATCGATCAAAGAACTGTCACTTACTGAGTGGTTTCCATGCCCGGAGATGGCACCTACCTTTTCCATTCTCTTTGTTACATATTGCACGGCCATATCAGGCTCACTCTTGATATCCGGAGGAACATTGTATCTTATGTATTGAATGACTGGGACAGGTTCAAGGTGTGGACTGATGACGGTACAGGAGATAATTATACTACACAGGAGCACTATAAGAGTGAAATGCTTAAGCCCTTCACCTATGGTTCTGCATGTGAGTTGATGGCTACCGCTGAATTGTTCGGTTGTCACTTTCAAGTGTACCGAAATGGCCAAATATTTTACACCTTTCGACAACTGCCAATGCCTCTTAAACATCTTAGATTCACAGGTGACGATTTCAGTAGTGGACACTTTTGATGTTTATGAGTGTTTAAACTCTCAAAAGCTGGATGTGATTTTATCGATGAAACCGGTTGTGTGCTTACAATGCTTGACAGATGCCGAATGTCACTTCAACACAACAAATCCTGCAAATACTATCGTAATTGAAACAAACCATGAAACTCAAACCGATTATGACAGCAGCAATCCAAGCTGTGAGATTTGAGACAAGATTACTGTGCACATGGCCAACTGTAAGTTACATGCTCAAGAGTAAGCTCAGCGCACAGCTTGGTCATGTTACAACCGGAGGGCCGAACTGACAACATGGTATACAAAGAGATCCTTAGCAAATAATTATTGGCATATTTTCCCTCAGTTTAAAAAGGTTACATTTTCTTCTTAATAAAAATTTTAAGGCAGTACTCCGCCGCTGCGAAGCGCGGGTATTTTGCTAGTATATATATATATATGATACGATTAGGTAAATCAATCAACATTTTCATGAAACACTCATTTTTCTTCCAAACCATATGTCACATAGTACACATCAATGTAGAATTTTTTCATCTTCATTAGGATAATACAACAATGATACTCTCCCTGTGTGAAATATTTTGTATAGGTTTGTTTGTTTTGTTTTTGTTTTTTTTTTTTTTTTGTTTTTTTTTGCATTTAACAAAAAATTCCATCATGCTCAGATACTAAGCAAAGCGAGGTATTAAAGGTGGGTTGGACCACCAGGGAGGCACACCCCTAGTTTAAAATAAAAAAAATCTCTCCCAGAGTCAGTCTATGGGTGCCACAGTAAATTTAAATTGTAAGCCTAAAACATACAAGATACATCTTTGTTAAAGTGGTAAAAGGTTGAGTTTTAAGAAAACATGTCTTATGTGTTTCAAAAATATGTCTAACACAACAAAATGAAATTGGAAGTACAGTACTCAATTTTTCTCACAGATTCTTGGCATCTTTCTGAGGAAAGGATACATAAAATTTTGTTTCAACTCATGTGGTAGGCAGTGTGAAGGAAGCATGTCTAAAGTGCTGGAGTAAACAAAGCATGTGTCTATAGATGTTTAGCACAACATTTCCTTTCAATTATATAGTATGAAAATGTGCATACCCCAGCAGTATAAATAAAATTAAACAAATTATGCCTATAGTTTCTATCAACATCCTTAATACAAAGCATAGATTTAAAAATAGACCTCCAGAAAGGTGATCTACAACATTGTTTTCATCCTTGGTAGCAATTCACATTGCTCTAGCTAACCAAAGCCTATCAAAGTACTACTGCAACTACATCACTCGCAAAGAAGCTGCAAGAAACCATGGTAAAACGGATGAAAGATTGCTCTGTTGTGAGACTGGGAAGGAAGGGAGTACTTCCGGAGCCTCACACACTTTATATTTTAAGTTATATTTTACAAAAACATTCTTAGCACACACATTTGAAAGATATGTATTATTTCGAGTTAATCAATACTTGGAAACATTCTTGGCTTTAAAGTTGATGCATTCAACCTTTCTCCTTGAGAAAGCTATTTTTACCTTAACTGAAACCCATCCAATTGAGGGTTTATTTGGTCAATTAGGACACTGCAACTAATCACCACACATCCTGCAATGAACTATATTTTTCACTGTTTCACTGCACTAGAATACTGCATATACAGTCATATACTCAATCATTTCAGCTTTTTTGGTATTACTGTTTCTTTTTGGTCTAAATGGTGAATTCTGCTGTGTCTTCATTAAAACCTTGGTTTTATCCTCATACTCTTTTTCCAAGTTTACAAAATTTTATTTATATTAATGCCTTTTAGCAAAAATACGATCAGAAAAAAGCTACAATAAAGCCTTGTTTCCACGAACATTTTCATGCAGTTGTAGCACATAAAGAAGCTCTCCTCTGTTTATAGATTGATTTAATTAAACCATAGCAAAATTGCCGTTAAAGAATGTGGTACCTGTAATTTACTTGGAGAAACAGCAAAACAGTATTTTCCTTGTACTGCAAAAAATAAATCACCATATAGTCCAACTGAATAAAGCCACATTTTGTTTTTGGTACATTATGTCATACAGGGAAGACATTTAATTATTGTTTACCTCTTTTAAATTAACTTTTTTCTGTCTAAAGAATAACTCCAACGCTGAGAAAAAAATTACTTAATTTTTATATATCCTACCATAACTTGCACTTAATATATTTTTGAACAGTTAAGCAGTCTATATTTTCTTCTATTTTTTGTTTCAAGATAAAGACACAAATGAAGTGCTTTATTTCTATAATAAAAGAGTTTTCAATAGAAAATACAAGTCTGATAAAACATGTTCATTTCTGGTTGAAATGACAAATTATTTATGTGAACTGTCTATGGCTCAGTGCCAAAATAAGATGTCCTCAAAATAAATTATTTTAAAAAAGTAAACATGGCAGGAATAATCCTCAAATTACCTTCTTAAAGCAATACAGTTTTAACACAGTAAAGTTTAGTTTTGGGTAAGTGTAACCTGCAGCTCTATGCACAATTGTAAATTGATAATCAATTTTAATAATAAAAAAACAAGCTTTAAATAAAGCAGATAGATGAACAAAACTGCATGCATAAATATGCCTCTTTTTAAGCACAGTATAGAAAACAGACTATACAGTATATCATACAGTTAAAACAAATTTTTTTATTAAATGTGTAGCTATATGACTGGCAGTAAGTAGACCTTATGGATTACCAAAATATATTAATACTATTCTAAGCTGACACCTATTTTAATAAAAATAGCAGTTATTGGCAGCAATAGGATCTTTAATTCATTGATCCATTTATTTTAAGGCAGAATACCTTGACTTTTATGACTAATGATCTTTTTACACCAAAGGAACAACATAAATAATACTAAATTCAATCTCATAAAATTCATTATTGAATTTAACAGATACAGTTACCTTGCTATAGTGTTGCAGAGATCTGGTGCTTATCCCAGCAGTATCAAACATAACCTCAGGAGCCAACCACAGACAGGGTGCCAATCCACTGCAGGGCATACTCATGCACCGAGTGCCAATTTGAAGTGTCAAATGTATCTAACACTTGCATGTTTGTAATGTGGATGAAAAACTAAGTACGAGCAGGAAAGCCATACATACAGAAGAATGTTCAAACTCCATTAACAGAGTGATCAGGTTAGGATTCAAACCCAGGAGCAGCAACGCTAACACTAGGCTACTGTACTGCCCAACTGATTGCATAATTCTAGAAATGTCATTGAGAAAAATGGTTAATGATGTCCAAAATAAGGCATTAAAAAAATGCTGACTTGCAAAGTGTACAGTATAAAAATCGAATACTTTTGTCTTGTTGACCTTGGAAAGACTAATATAATATTATATATGCAATAACTGATTTCCAATTCCTCACTCATGCTTAAATTGGATAATGGAGATAAATCTAATGACCTATTTGTCACTTTTGGTCGCACCATAAGTTTTCACCTCAAAACACTTTGGCATGTTTTTATTGTTTTGTACATAAAAGAGGTAAGAACAGTTTTAAAGTATGCAATAATCAATTTTCTATTACATTTATAAGGGGAAAGAAGAGAGGTGGTACATTTGATGACCTACATTACTTTTGCTTCCCGTTTTATATTTTCAGTTGAAATGACAGTATATTTTCCTTTCTAATGAGAGAGAACAACAGTATTGTACACGTACCAGCAGATTGCATATTCTTCAGCTACTTAAATTACATAGGAGCCCAAATCTTATAACCTATTCCACCAAATGTAGTCCTCTATTTATTGGATTCTTGTATCGACTATCCTGCTTGTAAGAATCGATTTTCGATTCCACACTGCTACAAGAAATGACAGAAAGATCTTAATCTGATAATCCATACATCAGTGTTGGACCCACAGTTATATTTTTAACCAATCCTTGTAGGTGAGCGTATTTATTATTTGCGTTACCCTCAACAGGTAATTTCATTTGATACTACATTGATAATAGAATGACTCTGCTAACATAAATCTTATTTTTATGTGCAGTAATATTTTTTCCACATTTATTCATAATTATAATCAATTAGGAAAGCAATGCTTTTACAACTAGGAAACGCATGTTTCTTTCATAAGGACTCCTATACCTACATGAAATACAAAATGTATGCATGTCTCATAACAGTTCAACATTCATATTTGAGAAAACAAAATTGTTGGAATAAGTACTGAGAAATAATTATTGTGAAGCTAACAACAAACAAACAAGGGAATTTTTAAATGAAAATATAAAGACTGCATGCCATACACCTGAAGTTGTAAAATGCATATACATGCAAACACACAAACCAATCAGCCATAACAATAAAACCACTGACAGGAGAAGTGAGTAGCGTTTCTCATTACAATAGCACCTGTCAAGGGGTAGGAAATATTAGACAGCGAGTTAACAGTCAGTCATTGAATGTGATATGCTGGAAGCAGGAGAAATGGGAAAGCATAAGCATCTTAAAAATTTTGACAAGTGCCAAATTGTAATGGTTAGATGAATGGGTAGACCATCTCCAAAACAGCAGCTCTTCCACAGTGTTCCCGATATGCAGTGGTTAGTACCTACTAAAAGTGGTTCATGGAAAAATTATCAGTGAACAGGCAACAGAGTCATGGATGCCCAAAGCTCATTGATACGCATGGGGAGCAAAGACCAGCCTATCTTATACAATCTCACATTAAAGCTACTGTAGCAGAACTTGCTGAAAAACAATGATGGCCAAGAATGTTGTTGACTTGGCCTCCAAATTCCCCAGATCTCAATCTGATTGAGCATCTGTGGGATGTGCTGGAAAAACAAGTCCAATCCATGGAGGCCCCACCTCACAAATTATAGGACTTAAAGGATCTGCTACCAACGATCTTGTGCCAGGTAAATATCATAAGACACCTTCAGAGGTCTTGTGGAGTCCATGCCTTGACTAATCAGAGCTGTTTTGATGGCACGAGTGGGGAATACAAAATATTAGGCACGTGGCTTTAATGTTGCAGCTGACTGGTGTTTATATATATACTGATATACATATACCTGCGCATGCTTGCACTTTATCTGTAAACACACTCGATTTAAAACTGAACTCTTATATTCATTGCTGAGCATTTCTATAAAAAAAAAAAAAAAATTCTAAACACAAGCTGATTCTGAAGTGTGACCAGCCTCTGAATTGACCAGCCTGTTTGGATAGGTTCTTGGGCAGGTACACCGAATCAGTTACAGAATCTGTCATATTTCCATTTATTTGTAAATTTTCCCCAGCAGTGACAAGGTGCCATGGAATTTGTACATCACATTGGAATTAATTTTGTCCTAGGTCTTTAATACTAAACTTCCTCAACTACACTGACCACCCAACTGTTATTTGTAAAGCTCTTTGTAAAACAGCCAGTTTATCACATGAAGGCCAATTCATTCTTCTTGGCTTTAGCTAAGCTATAGCACAAGCCAGGAAGGCTTTGACTCACATAATAAAATCAGCATGTCATGCATAGCTACAATTGATGTTTCTTTATCAGGCTCATCTTAAACTATCATATATCTAAGAGAATCACCTATGATGACCCAAAGAAAGCAACAGAAGCCACTGACAATTTCCAAGCAAATGGAACACTTTCCCTATAAAGTCTACTTCTACTTTCTCTCTTCTTCCCACAAGATGGCTGTGGGTTTATTTCAGTGGGGATTGGAGGGGAGACCTGGCAATTGTTTCTGGTGCCAGTGCAACTAAACATGTGGGGTTGTGATGACATGACTGTGCTCCAGATCAGACCTTTTTACCCTCACCTTTTTCACTGTCACTTAGCTTAATATATCCTATTTTATGTCAGTAGCTAACTTATCAGTCTGTTCATGGAACAAGCACATTCTTGGGCTAAACAAGACAAATTGAGTGCCATTGGCCATCTGTGATGTAAAGTAGTTGAGATTTTTCCCAACAGTAAACAAGATTATTGGCTAAAGACGTGCACCAATCTGGCAGTAAGAGTTACTTTATAGTTGTTCTGGTATCTTCCAGTTCCAAACAGCGCGGGTTTGGCTATTTTCCTGCCATGCAATTTCCAGATGTGAAACAAAAGGTAAAGATTCCACTGTCTAGTTGTACTACTTGCTAGTGGAGATATGCAGTAAAAAAAAAAAAAAAACAGTGGTCTGTTCTGTTTATTCACCAACCATGTAACAGTGTTGTTTCCCATCCTAGAAACATTATCAGATTTTAAATGTGAAATGCTACAATATTTCTGCATATGAATGCAAATTACATAGAGTTTATTACATAAACCACAACACCCCAACCTTGTTCCTCATCTCCAGCATACCCCCACACTCTAGTCTCTCTCTCATTCTCTTTGTTAAAATGATTTAGGATTTAAAATGACTCCACTCTTTTCTGTTGCTTAATCCCTCTGGTAGAGACTTCTAATTTTTCTATCCCTGTCATCATTCTCATTCCAGACTCAATTATATTTTCATTTCCCTGTAGCTTGCTTTGCTTCTTCTCTAAAAATTATTTGTTCAACGCACCTTCTCTCATGGACTAAAAGTTACTCTATTACACTTTTACTTTCCACTGTTTTCTTTGCTTGTTGATCACTGGAATTTTAACTGTTCTTCACTCCAGAACAATGATTTTTTGGACAGCTTTCCTCTAATGTTCAAAAATGTATTCTTATTAATTCTGGCTTGATAGATGTCCCCATACATGTGGTTGCCTATCAAAAGCTCTATTTGTGATTTCAACATTGACTGTGCTAGTGGCTTGGCTCATTCTCACTGGCCATCCTTGAGTTACGTTTCTTTTATCTTTTTGGGGATGTAATGGAACTTGAATAAGAGTTACTAATTGCTCCTATGAGATCTGAATGCAACTCATTTCTTCAGCAAAGGGATAAACTTGAAATCCACCCTGCACAGTGTGATGATGTGTCTGCAGCGAAGTCTAGTAAGTTGTTAGTACTGTGTGCATCTATTTCAACTATTAAAAATAAATTGAGGCTCCTTGCCAAATGCCAATAATTCCATGGAGATCAATAAGTGTTTTTTATTGAAATTTTTTAACTTCTTCCTCAGAACTAAATTCCTTATTAAAATCTGCTCCTCTCTATGCTTAACAAAGAGAGAGGTTTCTTATTTGACTCCCCAGTTATCCTCACTAAACTTAAGAAGGCTCTGAAATCTATGTATTCTAGATTGCCCCCCCAGGCTTCACTATTGAAAAAAAACATTTGCTTAACAATTAAATACTTTTCATACCTGTAACTCAGTTAAAGACAGAAAATCCCGCCATCTTTGCTCCAGATCATCTCTTAATAAAGCCCGAGGCTCCGGAGGTATTGACTGTACTTGCGGTATATTCTGAACAGAGATTTAAAACAATGCATAACTATAAGTGAATGTTCAATGATTGATGTAAAATCAGTTTAAAAAAAGATACCATTAACTGATATAATACATTTAGTCTAAGCGCAAAGAAAAAAAAAAGTGTAGCCATGCACAAATTTTGCAAGAGAAAAATAAAAACAAATTGTTAAAAACTAAATATTTTTCAGAGATGGATAAACTTTATCTTTACTCAGATAAAACTGTCCCAACAGCAATTAGATTAATAAGCCAAATTAAGTAAAAGAAAGGTAACAAATAAAAGTACAGTAGTTGCAAATAAACAAGATAAAAAGCAGAGTAAAGTAGGCTCTATTCCTCCCAGAAGCACAGGTCTAGCTAGACACCACTGTTATAACTAGGAATAATATTGTTATAAAAAAGGACACCAAAAGCCATTCTTTTACAATTATAACCTATCCTACTTGTATCTAACCTCTGATTTCAAATATGAAAGATAATAATATATAATAAGAAGAAGATCCTACACAACTTGTGTTAATGCTGCCAAAATTTTACAACAATCCTATCTTTAGACAGAGTAATACACATCTTATCACATACATTTTACCTTCTATTAATAAATGTACATTTGCATATATATAACAAAACATCCGATTGGTACTGTTATTATAGTACTTTAAAAATAATGTAATAAAATAAAATAAACTGGATTCTCTGGTCCCTTATAAAAAAAAAAGGCAAATACTTGGTTCAAACCCTGTGTGAAAGTAGACACATATACTGGTTCTAGCACATACGGTAGATAATCAGCCAACAAAAATTGGAAAAACATACATATTGTTATATGTTAAAAAGACATTAGTTTTAGATCCTTATCACTGTAAACTTTACTTCAGTTATAGTTTCAAAACCTCAATACAAATATGTGAAACATATCAGGCATAGACCAAGAGCAGGGACTTCCCATTCAAGCATCCATTTTCTAACCCGCTCATTCAGTTTAGGATCATGAAGAGCTTATTCCTATTCCTTTGACAGTCAGTACAGACTAACAAACACCCCTTGACTATTAAGAATATAGCACAACTTAATTAATTAAAAAGCAATTTTGTTGAACAATTTAACAATGCAATAATTCAAATAAATATGACAGTTTGTTTTTTTTTTTTTTAAACGTTTGTTGGTATCAGTCACTTCAGAGATAACTACTGGCAGATTATACCCCCCCCCCACCACCACCCCCATTTTAAGTTTAGGTTGAATAACTCAGTAATGTCTTATTTTTCTGCACAATATACTCTCTTGCTTATCAATATGTTTATACATTTCAGGCAGGTATGGCTTATATCAAAAGTTTTTTTGTACCACTTCATTTATCATTACATCTCTAGAGTAGAAGCATTCTGAAAATAAAATTAAGCTGTGACAGTAAAACTAGTAATGCTCGCATTCTGACAAAAAAGACAAAAAATAATTAGTATTTATTTGCAAAAGTTACACATTCCAGCCCTAAGCCAGAAAAGAGATTGAAATATATCAAGTAGCAAATTGCATTTAGTTTATTTAACATAGGGCAGCACTGTGGCTCAGCAATTAGCACTGCCCTCTTATGGACATAGTTTTCAGTCGTCTTCTGTGCGGAGTTTATACATCATCTATAGCAGTTTTTACCCACATCCCTAAAGACATGTACTGAGTTTAATTGGGGATTGTTTTTTTGTAATTGTAGGAAACATTCTATACAATCAAGTCAAGCTTAATAAAACAGAATTCAGCCCTCATAACTGGTGACTCTTAATTTGCTCCAGATGTTGCTGGATAGAATAGGCCAGGACAGGACAGGCTAGACTAGGCTGAACTGACTATTATCTCCAAATTAGCTCTTCAGTGGACTGATGTCCTGTCCAGGGTTGGTTTATATTATTCATGAAGCTATTAAGATAGGCCCCACCAGCCAATGATTCCATAGTGGAATGAGCAGTCATGGAATTAAAAAATGGTTTCAGTACTGCTCATTAATAATTATCTCCTCCCTGTGCACGGGGTTAGATACAGTAGGTTTAACTGACAACTTATACAAATCATCACAAAAGTGGGTGAAGTGATGGTACATGAAGGTATGATTGCACTATATGCAAATACAGAATTCTCTGTATCAAATATGTAGGCAAAGAATAAAATAATGAGGAAATAATCTTTATTCTAAGAATCCTTCAAAGTATTCACAAACACTGTACATATTAAAAAATCATCACAATTCTGTACTTTTTACACTATTGAGAAGATTGATTAATTTTCAGTGTTACCCAATCATTAAGGCTGTGTTCTCAGAAATAAATCTATAACCACAAGAATCTGTATGGTATGGTATGTGGTATCTTTATTTATACAAGACTCCTATATAACAAACTGTAAGCCTCTGGCCTCTTACTGATGTGGCTAATATAATGTCATATTAGACTATGTAAACATTTTATCTCATCAGAAAAGGGGAAACTCTGACCAACCTGTTCTTGCAACTCATCATAAGTTTCACTTGACTCCGATTCCTTAACCTTTTTATCGTCTATGTGATTAGTATCCTTCTCCAGTGAAATATTCTCCAATTCTCCAGACCCATCAGATATGCTTAAATCTTGCTTCCAAAGTTTTTCAATCAATTCTATATCCTAAATTATAATAAAAAAACACATATTAAAGAATAAGTAACTATGACATTTGCACCATTTAATAATTTGCTAAACAATAATTTAAAAGTAGCTTTTAACCTATAGTTTTACAAACCTATTTCCCTTCCCAGTTACAAAACAAATGAATATTAACACAAACAAAGGTGATAATGTAAACAATTTTATATTTATAAACATATTTACACATGCAAATGCAGAAGCAAAGCTATATACCTATTTTTTAAAGGAGGAGGAACAATGTGAAGAAAATAACAGGACATGAAATCATTAAGAATATAAAAACAGAGAGAGGCATTGTGGCGCAGTGGTAGGGCTGCTGCCTCACAGTTAGGAGACCCAGGTTCGCTTCCCGGGTCCTCCCTGCGTGGAGTTTGCATGTTCTCCCCGTGTCTGCGTGGGTTTCCTCCGGGCGCCCCGGTTTCCTTCCAAAGACATGCAGGTTAGGTGGATTGGCGATTCTAAATTGGCCCTAGTGTGTGCCTGGTGTGTGGGTGTGTTTGTGTGTGTCCTGCGATGGGTTGGCACCCTACCCGGGATTGGTTCCTGCCTTGTGCCCTGTGTTGGCTGGGATTGGCTCCAGCTGACTTCCGTGACCCTGTGTTCGGATTGAGCGGGTTGGAAAATGGATGGATGGATATAAAAACAGAATTTGAGATATTAATTTCTTGGCTTCTCTGACTCCTTCTCATTTCTTACATCACACATCTTCTTTTGAAATATGAAAGATGTTGGCAGTAAACTGAGTGTAACTTTAAATCTTCACAGGTCACTAGAAGAATGTACATATCTATATCTGTCTGTCTATACAGTATATAATGCTAAGTCCGTTTATCTGTCACATTATTATGGCCAGATGTGCTCTTGAAATTCACTGGCCAGAAAAGGTTATTGTAATAAAACCATGGTCCCAGAAAGCCAATCTATTGATAATCCCTCAGAACATGGTAAATACATGTTCAGAATTCATTAAGTATTTTGCTTATTGATCATCAAATTTTATTAAATGTCAGTAAAGGACCACAAAGTGACCTGTGGTATGTTTACAGCAAGATGCTGCACCACAATGACAAACAAGAAATAATCCTGAATATAGACCAATTGACTAGCAGATAAGCATAATGAATCCTAGGCACGCAAGACAAATATCAGGTTATATTGTTAAGTACTCAAAAGTTTCAGCTATATAAAGGCAATGTTTTTACATTCTTACATCAAGGTTTCTTTGAAGAACACAACTTATAAAAGTTACATCGGTGATTAATGTCAAGGTGCATTTTTTCACGTTGAAAACAAAAGAATGTGTTGACAAAGTATAAAAGTTACTTTTACTCTAGATGAGCCACAGAAGTAATTAAAGGCATTATCACTTCTACATGAACCACTAGAAGTAACTAGAAAACATCAGAAGTTTCAACAGCACCTTATCTTTATTTATATTTTATTTTAGGACCAAATATCTTCATACTTCCACTAGTTACAACATAAACTAGGGTTGAGAAGAACAAGCATTTGAACTACTACAGTATCCAACTACAGTTATCAAAAGCAGATTAATAAAGATCTAGCTAATAGAATTACTCAAAAGAATAAGAAATTACAAACGTAAAATATTAAATAAAACTATTGTCATTACACACATTAAGTGACTTGTACAAGTTCTCAAATCTCTCATATAACAAGCTTACCTACTAACAGTCATTTGGTGAAAATGATGCTTTTCTTTTGCATCCTCAATATTTCTGTTTGATTTATCCCCCAATTACGTTTCCATCATTAAACCCTAACCCTAAAATGATACCCAAAATTTGGTAAACAAGATATCTAATGAGTGTTGCATTGCCACGTGTTTTGTTATTTTTTCAGATCATACACTGTTTTTCATTTCTTAACTTCTGTTAGCCCCATTTTAAATGCTGTATTAGGTAGACTGGAATTTCACTTCATGTTAGGAGATGCCAAGCTATTCACTCCAGTCACTTTAAGTCAGTGTTACTTTGTCAAAATGTTGACTATTATTAATTATCAAAGAAGGGTTTGTCAGAAAGAGAAGCATGCTAATACAATGAAATGATGTGTAAACATTTCACTTCTTTTTGCATGAATCAATAATGTCAAATACAAAAAAAAAAAATTTTAAAAGTACTTTCATAGTACAGTTCAGTAACGTTGTTTAAAATTAAAAATAGAAACCATTCCTGCCTTGGGACATATGCTTGCTGGGATAGGCTCAGCCCTCCTCGACCCTTCTCAGGATTAATTGGTCTTAGAAAATGGTATGGTATGGGATCATACAATATTGTAGATAATGCCTGTCGGTTAAAGTGTGACAGGAGTTTATTTTACTAGCTACATCTGTTTTTATGTAAGGAACATGACAGTCCCATTGTGACAGCTATGAACAGGGAAAGGTCTATAGGAGTGAATTCCAACAGAAGATTGTTAAATGCAAAAAAGCAGCTGTGAAAGGATTATAAACGTAGAATAATTTCACTTTGATTACTGCTTAAGGCAATCGATCGCTTTTGTTATCCACTGTTTCTGTTTTAGTTCACTATTGGAAAAACTATGCTTGAACAAAGGACTAATCTTTACAAAATGATACTTAAAATACCATTATTTTTAACTCTCATATTCACTACAGTGATCCCTTGTAGTAAGGGCTGTTTTAATTTACTTATGCATATGAATTAAGTTCGTATTTTTAAAGAAATATTTCTATCAACCATACCTGCTTGAAACATCTATCCATATTGGCATTATGTGTTGCACTCAAGTGCACTCTTCATGCCTGCAAGGGTAATTGGCACTTCGATTTGTGCATTCAGAAACTTAAAGGTCTTACTTAATGTGGTGATGGACTACTACTGTCTGAGGTTCTAGAAATTACGAATAGGAGATCTCGTAAGAAAGGTTGTGACCATGCTAGTCAGAAAAGACTCATCAGGAACAGATAAAGATGAGTGAGATTCCAGACCAAACAATCAATAGTAATACAGTCCATCTACCTTTTTTTAATCCAGTTAATCCAAGTCAGAATCTAGCAGCCAAAAAATACTCTTCCAGTATCAAATATCTGTAATAGGTATGAACCAGTCCTAGATGGCAGTCTGTCATAGGACATTCATTAAGACATTCTCACTAATTCATTCTGGACCAAGATCAAGTGATAAATTAGCCAAACCTGCATGTCTTTGGGATTTGTAAGGAAAACTGACATTGTGGGCATGTGGAAAATGTGCAAACTACACACATGGCCTTTAGCTCTAGCTTCACAGAGCTGCAACAGACAGCACTAACAACTGTGCCAATGTAATGGTCTGCATTTTGAAAAGTTCTCTTAAACAGTAAGTTTTTAAAAGTAACATTTAAGAATGTGGTACTCAACAAGGATGCCCCATATCACCTTTGCTCTTTGCAATCACCATTGAACCTTTGGCTGTATACTTTTGAAACGCATCAGAAATAAAAGGGGATTTTCAGAGAAGGACTTGAACAGAAAATATCACTATATGCAGATGATACGGTACTGTATATATCAGACTCACAAAATTCTGTGCCACCAGTCCTAAAAGCATTAGCAGATTTTCAAAAGATATCTGAACTTAAAATCCATTTGAATAAAATAATGCTTTTCCAGTGAATTCTCAGGCACATAATATCGGACTGGACACCTTCCCATTATCTTAGCATATCAGTTTAAATATCTAGGTGTAACTATTACAAGTAAATATAATATAATATTTTCAATAAAATTTTGCTGTCTGCATGGAAATAATTAAACAAGTTGTGACTAGATGGTCTACCCTCCACCTTACATTAGATGGGAGAATCAACAGTGTTAAGATGACCATCCTTCCTAAGCTGCTCTTCCTATTTCTAAGCATCCCCATATGAGAGGTTCGGAGCATACGCTGATACAACACATTGCCGCACCCACCACATGACAAATTAACTCAGGATCCCAGATTAGGGCCAGAGTGCAGCCATGTAATGGGTGACACCTCAGCACCACACTAGCTCAGATGGAATGGAATAGTGTGAGGTTTTTTATGGTAGCTGGAGTGCCAATTCTGCCACCAACCCCCAGGTTTTTACCTGCAGGTTGTAGGGCCTACATGCAGGGCTGGATGCAGATTAACCTCATACCCAGGATGGAGCAATTGCAGGTTAAGGGCCTTCCTCAAGGGCCCAACAAAGTAGAGTCAGTTTTGGTGTTTACGAGATTTGAAACAACAAGCTCCCGATTACCAGTGCAGATCCCTACCTCAGAGCCACCACTCCGCCTGTTAATTCCCATATACATTTACAAATAATTTTTAAAATAAATTGCTCGATGATAACTTAATTTATTTGAAATTTGAAACATTCACGCTTCCAAAGGGCAACTCTACAATGACCTAAAGCAAAAGGGGGCATTATACTACCCAACTTTCAATTTTATTACTGGGTTGCAAATATACAAGCTATAAAGACCTGGGGCCTCATGTATAAACAGCGTGTATGCACAAAAATGTTGCATAAGCCAGTTTCCACACTCAAATTGCTATGTATAAAACCTAAACTTGGTGTAAAGCCATCCACATTTTCATGCTAGCTAAAACCCTGGCATACGCAAGTTCTCCGCTCGGTTTTGCAAACTGGCAGCACCCAGCGTCAAAGCAGTGCTTTTGTTTCAGTGTGGTTTCCCTTTCTTTTTTAGATGCACATCCCTGACGCAGCTTTATCAATGCACTGAAATTAACCGCATACCAAAGCTGCTTTAGCGTTGTTACTCTCACTGCACCTTCTTCTTTCAGCTTCTGCCGTTAGGGGTTGCCACAGCAGATCATCTTTTTCCAAATTTATCTCACTGCACCACTCAGAGTATTTATATCACTGTATCTGAGTGTGGAATCACAGCTCTACAGCAGCTGATTGGAAAGAGAATTATCGGAATGCAGCATCAAGCACACGCTGCCTCAGCCATGGTGTCTATTTGCACTGCTCATTTGACAAACACTTCAGATCCTTTCCTGTAGGGACATTGCGGGTCTCATCTCAAGAACTGTAAACGCACTCAATCAGTCCATCAACTGCTCCTTGTAGAACGCTTTGTACTTATAAGTACAATTACCTCACTGTAAACTTGCGATATACTTATAATATTGCACAACCTGCACCACTTTATAAAGCGCGTATTTACATATGATGACTATATAATTTTTAAGATGAAATATAGCAAAATATGTTTATTACATTATACAGATAAAATGTTAACATCATTTAAATAATCTATATTGTTAATAATTACACATGTGAGGACATGGTGCAGCGCTAGCTAGTTCAGGGATTGTTCCTGCCTCACGCTGTATTCTTGCTGGTACTGGCACGACACTGGAAGGATAGATGGGTAATTAAACATGTACTACGAAGATATTTCAATGTTCCTTAAAAGTTTTGAAAAATCGGCATTCTAAGCTTACAGATGGCTTAACACCTATTACAGAGCTGATTGTATGGCGATTGGTTACTTGGAGAAAGAAAAGGAAGGACAGGAATTGGAGGTTAGTACATTTGAAAGAGACTACTGCTGCAATAAGTTCATTCATCAAAGGTTGCGCATGGCGCAGCAAGCATCTTGCGGGAGACATGAACAATTTATGGACAGGGTGCCAGCTCATCACTATCACTGCGCCACTGTGTTCCCATGTTTAATAAAATGCTTTAACTCCTATCATCATGAAAATGATATTAAGTATACATCTCAGTATTTTAATTATTCAGCTGTAATATCACAAATGTAATGGATTCTGTGTCCTGTCGGAGGAAGAGAAAGCCCATTTAAGAAGCAAGTAGTGATTCACACACACAGAGCACATAGAAGAACACATACAAAATAAAGCATTTAACGTGCTACTTTAGTTAGGATAGGATTTGAGAAACTAGTAAGTTAAATGATTTAAAGATGAAGTTTATGATGTTCTACTTTAATGACAAAATAAACTACGTGATTAAAGTGGAATTTTCGAAATTAAAGTTGACACTTCGAGTTTTTTCTCATTGTTTCCCTATTTTTTTTTCTTTTCACTGTACCCTAATAAGCTTTCATATGACACTCAGACGGTGGGCTACAACTTGCCTTTTTACAGTGACTTTAATATATGACAACTTGTTTTTTATTTCGGGCACTGTGCGACTTTGTGAACTTGAGCTTTCTAGTTTCTCCGACACTCTATGTCACTCGACCAACTTCCTTTTGTTGTTTATACCACTGTTTAAACCAATAAATAGTATGTTGGTATTCACTTGGTATTCACTGAAATTGTTCTATTCCACCCATTTCAAACCCCCCCCCCCCGTGCCTTTGCCATTGCCATTGCCATTGCCTTTACACAGAAATTTGACCTTAAGGGCTATTTATATTGATTTGCATATTCAAAGAGGCGTAATTCTGGGAGGAGTTTGGTTGAGTCAGCAGGCATGTGCACATGCATTACTTTTCACAATGACCAGGATTTATGGAGTGAAGAACGTGGAAGTTGGCGAACATTGAGATTTATGCATCTGGATTTTTTTGTGCGTACGCACATTTCTACTTTTGTCCTTACACCGTGTTTTATTGTGAACTAGCAAAATACCCGCGCTTCGCAGCGGAGAAGTAGTGTGTTAAAGAAGCAATGAAAAAGAAAAGGAAACATTTTGAAAATAACGTAACATGATTGTCAATGTAATTGTTTTGTCACTGTTGTGAGTGATGAGTGTTGCTGTCATATATATATATATATATATAAATATATATATATATTTACACACACACACATAAACATATATATATACATATCTATACATATACACATATATATACACAAACACATATATACATACATATATATATCTACATATATACACATACATATACATACATACATACACACACATATACACACAAATACATATATACACACACATATATACACACAAATACATATATATATACATACACACACACACACATATATAAACATATATATACATATACATACATATCTACATATATACACACACAGCTATTTCGTATCAGTGCAAGACGCTGCTTGTTAAAACGGATAACTCCCGCTCTTACGTGCAAGTCTGCGTGGATATTATGAACTATCGTATTTGTTCAAGTTCTATTTAAATTTTAAATAGAAGGAATTTTTATTTAGTCGACAGAAATATCTTTGGTAGGAATGGTAAAAACAGACAGGAATATTATTCCTGAATAAATCAACTCAAACCTTAAACAACTTATAATATTTTGCTCTCCATAAAAATATATCCTGTCTAAATTATACAAGTTAGAAATAAAGTAAACGTTAAAAGAACAAACATTCAAATTTCTTTACTCTTATGTAATTTTATATAAAAAATAAACTTAGATTTTAAATATCCCAAAAGATTTTGCTCTCCATAAAAATATATCCTGTCAAAATTATACAAATTCAAATATGAACATGCTGCATAACAAAACCTGGAAATATAAATAAAATGTGTTCCTTTCAGCAATAACAAATCAAATCATTCAGTTGTCTTTGCTCATATGTCATTTTAGAGCTGGACGCCT
>JANRMT010062841.1:51561816-51674882 GCA_026402145.1 Polypterus bichir lapradei | reverse complement strand
TATATATAGGCCAATTGGGTTGTGCTAGATTGTTCTGCCATGTGAAAAAACATCCTGTATAGGGTGTATATGTGTACCACAGCTGGCATCTTTGTTTATATAATGGTGCCAAGCCTGTACCTGTCCAAAGACCCTGTGTTATTACAATTCCATTGCTTATTGTGACATAAAGTCCATTATGAAAATAGTTGAAAACATGCCCATTATGGAACATTCCGTAATGGACATGTCAATGTACTGTACTATCTCTGTTATACCAAAAGTCTAATTCTTCCTAGGACATTAGATTTTCTATTGTTAACCTTAGTTAATGTGATTTCTGGATGAAAAATCTTCCCCACATATTTTCTGTACACACTTCCTCTAATTTTATTATTGCAGGAAGTCAAAGTTCATCCAGGCAACAGTTTGGCAAGGATTCATACCCACTCTCCTGCAGTAGTGGAAACTGCACCATCTTTGAACTAGACATCATACAAAAAATAAAAAAATGATCAGATAAAACTTGGCAAACACCACTGCCTTCCTGCTATGGGAACACTGCAATATTGTCAGTTATTAAAAGATTTATATCATCACAAAGAAAAAAAAATGTGTTATAGAAACAACCACAAAATGTGCTATCTTCAAGAATGTTATGTTAAACACCTTGAGTAACTGCTTTTAGGTCTCTGAGTCACCAAATTCAAAAAACTAATCATGCACTATGGCAAAAAAATTATTTTTTTTTACTACTTTCAATGTATGCACGTGTCATATGTAAGATACTCCTTATAAAGCAAAAAATTGTATTCCATTAATGCAGAACTTTTGTCATACTGTGCATGGTTTGTTCAGCACCTCAACAGTAAAATAAAAGAATATGGCAACCCTGATTGGATAAGCAAGTCAGAAAATGGGTGGACGTGGACGGAAGAATAAATACATATGTGCACAATTACAAGGTTGAAAATAAATATACCAGAACAAAAGTTTAATTTGCCTTCCCACACACCAACTAAGTAAACTATGCATTTTCTCTTTGTCCACATGGCTTCGGGGCCATCTTAACATATTGGCACAATGGGCACTGGCCTGGGGGCCCACGTTGTTTCTGATGCTTATGTAGATTTCTGTTTTGCTATAAAAACAGGGGCCCAAGCACGCTACTTTCCCCGGGGGCATTTGAAATTGTTAAGATGGCCCTGCAGGCTTGTCTCTGGGTACTCCAGTTTTACTGTAATTTTACTGGCCAATATAAACTGGTCAAGTCTTGAAAGACTGCACCCTATATTTGACCAATATCAAGTTCAGAATTAGTCCCTGCCTTGCACCAATTGTTGCCAGAATAGGGCTACCTGTGTCCCTGTAACAGAAAATTAAGGTTCTGAAAATTGACAGAAGACTTTCCCAGCTGAATGTCATCTTTCAAGTTCGGCAACAGCATTTTGTGACACAGGTTTTGTCATGTCTTTGGCTCATTGATACAAGAAGTAAAGAGAAAGTTGGTATGATTGTAAAAAGTAAAGCATACGAGTAACTATACATACGTATAGACGACACGCCTAAAACGAAATCATTTAATTACACCACTCACGGCAAGAGCTTGCAACGCGTTCAAGACGCCAAAACCTTGCCAACAACGAGATTTAACACGTTTTATTCGGCCAAGCGTCGACTCGATGGCACAGTGGTTAGCGCTGTAGCATAGTAGCTTTAGTCCGGTTGTTGTCTGTTCCGAATTTGGCCGTTTCCTGAAATGTTTTATCTGCCACAATTGGAAAATATATAATCTTAAAATTCATTCCGTGTGAGCGTGTGCCCGAGTTTGCCTTGCAACGCCCTGGTTCACGCCTTGCTCCCGATCATCCTCGGCCGGGATAAACTCCGGCCTCAAGTGACCCTGCATTGGATTAAGCAGGTTGCAAAATACTGTGATGTTTAGCCAACCCTAAGACATTATTAGAAAGTGAAAATGCTACTTTAAATGAAGAAACGTTGTTACCTCTTTGCTAAGTTCATTTTCAGCTGAACCTCTGTCGTCTCCAGACTCAAGCGGACTCTCCTCCTCTTGGATGACCAAAGCTCCATGGCCAGTCTGCTGTCCCTGGGTCGCTGTACCCGAGCTGTCAGGCTCTCCGGATACCGCATGTAGCAGCCATGCGTTCACCTCCGTGATGGGGAAATATGGTGTCCCTAATGCTTTCACTTCGTTCAGCAACCTCCTGCTTGTAAAGTAATAGTCCAAATCGGGACATTTAGGATGCAAATTGTAGCCCTCTAATGTGTCCCCGAAGTTATGAAATGGTGTTTGAACATAAGCTGAACTTGAACCCAGACTTGACTCTAAAAGTGGCGAAAAGTAATACGAGTCCAAATCAACGCGAAACCCCACTAAACTCCAAAGTACGACAAACCTTATCAACCTTTCTGTAATAAATTTCTTGGCGTAGCGCATATTTCAAACGAAAATGTCAACCTTTTCGTTCTGATGTATAATCAATTAGTACAATTCGTTTTTTTAAACAAAGAAAATGAAACTTCACACAAAAGAGCACGCGTCCCTTGAGCGGCGCTGTACAAACAAAGACACAATACCGGTAAACTGTTCCCTAAGTTGCCGGCTTCGTCCACTTGTAAAGAAACAGGTTAAAGCCACATTGATATGTAGACAAATTCAATCGGACGATTCCAACACATAAGTATATCATTAAATGAGCCGATTATTAACATCTGGATATTATAGTTTTTGTTCACTATCCTTTTCCATTATTGAAATAAAGAAAACCAAACCCAAAAAACAGAAACAAAAACATAATCCCCTCGCACAGAAACACGAGGAGGAGACTGAGCCAGGAGGATTTGCATTATGTACATGGAAGTAACCAACCGGCCTCTTTCAATTCTTTCGGGCGTAACCTTTCGGCTTATTAGTCTCTTTTTTGAGGATACCATGGGAATTGTAGTTTCTTCATTGACGAGCGACCTTTAAAACATAGTGTTAGCAGCATCGCGTAAAACTACAATGTCTATTGTACATTGCGTTTTTTCAGTTGCAGATACTTGCACCCTCTCTTCGCGTTAATGTTACCGTGGTTGTAGTTTATAACAAAGAAATTTTTGTTACCTATAACTGATATTTTTTTTCTTTTTCGAAGTTCTTTTGACTAGTATATTTTTTCGACCCGTTAATGAACAATAACGTTGGTGTCTCAATTTCTCTTGACCCAAAAAGTAAACAAAAGGAAAGTAAAAGTGTGATTTTAATGTTATGTCTCAACTGTGTACAAATGGTAGAGGAAAATCAAAACTTAATACATTTATTCAGTTTTTTTCAGTCCAGCTGGGGACCAAACGGGGACTTTTTATTCTACTGAGAGTTTAAAAACGTGACATTTTAACTTTGCAAATGTAGCAACAAAAACATAAGCTAATCTTCTATGCATGTGATACTGTAAGCATAGTTAAACATAAACAAATACACAGTCACGTGAAAAAGTAAATACCCCTGATGAAATGTTTTTTCTTTAACATGTGGATATGTCAAGGTTTGACTTTTAGTTAAACGGTCTCTCCCGATAAAGGTGATGTAATTGAAAAAAACGATATGCCATTTCTGTTGGTGGAAAAAGTAGGTACACTCTTCGTTGTAATAGCTGGTGTTGTCCCATTTTATCAGAAACAATCTAAAGTAGACATTTCTTATAATTTTCCACCAGTCTGACATCGACTGGGAATTATTTCAGCCGTGTGATATTTGAAGTTTGTCTTTTGTGCATAATCCGTTTCAAATCCACCCACAGCATCTCGATGGGATTGCGATTCAGGCTTTGACTAGGCCATTCCATAACCTAACTTTTTTTTTTTTTTTTTACTTTTTAGCGATTATTTGACGGATTTACTGGTATGTTTACTGTCATTGTCAAGTTACAAGGTTCACTTTTGGTTGGTCTTTAATTTTCTGACAGCTGGTTTCATATTATTCTTAAGCACCCTCTGGTACTATGAGGTATTTATAGTGGATTCTGTGATAGCAAGCTGCTGAGACTGATGCAGCAAAGCAGACCCAAAGTATAACATTTCCACTACCTCGCTTTACTGTTGGCATCAGGTTCTTCTGGTCAAATGTTGTCTTTGATTTTTACCAGACATGTCTTTTGGTACTGTAGTCAAATAATTCTGCCTTTGCCTCTTCCGTCTAGAGCAGTGATTTTCAAACTTGGTCCCAGGGGCCCACTGTGGCTTCAGGTTTTTGTTTCCACCAATTTCATAATCGGTAACAACAACTCATAACGCTGATTTCATTCATCAGCCGTTTCTTTTTTTTCTCTTTTCTTAATCTGCATTCAGAAAAGCACAGCATAATGATTTTTACATTTTTGAGACATTTAGAAATATTTCTGTTTTTGCTATTGCTTTAAATGCTTAACTCTCTTTTTTGTTGATTTCATTATATTATGCTCTTTATCTGTTCTGTTTTGCTCTTGTTGTCTTAATAATGACAATTAAAAATGAGCAGAACAGACAGCCAGGCAAACAACACTGAATCATGACAATCTGCAACTACTTTAGCATCAGACCCACTAATTAGAACACCTGGAAAAGTAGAATAAAAATCAAGATGTTAAAAAGAAAAAAAAAACACATTATTCCTATATAACTGCTTAGTACGTTTTAATCTTTTTTTTTTTTTTTTTTTTTACCAAATTTAGTTTTGTTATTTTTATATTGTTATCAAAACACAGAATCTGGGAAATAACAGTTCACTCAATTAGCCCAGGAGCCCAATTAAAAACAGAAGCTGGTTGGAACAAAAACCTGCAACCACAGTGGGTCCTCAGGACAGAGTTTGAGAACACCCTGGTCTAGAGCACATTGTTCCAGAAGTCATGCTTTTTGCCTAAGTGTTCATTTGCAAACATTAGTCTTGCCATGATGTTATTTCTGGATAACAAATGTTTCCTCCTGACACATCTCCTATTGGATCTTATTTTTATAGCCTTTTTCTAATAGTAGACTTGTTCACTTTGAAATCAATGGCAAGAGTTACCTGTAGGTCCTGTGATGAAATGCTGGGGTTCTTAGAGACTTCTGTCAGCATCTTATCTTCTGCTCTCAGGCTGAACTTGCTGGAATGGCCTGACTTGGACAAGTTGGCAGTTGTTTGGAATCTTGTCCATTTATACATGTTCTTCCAGACAGAGGAATTGTTGATTTCCGATAGTTTGGAGATCTTTTTAAATACATTCCCAGACTCTCAGGTATTAATAACCTTCTTTCTGAAGCCCCTAATGATGTTCTAATCATTTGCACCTGATCTGGTGCACCTAATTCTTATTTTAGGTATTTGTGGTAGTACTAAATGTAGGGATGTAATTACTTTGTGCACATGCAAAATCTGTATTTATTTATTTAAATTATACAATGAACTACAAAATGTAAATGTGCCATATTTGTTATATCACTTTTATGTATAGATACTGTTTAAATGAAGATTGAAGCTTGATATGTTCACAAACAAATATGGTAAAAAAAGAAAACAAAATCATGTATATATAGATACTATCAGTGCATGCTCCCAACCTCTCTCCTCTCCCTCTCCTGTGTACAGTACACATAGTATATACATATTAATGAAAACAAGAAATACTCCATCATTGTTTAACTAAAATTTCAACATTCATTGCTGAAATAACAATAAAGACATTAAATAATAACAAAACAAAATAACACAACAAAAAAGATAAGAACAATAACAACTGTAAACACTGAAACAGCCATCTTGTAGTGTCAGTATCTTGTGCGACCATCTCTTGCAGCCACCACCATTTGATACCTCTAGTGCATAGATCCATTGAGCCACTGAATTTGCAGTTGTAGAGTTATATTGCAGGCTGGTGGAAGTACCTGATATAGTTGCTGGGTACTAACACATTTCTCGAAGTTGTACCTGAGGGCATCTTGATGATGCTCTGTGTTGTTAAAGGCACAAGAGAAGGCAGGCTAAGGTAATGTCAGCACATTAAATGATGTTTGGCTTGTCATTGTCCTGATGTACAGGTAGAAGGTGTGAGCAGAAGGCTTTTGACAAGACACCCTTCTTTAAGACAAGCAGCATGGGGCCTGTCCCTTACTGTCCTGTCACTGATGTGGACCTTGTTCAGGCCTCTAATTATAGCAGTTGATGTGAAAAGATCCCTCAAATGGATCAGTCTAATGTGCAAATCCTGCTCTCATGTTTCCAGTGTTTGCAGAATTTGTTAAACAAATGGCAGGTTATTGTTGTGGTTTATATCATTCCCTCCAATTAATAACACGTGTTATTTCTGTGTTCAAAAACAGATAACTATCATACATCAACTCATTTGACAGTCACTGACATAAATAATTAAGGAAGCGGTTAAAGAAATGTCATTTTGTCTCAAAGAAAGGCATAGATGAGTATAATCTGCATACAGATAAAGTGAACATTGTCTTTTAAAGGAACTAGGGGGCTTTTCCCCCTGCTCGTTTCACTCGCCAACCCCCAGGCCTGCACTACGCACTGCCACTTTGCGGTTCTGCCGCTCACATATGGGGATGCAGATGTACAATTTAAACAGATTATTTTCATGGGAATTGTTACATATGCATAATAAAACTAACTATTTTACATTACAGTGAGGAATTAACCATATTAAAAAATAGTAAAATGTAATAATTTGAAAATAAATTATCATTAATCATGTTGCATTACAGTTATTCATTGCGTAATACAATTTCATTCTGTTTGGCTTTGAAATTAACATGCAAATACTTTTTAAACTTACACTTTTACTGTAAAACTTCAGTAAAAACAATTTTTGGAATTAAATTTTTGTCAATATCGCATTGAATTTTGATTCTGTGTTTGGACTTTCATCGTGACAACGCAACGTATAACTGCCCGTGATTTAATTTCGTTTCTTTCTCTCTTTTAAATCAAATTACTTTTTCCGAATGTTTGGCTGTTAATTGTCTTTGCAAAAGCTATTCTAACGGGAAACTGTTAACGTTTTAATACAAATGGCATATCGAGATCTCCTTTGTTGTCTAATGTTATCCGCAGAAGATGTACTACATTATCTTTCTTGGATACGTCCTTCTTTCTACAGTAATTCGTGCGGTGGAAGACCAGATGGTGTTAAAGGTTGTAGATATTCTTCAGGATATTGTAAGATGATGTTTTCATCTTCCACACGATCACCACCAGCTGTTTCAGTATAGTCTATTGATATGCATTTAACCAATTTGCCATGTAACTGATCGTCATTTTTGGCATTAATTCGTTTGACTTCATCGTTTCTCAGTGCTAGGATTACCCGTGTACTCATTTTTTCTGTTGATAACTGTACCGTGTGCGTGGTTGAAAATGGTTGAGAGGAGGGCATGACTTGAAAAACTCCCATGGTCAAAGTCTCGTCTCGCGGGACTTGAAAAAATCTCTTGAAAAAAGTCTCGTCCCAGGATTTTTTATATAATAGAGAGAAATAATTATACATTTTCAGCATAATAAATTCTTAAAAAATACATATTTAAACAAAACAAAAACAATTTTAGTAAATACTTTATTAATTAAGACTTTTATTATTACCTTGTCACGCTTGGGTCACAGATTTGCACAGAGACACAGGAGGTCGTAGAAACAAGAAGGATTTTTATTCAAACACTGCAAACACGTGAGCTTAAACGTGCTCCATGACAAGTCAGGGATGACAGTTCCGCTAGGAGCAGAGAGAGAGAGAGAGAGATAAAAGCAAACAATCAATTCCCAAAACCGACAGGCGCTGCGCAAGGCTTTTAAGTTAGCGGAGTATCGCGTGAGGCTTGTATTACGCGTTATAGCACAAGTGAGAAGGTAAGGAGCAGTGTGAGGGTAGTCTGTGTTTCAGGGGTATTCCCAGGGGCGTCTTTTTCTTCTTGGGGTGCGATCACCCCTCCAGCTTACAACCTTTTTAACTTAATGTCTCCTATCCTAGCTCTTGATCTTCTTGTATTAAACTTTATTAAACTTTGACCCCAAACAAACAACACCATGAGCCATGGTAGTTAGTAAGTGTGAATAATGATCTGCAATGATAGGAGGAAATGCTCTTCACTGAAGACTATGAATTTAAGGTGGAGAGAGTGTAATAGTGCTCTACATGTGAGCTTATTTTAGTGCAATGAGTACATTGTTAGAAAATTACCATCTAGTTTTTAGTGCTGCCAATTAGGATGTTTGTATGTCTGTTACTTTGCTTAGCTGTGAATCCATGGGTTCTTCTTTAGTTCAATATGCTAAATCAATCACTTTTCACCTCTTTGTGAGAATCTGGAGGGATGGAATCAAAGGTTTCAGTTATGAAAGAGCTTTCAAAAAGTAGGTGTTACTAATTGTAACACAAATCATTTATTTACAAGTATGTAGTACTGGCCAGAGGATAACCTATACAATCTACTAACGATTCTGTTATAACAGTGACACTTTCCATATGGCATCTCTTTGTACTTGCAATGATGGAAAGCTTTCTAAATATATCAAAAATGGATGTGTTCAATAAACAATAAATGCAGACTAGGAATGAAAAAAAATCATTTAAAATATAATTTGGCTTTTAGCTCTATTTGTCAGGCAGTATAGCTTCCCATCCTCCCATGTCCTGCACAGTAAAGCAATCCTTCCTCATCTCTCATTTCTAATCTCAATTTCAATCCTGGCATCACTTCCTCTTGTCAGTTGTCCCTGGCCCCAGGCCTCCTACTCAGTACAAATTCAG
Source organism: Polypterus bichir lapradei (assembly GCA_026402145.1). Classification (NCBI taxonomy): domain Eukaryota; kingdom Metazoa; phylum Chordata; class Cladistia; order Polypteriformes; family Polypteridae; genus Polypterus; species Polypterus bichir. Next base: position 51,666,126 of record JANRMT010062841.1, on the reverse strand, counting down.
TTCTGACAGTTTTTACACTGCTAGTAACTTCAATGATCAGGATTGTCCTTCCTCAATTGCTATGGATACTGCTACTTGAATGCTTATATGAAAAGGACAAGCAACCTTCCAGTGACATCAAACTTGGCAAACATTGACCAGCACAGTCATGGGAGGAGGTGATTGAGTTGCTAAAGCATATTCTTGGAGGTATATCCTTTTCACCTCTTGTCAATAAATATTAATGAAGTGTAATATTACTACTAGGCCTATGAATGGTTTGGTGATTAACAGCTTAATGAGGAAAACCCAGCTAAATCAATCAAATGTGTATTTAATGCAAATGAGACTAAATGTCTTATTTATGTGATTTTCTGTAGTATCAACAAAACACAAGACACTAAGAGAACAGAAATGAGGCATTGGCTGGTTCTCATTAATAATAAAGATACTACAACATTATTGGAATAATAGTCAGGATATAAAACATTTTAAGGGTCTGACTTGTGGTTCTAAATATTGTAAGGTAAAATGTTAGCAAGGGTGGCACAGTGGCGTGGTGGGTAGCGCTGCTGCCTCGCAGTTAGGAGACCCGGGTTCGCTTCCCAGGTCCTCCCTATGTGGAGTTTGCATGTTCTCCCTGTGTTTGTGTGGGTTTCCTCCGGGTGCTCCAGTTTCCTCTCACAGTCCAAAGACATGCAGGTTAACTGCATTGGCGATCCTAAATTGTCCCTAGTGTGTCCTTGGTGTGTGTGTGTGCCCTGCAGTGGGCTGGTGCCCTGTGCAGGGTTTGTTTCCTGCCTTGCGCCCTGTGTTGGCTGGGATTGGCTCCAGCAGACCCCCGTGACCCTGTAGTTAGGATATAGCGGGTTGGATAATGGATGAATGGAAAATGTGAACAAATGTTGACTGAGTATTCACCAGTACAACACAGGTTGTCAGTTACAGCCAAGTGCTTGAGTTTCTGGATTCTTTTAGAGTAATCTGTTATATACTAAAATCTACTATAATACAGGTATTTCTGATACAGAACAATGTAACCTGAAGAATCAGATCAAGGACAAATGCTATGCTATATGCCAGCTCACATTCTTGGATTTTTACCAGTCTTCACCCCCTGTATTTATATTACAACATGGAGTCACATAACTGAAAAGTTGGGGGACTTTTTCTGACTCTGTCCACAATACTGTGTGCATGAAAATGGAAGGATATTGCCAACCATCTTAGGTGCTGAAAAGACCAGAATTAGTGTTATATAATTTGTGTTATTTACCAGGTAATACCAGTGGGAATTAGAAGTACTTATGTATCTTGTGTTGTTATGAGCTCAAAGGACTGAGCAACAAAATGCAATACACAACAATTAAGTTGGGTGTGCTTTGCTGAAGTTGAAGGATGTGTGTGCTGTTATCCACATCCACAATTCTGAAATGTAATAATCATAGTTGAAAAAAGGCTTTGTTCTGACATACGGTACTAAGAATTCCAGCATCATTTTGATGCCATCTCTTTGTTTTGCTTGCAGTTTCTGTCAGATCTAGTCCATATATCTCTAGCACATTAGTTGCATCTTTGGTGACCAGTTATAATAATTCTTCAGTAAAAGAATTATTTAGCTTATTTGTCTATTCTTTAATGCTTACTTTTATTTTGTATGTACATGTCAAAGCTATGCCGAAAGCTATAAGGGAATTGGTTGAAAGAGGCCACCCATATGTGAGTTAAAAAAGCATGAGGTTTGTCCCTAGTATAAATTAATATTTTATATATTGTGGCTACCAGAGGGAATGCCACTAACCAGTGTGCAAATTCCTTGACTAAAATTTTCATTGGTAGAATGCAAAAATGCTTTTATTTTAAAACTGCATGATAAATTAAAGTCAAAATATGAAAAAAACAATAACTCTCATAGGTTTCTCAGTATCTTTTAATCAGTCCATCTAAAAATCTTGTCTTTTTATAGATTTTATTTGAAGAAAATAACATTCCATACACTCAAGACTTACATTTACATAAAGAAAATAACATTACATAAAATCAAGTCAAATTTAACAAACCTGAATTCAACGCCCACCAGAGAGAGAGAGGACAGCCAACAGCAAGAGCAAATCTTTAAAAACAACAAAGAAGACTATCCTTTCCCCCAATATAAAAGCCTATTCTAAAATTTTATTAATTAGATCTTGCTATATTTAAAAAAAATTTGAACAGATTGTGTAATTAAGAAATATTTGGTTTTCCAATTTCAAATAGTATAGAATATGATTTACCTACTGACTTATAACAGGTGGGCTGTGATTCTTCCAGTTAAGCAAAATAAGTCTGTATCCTAGTAGTGTGGTATAGGCAATTACAATCAATTTGTCCTTTTCCACTTTAAGCTGATCTGGGAGTACACCAAACACAGCTATTAATGGGTTATGAGTAATTGTGACACCAAGGCAATCTGATAGGCATTCAAAGATTTTTTTTCCAGAATGATATGAACTTTTTGCACGGTCAAAGCATGTGGCCCAGTGAGGCTAGAGCTAGATTGCAATGTTCACTGGTTCAGTCTTGGCCTGGATACATTTTGGACAATTTTAACCTAGATAGTTGAATGATTGAATGCTTTGCATATTTGGAGCTAGAGTGTATTCTATACATGGCTGCCTTTTCTGAGATGTTTCTGAGAAGTGAAAGATTCTTTCTCCACAGTACCCAGATATCTTTGAAAGGAAGGGACTTTATATATAACTGAGATGTTGCCTAAGTCTTCAAGACTGATCAATATTTCCTCTGGAATAAAATTAGCTGGGAAGTGAGAAAAATTAGGCAGGTTTCTTTTATCAAAGTTTCTGATTTGAAAGTAGTGGAACATTGTGTTGATGGGAAGTTAAATTTGAAGCATAATTGATCATAAGATGGAAAGGCATGATCTATATACAAATCTCTAAGTATTTTAATCCTGAACGTTTTTCCAATGTTAAATACTGTGTAGGTTTTAGAGGGGAGAAAAAGATGATTGTCTTGTAGAGTTGCGAGTGATAAAAGCTTCTCTAGCTTAAAGTGCTTTCTGCATTGTTTCCATATTCTGAATGAATGCTGGTCAATTGGATTATTAGTATATTGATGATAATTTGTCATTACTGGGGGCACAGAAAAAGACATATAAAGAGGTACAGCAGGATTTTATTTCTATTGCAAACCGGGCTTGTGTATATACATCTATTTGTGTCAAATTCCATGGCTTTATAGCTTGTATATTTGCCGCCTAATAATAAAATTGAAAGTTAGATAGTGCCATGCCTCCTGAAAATCTTGTCTTGAAAATGAAAACAAGTAACAAGTAACTCCTGGGCTTTCCTTTTGCCCACTCTTGTCTTTTCTAATTTATTAGGGTTAGAAACCCCTTTAAGGTACACTCTTAGGCATTTCAGAGTTGAGTACACATCCCTTCAAGCACTGGAAGTGAACCATTTAGCTATGAAGACAGTCTTGTATAAAGATCTGGGCTAACTGACCAGACAAGGCAATCAGTTTTCTGTTAATAAACAAATTGGGCCAGGTAACGTTCAGGGCACATTCAGTAACTTTTATGGACGCGTTCTCACCTGAATGTTTGCAGCGCTACAATGAAAGGATAGAAGAGTATAATTTGAGATGCATGAGTCCATAATCCTTTTAACTTTAGGGATTTTAACTTTTTATGTTCCCTCCACATTCTCCTCTTAAGATACGAGAATGGATGCATCCATCCCTCCATCCATCCATTCTCAAATCTTAAGAAGTCTCAGAACCTACCCTAGCAACACTGGACAACATTTAGCACAATGCAGGAACCAACCCTAAACAAGATATTAGTCCATCACTGAAATTGTTCACATATGTTACTTGCAAATAAATCAACACAGACATGGAGAGAATGTGAAAGTTTCACACACAGAATCACCAGGTCAAGAATTACTGGCACTCAAATTCCTGGAGCTGTGGGACAGTCATGCTAATTGGAGAAAATTTCAAAAAATAAATGACAGAATGAAAAACATTTTTTCATCACATATAGTATGTAGCTATAATAATTTATAAATTATAATAACTTTAGGTTTTAAATTACGTAATACATTTTGTCAGTATTATGCAGTGTATAGGTAACTATGCTGTCGATCATTTACTGAGTATTAATTAATTGGCAGTACAATCATATGGTGGTTAGTGTTAGTGGTTAGTGTTACTGCTTAATAGTTCCAGAGCCCAAGATACAGGTCCCAGCCTGCACAATGTCTGTGTGGAGTTTATAAATTCTTCTCATGTCTCTGTGGGTTTTTCCTCCTGCATCCCAAAGAGCTGCACACTAAACTAATTGATGACTGAATTGGTGTGAGAAAGTAGGGCTATGTGCATGAACATACCCTGTGAAGGACCAGCTTCCTGTTTAGAGTTGGTTCTTGCCTTGTGCCATACGCTTTTGCTATTGTTTGAAAAGGTAGAAATTTTCTCCTTTTTTTCTGCTGTTTCAAACAATGGCTTAAATGAAGAAACACCCAAGCAGTTTCTCATACTGCTCATCCAATTCAGTTTACCTGTCATTAATGCTAACATCTGTCTTCAAATAATGTAGGTCTGTACCAGAAGTTAAAAAAAAACAAACACAAACTTATAATTTATATTTTGCCCAAATATCTGGGTACTGAATTAACATTATACCCATGATTTATATTGGTGGTGTCAGGATGGCACACACATTTAAACTGGAGTCAAGTCAGAGTGCCTAGCAACTGCCATAAAAGCAGATAAGCAAAGAGAACAAAATGGTGGTGCCCATGACGATCCAAAATGCATGAAACTATAAATGAAATATTAATTTTAATATTAAATAAACAATAAATAGTATAATAAAATTAATAAAACTAACTCACAGAAGTATGACAGAGCTCCTCTTTTAAGACATAGGTTCCAAACATGTCTGTCCTTTTTTCATGGGAATCTTTGATGAACCCCCTTCAGTTTCAGGGAGTGTGAACATCTCATAATCTATCCTCAGGACCAAAACCATCCAATGATACCTGATAATGTACATGATTTTCACATGTCAAGAAAAAAGGATTTCCTGCACTTTATGTTCTAAATCATTATCAACTAAACAGGAGGGAGAGGAAAATTAGCTGGATACAATGGACTACTGGAAACTGGTGTGAAACATAAAAAGTTGTATGCATCCTGATATGACATGGAATAGCCAGTTGATAAGAAACTGAAACAACATTTTCTTTAGAATAGTGTAAGCATCAATATGTCATATTTAGTTTTCTGGACTGCGTACTCAGATGGAGGTCTTTCTTCAGCTGCCACATTTTCTTCCAGACCTATAAGTCAATTGGAAGTCTCTGTCTATTGTCATCAAACCTTTCTGGGAGAAGTTCCTGCTGTCATAAGGTTTTACTATATCAGTTCCCTCTTCCTTTTAAAGTCCCTAAGATAATCAGTAGGACTGGATAAAGATGTGATTGTGGAATAAACTTCAAATGTTTGTGATTTAAAATGGAAGTTAAGAATAAAGTATTTATTGATAATTCAGATCGATTATATTGGAACAGAATAATTGTATGTCCAAATCCAGGTATACTGTATCACACTGAATATTACTTTTAGGATACTATCCAGAAGTTAAATTTAAATTAATTCACAACATTTTACAAAAGTTTTTTCCACAGTTTAGATATTAAATTGCAGACCCCTGCCCAGTACAACAGACTTTTAAAAACCATGCAGACCAATGACCACCAACCCCTGTTTATCAATCTTCCACACATCGCTGCTGGTATTGATCAGGTTGCTTTTTAACAAGAGCAACAAACCTTAGTACAAAAAAAGAAAGAGAGGAAATAGAAGGAATTAGCTCTAAAAATAAAACACACAAAATAGGTGTTAAAACTATAAAAATTGTATAAATTAATACACCTTTCATTTTAAAAAATGAGCCTGTTCTAGTTCAGACAACCACTGCAGGGTTGTAGATTCCCATAAAAACACTCAGAATGGGGAATCTGTGCACCTTTATAAGAAGCTTATGGATCAAGACTTTTTAGAAAAGGTTAAATTCAGCTCTGAGCTGTTATACAGTATAGCAGCAGTATCTTATTGTTATCACAGAGCTGTTAAGTAACTGGGCTGCTAACAAGTAGTGAGTGAAATAAGTAAACTTCTTGAAATAGATATTATCTAAAACATTTAGGGGCTTCATAAATTAAGAAGATTTTTGACCTATTACCCACAAAAAACACTTTGTGCATTCCCTGGAAAATGTGCTGTGCATGGCAGCAAAAAATAAAATGATATTGATATCTAACTTGAAATGGAAAGCCAGAAATGTCTGTATTACACAATTATATAATAATTGACCCATCATTAGTTTCTGTGAATCTCAATGCTTTTAATTTGTGCTGTGATGTTTAGATTTTAAATGACTTGTAAAATAATCTAATACATTTCTGGCTAATAATTGTTTTTGCACATTCAGTTTGTAATGAGTTTGCTTGGTTTTACTCCTCTGATATCAATATAAAAGGATGTGATTAGCTCTTATTTAAATTTGTATATTTTTTGAGCAATATATCGGTTAAAGTGAACTCAACGTCATTCACTTAAGCAGCTGGCAATAGGTTTATGTCATTTAAGAATTATTTTAATTATCTTTATTACATTGCAGATCACAAGCTTGAGATACTGTGGCCTTCAGTAAGTGATGCTGTAGAAACCTCAGCACTCCACTTCCTATGCCAAAGGTTTCAGTTTTTGATGATGAGCCAAGGACCATTGGAGTATTGAGGTTTGAAGTCCTAGAGCAGTTCTTTGAAAGATATTACTGCTCAGTGTTTGGTGGAGATTTGGATCGAATCTTTCACAACCTTGTTTGCTGACAGTTTTTCAGAAATCGTCCTCTGCTATCTGACATATCTGACAGGACTGTCACCTTTAAACTTTTCTTCAGATGAAGTTTTTATTGATATAAAGCTTCTATCCATGCTTATCCTCCAAACCCTACAATCAGTTCTGCTCCCTCAGGCTACTGAAATTATGTAATCTAATCAATTGTATTTTTGTAAATATTTTTTAAATTATTTTTAAACACAGGAAAAGGGGAAACAACAAGATAAGAAACATGCCACATCAAAAAGTAATAAAGTTCCCATCCCACCAGCTATCACCATAAAAAAATTCAGAGATGACTGGAAAAAAAGCAGCTTGCCCTACACGTCCCAATTAAAACAACATAAGCATTTTTTAATAAGTGAAATTCCATTTTCTAAAGATGATATCGTGGATAGAGGAGAGAAACTAATAAGAGCATTTGAAAGTTCTGAAAGGATGAAGTTATAAAATAAATTCATCCAAGAATCAATCTAATTAATTTAAGCAAAGTTAATTTCTTTTGTACTGTTTTTTGCTTTGTTAATACAAACTAAATGACAGAAATTGTCCCATGCAATATAGATACCACTCAGTTGTATTCCTTTGTCTAACACAAGAAATACAAATAAACTTTTTCTAAGTACAGTATACAAAAATCGCAGTGCAGGAGAAAAGCACAAAATCATCTTAGTTTGGAATTATCTTTTGTCCACAGTTTTTTTTATCTTGGAGTGGTATCGTTGAGTCTCCTTTATTCTAACAGTTTATAAAAGTCACAACAGATATCTGATATTATTTAATGTCTTTAGCACACCCAAACAGTGGATCACCTCATACTTCTCTTACTTTTTTGCCTAAGCATTACCCTATGTTTAATGTATTTCATTTTAGTCTCTCCTACTGTATATGTCTGCCCTTTACAAATTTTGAATGTTGAAAAGCCTGAAGCAAGAGAGACAAGGGAGTAATATTTCCCTCTGTATTATTGGGTGTTAGTAAATGTGCATACTTAAATTAGCACCAATCTGGTTGATACCTTCAACAATATCAACAATCAAATTATTTTTGTAAATCTTTTTTATTATTTTTAAAAAGAGAAAAACAGATGGGCCACTAATGAAATCATGTGAATGTCATGTACATATTGTACTACACTTCACAATCAGAATGCTCCACAACTCTTTCTATGATGTTTTAATTACAGTTTCCTTAAACATTTAGAATGCAAGAAAGCTAAAAATCAGATGGTAACCAACATACAATTTTCTAGGCCTAAACATGGTGCCTTATTGTTTCCCTTTCTGTATAAATGCACTAAAAAGATTTATGATTCCCTCACCCTTTAACTTTTTTGAAAAATGCCTTATCAATAAGAGTTTCACACACTCTTCACACAGTTATAAAAGAAATACAGTATTCATTTTTAAGATGCACTTTGATTGGGTATTTAATTAGGAGTTTACATATTTTAAAACCATTTCCTGACACCACTTATATTTCCATCCATCCAATAAGTATCAAACCAGGTTAATACAAGTGTATTTATTTATATTAATATTTTAAAGATGTCATTCATCTTTTTTCTTAATCATTGTTTATCTGTGATTACTGAACAGCTTATGAAAAATATAAAATTACAGCCCTTATTTGGAAATAATTATAATGTGTAGGACAGATTTATAAATATTACTTTACATCTCTCTATTATATAAAAAAGTCATGGGACGAGACAAGACCTTTTAGCCTGGGACGAGATTTCAGAGAGATAATTTAATGTCCTGCGAGACTAGACTTTGTGCCAAGAGATTAAACCACGCCTGGGGCCAGAAACAAAAGATAAAGAGTAGGTGGCAAAGTAGAACGTCGTAAAGAGGTTCAAAAACGTTTGCGTGATACACATGCAGAGCAGGTTAGAGATAATGAAAGTACTAAACTTCAAAAGTCTCAAAGAAATATATATTAAAGATCAAATTAGCGCAAACAAACGGAAGTTATTACTCGGTGAAATAACGGAACAGCGAAAAGAGATCGAATATATGGCCATAGGTGATATAACAGAAGTATGTACGTATTGTTCGGATTTAAAGTTTAAGTCGGAGGCTTGTAGATCGGCTAATTCGTCTTGCCATCAGGGAAAAGTACTGTTTCTTCCCAATGAAGAGGCGTATGCGCGAAAATTAAAACATTTGTTGTTTGGTGAAAGTAAAATCCACATAAGCGAGCGGCAGAAACACAAAGTGGCTGGCGTGTAGAGCAGGCTGGGGGGTTGGCGAGCGAAGCCCCCTAGATGAGAAATAAAATTACATTGTTATAAAAATAACTAAAAGATTATATGAAATAATGTAACATAGCTATAAAATTTACTATAAATACATTTATTGTTAGGTAAATATAGCTAATAACTGCATACAGCGGGCGGCACGGTGGTGCAGTGTTAGCGCTGCTGCCTCGCAATTAGGAGACCTGGGTTTGCTTCCCGGTTCCTCCCTGCGTGGAGTTTGCATGTTCTCCCCGTGTCTGCATGGGTTTCCTCCGGGTGCTCCGGTTTTCTCCCACAGTCCAAAGACATGTAGGTTAGGTGCATCCGTCATCCTAAATTGTCCCAAGTGTGTCCTTGGTGTGTGTGTGTGTGTGTGTGCCCTGTGGTGGGCTGGCGCACTGCCCGGGGTTTGTTCCTGCCTTGCGCCCTGTGTTGGCTGGGATTGGCTCCAACAGACCCCCGTGACCCTGTGTTAGTCTATACTGTAGCGGGTTGGAAAATGACTGACTGACTTCATAAAGCCTGGTAATTATTTTAAAATAATAATCCAGAATGGTGGAAACAAAATTGTAATTATTGTATCTATTTCAGTTCTATTAAATACATTCAAAAACACTAGTCTGAAAATAATTACTGTAATTTTAAAAGTAAATCTCTTTGGATTTTTTTTGGACGGAGGTAATCAATATAAAAATGGAGAAAACATGTGGCAGTAAGGTGACATATTGAATAATGCTATTCACTCTCAAATAATGCCCAAAATTCACATCTTGCAGCTATATAAAATTTGCATGTTCTTCCTGTTTGCAAATGTCTTTACCTTCCTTATTTGACATTTGTAAATTGGCTCTGTGGATATGTGTGACTGGTGCCCCTCCCGTTGTTGGTTTCCTGCATTGTTCCTCATCTATCAATTCATTTTTGTCCTGTTTAAAGCGAAATTAGGGTCACAAGCAAGGTAGACAGCCCTTGGAATAATAATTTAGTGGCAGCAAAAAAGTAGCAACTAGGTTTCCCCAGATTGAAAATGAGTACCTCAGTGACTCATTCTAATCTCATGATTCTAAAGATGTGAAATAGGTCTTAACTTGCTTCCCAGTTCATTAAAGACTAACTATATACATATATATATTCATCATGAAAATTTGTCTTTCAAGACCTGATTGCTGTATTACAAAAAACAACAAAAGCATGCATTACAAAAAATGACGTTTGAAAGCAATTTGAGTGAAACATGCATTTATCAAATTCGCAGAAATTTGATTTCTTAATTGAACAAGTTACACAATCAATTGATGACCAATTAATAACTGCCCTATTCCCCCCTCCCCCCCCCCCTTTTTTTTGTTAGTGAGAAATAACGATTTAAGGTTATGCAGGGTGAGCTCTGCTGTGGCTGGTGTCTCTCTACAATCAGGGTTGGAGGAGTTGGATTCAAATCATGGTATGTTATTGTAAGGGGAGGGAAAAAAAAGTTAAAACTAAAATAAATAGTTTACAAACTAATTGTGTTAAATTTTACTTGATGTATCTTTAATTAACCTCTAAATTGGAAAGGTTGCAGTTTATGGAGTGAGTAGTTTACTAGGAACTTTGCAGGAAAAATGTAATGACTGTGGAATGAATTGATATTTCCCAAGACTGTGAAAATAACTCCTAAATTTGTTACTCTAATTATATTTAAGACATGGCAATATAAAGGGAAAAGGAAGTAAGCAGAAATTAACTGGAAGATTCCAAATAGTACCCATTTTGTTTGTGATTTACCCATTTCCTTGGGAGTTATTTAAAACAATGACAGGTCTTGGGTGATAATTTATAGACAGAAATGCTTGAGGTGCTATATAGAAACTGTATTTTTTTTTTTTTTTAAATCTACAGTGTTGTCCCCTTCTATTGTTAAATGCATTAGTCACAGTTTACAAAACTATCAAAAGCCAAATAATTAGTCTTGGAAAATACGGATTCCCACTTTCCTGTGGATAATTCTCACGTAAAGTAAATAACTTAAAAGATTTTTAAAGTGTAAGTGAATACCTTGTTTTAAAAGACCATTTTGGTCTGCATCTTTATGCAGGGTGACAATTCGGTTCCAGTTTCCCCATTTACTCTTAATCACTGCCTTATTAGTTAATAAACGCTGGCATGTGCTTAACTGTTTCCATCACAGACCGTATCTCTTCATACACAGTAGATCAGCTACGAAACAGCAATACGAATTATTATTGTCCTAGTTTAATGGAGGCTTATTCTATATAGAAAGAGAAACATATTAATTATATGAAATTAAAAGTAATGTTTGATAAAACAGGCAATAAATGGTTACTCTAGGCTTAGGCTGTATGGATCTCAATGTCAGTCTTCAGAAGATCCTAGTAGGTTTTCTTTATTACCTTTTTTTTTTTTTTTGCCCTTTTTCTTACAGTTACAAGCAGAAATTGGTCTGTGTTTTAATTTCTCACTAGAATTTCAAACGTAGATGTATTTGTTGAACGGTATCTGCATTCGCTATTACTGTACATTTTCCATTTTAACTCTGAAAGAGCAGGTACGCGCAAAAACGATTTATAAGAGGAGTTCTATTTATTTGTGTGTGTGTGTGTGTGTGTGTGGTTTTTTTTTTTTTTTTAACCTTTAAACCTAACCTTATGTATGCTTCCGATGTTTTGATGATTAAATATCCGGTTAAATTTGTGTATTGAACTTTTTATTATCCCCTTATGAAAGCTTTTTTTTTATAAAGCTCATGTTGTACCAAACTTGAATAAAACTAATGATTTCACAAACTGTCATGTTTAAAGCAAGGATACTCCTATGATCAGGAATGTTTTGTAGTTATGAAAATCGGTTGCTATGGGTGTCCCGTACGACTCCAGATAAACGCTACCCAATCTCTCCATGAAAGGTCGGGGGCATTTTCGTCGTCTTATAGTTTCACACCCTGAAGAGAAAATTTTAAATGTGTCGGACTACTTCGTCCTTTTCATAACGCACGAGTTTGTTTTTTTTTCTTTTCTTCATGTTCTATTTGTTGTGTACGGAAGCGTATTGTTGCCTTATTTATGTACGGTTTAAAGTACTCCGTTAATTGGCAAGGTACAAATCGATATGCCTTACCGTAAAGCCGTTACTTAAACATGAATACCCTTATCAAAGAAAGTAAAATACATGTTTCAAAAACATATAGATTACTTTAATTAACAGTTAAACATTTTACATTTTTAACCGTTAGCTCATTTCAAATGTCTGCTAATACGCGCGATGTTCTGACCTTCGGAGCATACCATTCTTAAGATATAAGCAAAGTCTTAAGAGTGTGATAAAGATGCTGGAGCAGTTCCAACAGAGCGTTTAACATTAGATTTGAAGTTCAAGACACGAACTTTAAAATCGCACGATTCATTCGTTTATTCGTGCGTGTGTAGAACATAATATTGGAATATTCTTTTAGTGTGTTTATCGCGATACTTCATTTGTGTCCCGCCCCTTTTGTCTTCGGAACTAGTGTGTAGGGTTGTGTAATGTAAGGGGAGGAGGTGGTTGTTTTTCGCGCCAGCGGAATAGAAACGGTAGAGCTTGGTATTGTTTGAGAAAGACGCCTTGACTTTTCGTAAAAGGTAAATAAGTATTCCACATTAAGTAATCAAGTTTTTTTTTTATATATAATTTTATTTTCAGTAGAAGAGAATAGACAGTGTAGGTATCTGGGTATTTTAATGGAAATCCCGAGGCCGCAAAAAAAAAAAGTATGTATCCGCTCGTTGCTGCTTATGTCTTAAAGGCCGCTGTCCGCATGTAGAACTGGGCCATACTACCCAAAGGTAAAGTCGAGAAATGACTGATGACCGCAAGAATCCTTTCGGTACTCTCCGTGTTGTAAGGATTACCAAGGCGGCCCGTGTGTGTAGTGTTTTTATATGTATATTCTGCTCTCCCGGGTGCATTCCGTAGTAACGTTTTACAGGCCTGTACTGCATGTTCAAAATGCAGGCTGCTCTAGAAACCGTATCCAAATTTCAGAATTGGAATTCACTTTATTGGCCAGGTACTATTTGCCTTGGTCGTATTGGTGCAACATACAAGGAGAACATTATATATAAAATATTATGCAGCATACAGGGGCAATTCAAATTAATAGTAAAAAAAATGTCCTGGCAGTCTAATGTACAGGTATACGTAGATACTGAGTAGAAGCTCAGACCTGATTAGTAAGAATACCTGCATATGGAGAAAATCTGTTTAGATGACCGGTTTTAGCTTTCACTGCACCAAGACGTTTGCTGGAGGGAAGTGGTTGTGTGTGGTTGGATCAGCAATGATATTTGCAGCCCTCTTCCTTACTCTGGATTCGTATAGGGCTTAAGTGTGCGCGAAGTTAAAGTCTATGATCCTTTCACATACTTTGATGCGCTGTAGATTTGTCTTGGACTTAACAAAGGCAGCACCAAATCAGATTACAAAGAGGAGGTCAGAGTGAACTCCATGATGGCTATGTAGAATTGGAACGGTATTGCTTGAGGAAGACTGAATTCCCTCAGCTGATGCAAAAAGAACATTCTCTGATGGGCTCTCCTAATAATGCATGTGATGTTATCGTCCCTCTAAAGGTTTTGTGACAGCTCAGCGCCCAGAAACTTAAATGATTCTGTCATCCCAACAACTGAGCCATTTATAGCAAGTGTTGGTGAGCCGGTAACTGTTTCCTGAAATGTATGATCATCTTCTGAATCTTTTGGATAAGGTCCAAATTATTATGGCTGCACCACAATGTCAGATTTTCCACCTCTTGTCTGTATGTGGCCTATTAATGTTATGTCCTTTGCAATTTTAAAAAGTGTGACAGACTAATTGGCAGTGGTACAGTCATTTGTGTAAATTGAGAAGAATAGTTGGGGGGGAGGCTGAGACACATCAATGGTGCACCAGTACTAAGGGTTGAGGGGTCAGATGTGTATGTCCAGCTGCACATACTGTTTCCTATCTGTAACAAATTCTGTGATTTAATGACAGGTTGAACTAGGCGAGTCTCTTATCTAGGAGCTCAGGGATGACTTTATTGAAAGCAGAGCTAAGGTCCATAAACCTACTCTCGCATATGCCCCTGGCCTAGGTGTTGGTAGCTAAAGCTCATACCTAAATTCCCTGCATAATCCACAGACTGGTTGGCTCTGTATACAAACTGAAATGGGTCTGGGAAATCTTCTGTAGCATTCTTGATGTAATTTAGAATATGGTGTTCATTACTACAGACAGTAAAGAAAGCTACAGGTCTGAATTTTTTTTTTTTTTTTTTTTTTTTTTTTGCGCTACTGGAATGATGGTGGAGGCCTTGAAGAAGGCAGGAAAAGTTCACATGTCCAGAGATTGGTTGAAAATGTCTGCAAATACTGTAGGTAACTGGTCTGCACAATGTTGGAGTATGGAAGGGGAAATAAGGTCTGAGCCTGCAGCTTTCATGTTTATATTCACTAGGGGGCTTCACTCGCCAACCCCCGTGTTTGGTTTTCCGGATACACTAATTTTTTTTTTTTTTCTTTGAATTGTTGCTATTTCATTAGTTTCACTTTTATTTCAGAACTTCTGTTAAAACAATATTTGGAATCTTTGGAGTCCCAATATGCTGAATCTTTTAAATGAGGTCAGTGAGACATGTGTTTAATGACTTTGTACCATAATTCAGGATAGGTTTCTCAGTTTTGTCTGTGCTAAAATTCAAAACAATCTGCGTCTTCAGCAGTTAATTTTTTTTGCAAAGTAACCAATAAATGCATGTGAGGTAAACTACATTTTTGAAATTCTCTGACTTAAACTTCAAAGCCTTACAAATACGTACATACTTCTGGCATATCACTTATGTCCATATTCGATCTCTATTCGCCTTTTTATTTATCAGAGTTTTTTTTTTTTTTTTTGCTTTCATATTCTGTATCGTGCACTGCCTGTGTTTTGCGCCTACATTTTTATTTTTTTTTAGTCTTTTTGAATTCCAGTTTTCATTATCTCTAACCTACTCTGCATGTGTTTGGCCCCCTTGCTTTAACCTTTTTGATGTTTTACTTTTTCTACTCTAATTTCTGAGCTCGCTTTGTCCTGTGTTTTTTCTTTTTCCCCAATGACACCTGGTCCGTGGTGATTTTCCCTTTTTCAAGTAATAATTTCCTTTTGTTTGTGCTACTGCAATCTTTCTTCTTTTTTTTTTTTTTTTTATTTTTTTTTTTGTACTTTCAAATTTTCCTACTTTCATATTCTTTAACTTTCTCCACATGTGTGTATCGTGCCAACGTTTATTTTTTTAGCCTTTCAATTTCCACTGCTTTCATAATCTCTAACCTGCTCTGCATGTGTATAGCACCAACATTTGTGAACATCTTTATGAAGTTCTACTTTGTCTTTTAATTCTGAGCCCGATTGGACATACTCTTTTTAATTTCACTTGTTCTGGGCTGATAACTTATTTTCTGAATTTGCACCTAGATTATTTTTCTTTTTTGCTCTTTTTTTCTCTCCAACGCTTGAGTCTCTTTTCTCCTTGCTGGTTTCTTATTCACTTATTCGTCGACGTTTCATTTATAACGTATTGTCCTTATGCGCGGAGACCTTGGATCTGTGTGTGCTCAAATCCTTCACACGACTGAAGGTTTTGCTGCCCGTGGTCTTATTTGATATTGTTTGTAAGTAGAGTGTGTCTTGCAATCTCATGTTCTACGTCATCGAGAGATGGTCCTGGGGTCAATCTCTTGGCACAAATTCTCATGTTTCAGATCCTCGCGAGACGCTCCATGGCCATTCTCTTTCGTCTCGCGGGTCTTAAGTGTCTTCCGTGATCTTAACGTGAAGATCACGTCTCATCTCCTGTCTTTCTCTCCCAGGATTTTTTTTATAATAGAGAGATATTGTGCTTCTTGATTAAGCTGCAGGTGTTTTTTTGCAGTGCTGACTGGATGGGGAAGCTGAGGAGTGTAGAGTAGTGACAGTGGGACTATCTGATAGACTTCTGTCCAATTGTCTTTCAAAGCGACTTACAACCGATTTAACTGATTAGCAAGACTGGGATCTTGATTTTTTTTTTTTTTTCTTTTTTTTTTTTCCCTCTCTTGTAGTTCATGACCTGCTTAAAGCCTCTCCAGACTGTTGTGCTGTCATTTGCAGGCAATTGTTCCTGCAGTTTCTCTTGAGTACTTTTTTTTTTTTTGCACATTTGATTACTTTCTCCAAGGTATACTTGGCTTTCCTGTATTCCTGATGATTTCCAGATCTGAAAGCACATGTTGAATGTAATTTCACATTCAATTAGCCTGTACCTCCTGATAATTGAACTAGCAAGATCCTCCACCTTTACTGATACAAACTGGGGTGTTCCATATTTGTACTGCACAGGTGGCTCTACAGTAATTATAATGCATCAAATGCACAGTGCACTCATTGAGAACAATCTCTGTCTGGCATGGTTATAACCCCATCTCTTCTTGAACAGTGTTGTCGAGAGAACTGGCTTGGCAAACAAGTTGTGGATGGTTTACAAATTATACTGGTGTTTCTATTCTGCATAAACTTGCATTTATCTTTTTGAGTAAGTCCATGAAAGTTTTCTTGCTGTTTTTGTTTGGGCTCGTCTTATGGTAGCTAAAATAAATATGGAAAGATTTGAATCTGCTTTATTAGAAAAACCCATAATGAGTTCAACACTCCAAAACATGCCACACTTGTACGAATGTCATATTAATTTAATTGGGCATCAGTCAGATATAGGTTGCAACACAGAGTTGTCATCCTCTTCCAATGAAGACTTGTTTAAATAATGATGCCCCTCTAATTTTGTTATGGTATCAAGTGTGTAAAAGAGTTTGTGTGTGGTGTGTTTTTTTTTTTTTTTTTTTTTTAAGTGAAAATTTAGTTAGAATAGCAATGCCTGTTGAAATAGTTATGTAACATTTGCAAGTTAACCCCAAGTCTTCTTTGAAGGCTAGAAAAGCTAGGCTTGGACTAATCTGATAAATGATTTTATGGCGCAATAACCAAACTTATTTGCCGACAGGTTAGTCCACATTTGTCTGCGTGGAGTCAGTATGCAGTCCACATTTGAGTCCACCACCATTTAAACCAAAGATCCTACATAAAAAAACTGCACGCTACTAGTCTTGCTTAAGCTTTGAGGGTTTAATTAAGTCAAATGTGTGTGCTAATTTTGTTTAAATGGAATATGTTGCTCTATGTTCAAGCCTTTTACCATTAATTTTCACTATCTTTGTCATATGGGGTTATAGTTTTACCCCATGTTGACAAAAAAAACTGTAGCCCTTGGTCTGGGGCAAGGATGCCATGGAGGCATTGTTTTCATTCTAGCTAGGTATTTTGGTTTGAAGGCAACTTTTGCTGTTCAGATTCCCAATATGTTGTAGTATAAGAGCAAATTTAACTAAATTAAGATTTACAAGCTCTCATCTATTTGTTGAACAGCACCATTCTTTTATTTTCTTGTTTGCTGAGTCGGGTTTAAATAGCAACTAAATCATCTTACCTGATGATTTTGGTACCATTTCTGTTCATAAGGTAAAATTCACTAAAACATTTGTAAAGGAAGTCAGTCCGGTGACAAAAAAAATACTTATCAGTTGAGGTTCACAAAGTATGAATGATCTTCTTGGATTCAAAAAAATCTACATTAGAAATATCTGAAAAGGCACAATGACTGCACTAACAAGCAAGAGTTGAATTGTATGTTATATTAACTTTTTTTAAATTCTGATTTGGAAATTGCTTAAAGTAATTCTGTACAGTCTATGGCCCTAAAATACATGGACTATAAGTATTGACACTACATATTCCTAATGCTTAAATGTGACACAGTATTTCCTCATAACTGCATTTAAAAAAAAAAAAAATGTACAGGTATTTTATATTGTTATTTTGGTAATGGTTGTAGTAAAGAATAGATAGTTAAAACTAATCTTAAGTGCTTTCAGGGTGAAGTATAGCTGTATAAATATTTAATTTGCTCATTGTTAAACTTTTATTTTGGGTTTGGCTGTGAATGACAGGAGTGTATGCAGAAAAGAATTTCAAAGGCACAAATTATAAAGAGCCCTATCTTCAGTCTCTGAAAAAACTCTTCTGTTTTCTTCCAAGGGAATAAAACTACTGATGAATTTGAGTGTTTTGGAGAATTCATAGTATCATTAAATCTGCTTTAGCTTCTGCAAGGTGTGTGTGTTTGCTAGTAAATTAACCACGTAAGGAGATGGCTGATACTGTGTTTTATCTGTCCTCATACTAGTTAGACATTGCATGTGTTTTTTTTCAGGAATTTACTAGGTGTTATGTGAATAAAGTCATGTGATCAGGGGTGTGGAAATCAGTTTTTTTTTTTTCTGCTTGTCCACGGACAAGTAAACTTGGAAAATTCACTTATCCTCCAGTTAAATTCATTTGCCCATAAACAAATAACAAAAGTGAAAAATAGTTTATTTTTTTTATCTCTTTTATTGATATCAAAGCTGCCTTCCATTTTAAAACTGAAAAAAGTTCTTTCAGGGAGTAGTATTTTGCCACCTTGCTCTAGAACATTTATATAAAAGATTCCCTTATTTTAACTCCCTAATAAACAATGCCTTCATTATAGCTACACTAGTTCTGTCTCACATATTACAGTTACATAACAGAACACTGTCCTGATTCATTTTCTGCCATGTTCTTCAACTTTTGTCTTGCAACATCTTCTCCCCCAAGAATCTTTACCATCTCAGACAGCATGGGCTGAATGCTGTTCGTTTCTGCTTGAGCTGAACTGCATGGTTCCTGGATTAATTTACCAAAGAAGTAAATATTACCGATGTTGTCCGGGGGGGGAATCACGTCTAAATGAAGATTTTTATAGACCTTTCATAACATTTGGAAACTGTTAGAATGTTTTCTTCTTTATTTGTAATAAACTGACAGCGCAAAACCAACTTTTTATATGAAAAGTTCTCTAATCAAAAACGATCTATAGACCGCTCATCAAAATTGATGTTGTCACGCAATAAATTTAACTCCTCAATATATCACCGCTTATGCGAAATCGCAAATTTCAGGGAAGATTGACTGCCTAACAAGCTTTATGTGGTGAAAACATTTCCATTGTAAGTAAAATGACCGCATTTTTATGTAGAAACAATGAATTTTATCAATAATATATATAAAAAAAAAAAAGTAATCGATTTATAATGAAAAATCATCAGATTACATTGTAATGTTGGCATAGGGAAAATAAAAAAATATGACCATCTCCAAGCATGTAAATAGTAGGGTGAAATACTTATGTAAGACCGTAAGAGTGCTTCCCCTTTGAAAAATCAGCCGTCATTTTGTAAACCATATTGAAGACCAATTTGAGACATGAAGAACATGCCTAAGTAGACTGTTTCCGCACGAAGTACATACCCAAAAGTTTAAAATTTGAAAGTAGTGGTAAAAATGTGTCCTGCACAGAACATATAATTTTTTTTTTATTTTTTTTATTTTTTTTACCCCCCAGAAAATTGCACTCATCCGCGGCCAACTGAAACCAGAAAAACACGCTTGTCCAACGGTCAATTTACCTGTATTGGACGAGTCAGGTGTTGGATTTCCGCACCCCTGGTGATGAAAACAAGTCTATAACTAGTACTGTCATTTTAACATTTTTATAAGGATTGCCACTTGGTTATTATGTCCAATGTCAATTTTGAATAGAAACTGGCAAATCGCCTCAACTTTTCTGTCTCTCCTTTGTTTGACTTAAAACTGAAATGACCTGCTACAACTGCTTTAGTTTATAGTTGGCTTTGAAATAATATCCATCTTCAATGCCACTCCTTTTTAATTTATGTAAAAATTCATTGGTACCCTTTTATGATGATGTCTTTTTTCTTTTTAACAAACAAATGCAGCTAATGGTCCAGGACTTCTTTTTTTTTTTTAAGTACCTATAAGGTTTTTTGCTACCTTGCCTGGGATGATTGTGTGAATGTGTTTATCCCTGTGGATGCAGCCAGAAGGATACATGCTAATAAGCAAATAGTAATGCGGTCTTTTTGTGATGGTAAAGCAATTCTGGACTCTGTTGAAAACACTAATGATTATTAATTGATTTTAGAATTAAAAAGTACATAAACTACAATGTGTGTGTTTTATTTTTTTTTAAAGAACAGATGCAAAATAATAGTGCAACGTTAAAGGTTTACTTAACCCGTTAAGTTTTTCTGAAGCACTTCATTTGTCTGGTATATATTTTGAAGTGCCGTTCTCTTTGTCAGATGAGTTGAAACATTTTGGTGCTGTAAAAAGAGCTAATGGGGTTAACCTTTATCTAATTTAACAATTATGTTGAAACAAAACAATTGCATTTCTGTACATTTGCACATGAGTAAAGCATTCCTGCCATACAGTAGATCAAATCTTGTGTGTGGGTTTTTTTTTTTTTATTTAAAAAGGCAAAACACCCTGGTGAGTTGGCTTTTGTTGCAATTTTTGCAAAACACAATTTTAGAGGAAACTATTCTTTTGAATGTAAACAGGTAATTCGTAGAAAGTTTTGGGTATAAATATAATTTCACCCTGTGGTGTGGGGTTTTTTTTTTTTTGTTTTAAAAAGTGGTAGCTTCAGACGGTTGTGAATGTAACACTTTGATATGTAATCTTCAATTTAAGTGGTGTGTTTTGTTTTTTTTTTTTTGTATCCAAGGCGGATACTTGCTAAACATGTTGTCTTTGAGCTTCAAGTTTTCCTTGGTTCACCTTGCATCATTTTCCATGAAGGACAGTTGCCTTTTTCACACACTGCTAGCCCATTGATTTGCATGAACTGTATGCCCCATTTCTCGATTACAGCCTCAATGCTAAGCCGTAAGAAGGATGTGCTTGCTCAGAATACTTTAAGTATTTATTATAAACAAATATTAAGAAATTAAAGGCACCAAGGAGTAGTGTGTGTTTTCTTTTTTGTTAACCCACAAATATGGATATATCGATGCCCTTTTTTTTGGCAGATACCTACTGACATAGATACATCATTCTGCTAGTTTCAGCTTTTTAAACTACTAGGGGGCATGCAGCCACTTCACGTTTTTGCTGCTCACGTTGTGAAGGGGGGGCTGAACGTACAATAAGGGGATGCGGTCGGATCAGCTGCTGGCTTGCTCAATCATTTAAAAAGGCTGTACAGCAGCTGTCCTTTTGTCTCACAGGACGTTAGTGTCTCTGAGAAAATAGTTTATCGTCTCCTTCCAAGATATTTTTTAATAGAGAGAAATGTAAAGTGGTGTTTCTGTTGAGTAAGTGAATGTGTTCGTGAATTTTGCAGCATTTTATATATAGTATAATAGAGCATAACTTTTGCTGAAAAATTTTATGTGGAATTTTTTTTTTTTTTTTTAAATCAAATGCATTTGCCATATATTTAAGTTTTTACCAATGCGAGTGATGCTCCGAACAAGATTGTTCAATCTCCCTACTTCAACCACCTAACCCAAATGAACAGTAAATTTAGCTTGTAATAAACTTTACTGTAATTGTGTTAAGGAACAATGTAACTAAAAGTATAATGAGCTCAGAATAGGGAGTCTGAGGAGTTCTTCTGTACATGGAGAGGAGTGATGTGATGGTGTAAGGAAACTGATGCATGTTAACAGAAGTTGAGAGTGAGTTCAGACCCTTTCGTTGTGTCTTGTAATTTAAAATCGGACGCATCTTGTCCAAGTGTACATAGTGAAAGAGGCATATATTTACTACAGCAGTTCACTTTTTTTTTTCTTTAACAATTTTATTAAAGGTTAAGCAAGCCAATGTACAGAGGAGAACAACACTACAAATTACATAATCAAATTGATTATACAAGCAAGGGGGATTATTTGTTTATCTGTTACCCAAAACATTAAGTGGAAAGTCAAAACTTAGGATTTTTAATTGTGGGTACAAAAAATGTGAGGAATTTGCCTTCCATCCTTGGTAAAACATAGGCTTGATTTCTTCAGAGCAAAATGTCAACTTTACATCCGAACTTGTTACATATCTTAGCCTTGTATCTTCTTGATGAACATGAACATTTTTATTTAAATTGTGGCTTGAAAGACAATTCTTATGGCATGTTTATTATAGGTAATTCTTGTATAGTTTTCATTACTTAAAAAAATTATTTTAGTATTCTTGTCACTGAACAAAGCCTACAGATTTTATTTATTTATTTTTTTTTTAAATACACGATTGCTATTACCTGTGGTTTGCAGTTTAGTTATAAATTCCACTTGAATATAGAACTTCAATGAGAGAATAACCGTAAATGGGGGGGGGGATAAACATTCATAAAAGTGAAAATAGTGGACACAACTATTTGATAGACCTGTTTATCTATTCATTCTTCAAACTGCCCCATGCCAAGACCTTTTCATTCCCCGTGTGTTTAATTTTTGAAACTGGGGATACCCTTTAAATTTATTTCAAGTCTGGTAACATGTATGTTTTATAAACTTTTGACAGCGTTGTCTTTTCTGTTGGAGGCAATTTAATTGCTTTGTGGATCAAAGATTATCCCATAAAAGAAAAACGTAATGGTCAAAGTAGAGATGCCACAATACCAGAATTTTTGCATTCAGTACCAGTGAAATTTTATACTTGATACTTATCCAATACAATGGCAAAAACAGAAAACCCATTCAACTACTTAAGTCCCTTCATTGTTCAAGTGAACACTATTGTGCCTTTTTCTGTGTTAATTCTGTTATAACGGGAACTATCTTTTAAAACACTGATGTACCCATTAAGTAGTTATCCTAGACTTAAACTGTTAAGTAGACTAGTATTCTAATTCATAAATAACAATTAAAAATGCAGGGTATGAAATATATGTGCGATAGACATTTAAGATTTCCCCAGTGCAAGGGGTGTGGTTGTGGCATTTATAATCTTCAGGGATTTTGGGTATAGATTTTTATAAAGCACTAGCTGTCCCATGCGGCTCCACCCGTGTAGTAGTGAAACAGAACACATTTAAAAAATTGATAAACATTTATTGCTAGCAAAGTGGAGGCAAGGAATGCTCCGATACATGGCCAGAGGTAGACTGACTCGAACAAGAGGTAGACTGACTCGAACAGAGGCTGGTGTGTGAGTGAGGAAGGCCCTGCCCAGCTCCCCACTGTTGTGGTCGCACCTGCATCCAACCCGCAGCCTGTCTCGGATTAGCGCAAATAAATCATGCCTGCAAGCAAACTATGATAGAGCAAAATCAACAAGAATGTTCAAGCAAATTTATAGAAAATCTAAATCCGTTAAGTAGTTCTTGCGTGAAAAACGGGCAGACTTTGGATTTTATAGATACTAGGGGGCTTCACTCACCAACCCCCTTGGCCTGCACTTCGTGTCTCTGCTGCTCATATTTGTGGATTTCACTTTCAGCCAAGAACAAATCTTTTAATTCTTGCGGATCCGCCTCTTCATTGGGAAGAAACACTACTTTTCCCTGATTGCAACATGAATTAGTCTCTAACTTAAAGTTTAAATCTGAACAATATATTCGATCTCTTTTTGCTGTTCCGTTATTTCACTGAGTAATTTGTTAGTAAAGATCGCACTAGCAAAAACAATCTTTTTTTTTTTTTTTTTGAGACTTTTAGTGCTTTCATTATCTCTAACCTGCTCTGCAAGTGTATCGCACCAATGGTTTTTTGAATTCTTTATGATGTTATACTTTGTCATTTACGGTCTTATTTCCGTGTGTCTTGCGACAACATAAGTGATTGTCAAAAATAAGAATGTCAGTGTTTTGTCTTTGCCAATAGCCAATTATCTCTTGTAAACAAACACTTTGCTTCTGCAGTCATCTGTCTGTTGAGTGTGTCGTCCGTTACATATTCATTTTAAGAAGTTTGTTTTATTTACAGAACACAATGGGAAAGAAGCAGAATGGCAAGAGCAAAAAGGCAGAGGAAGCTGAGCCTGAAGAATTTGTTGTTGAAAAAGTTATTGACAGAAGAGTTGTGAATGGCAAAGTTGAATACTATCTGAAGTGGAAGGGCTTTACAGAGTAAGTATGTATTAAACTACAGTTCAAAGACATGATGATTAAGTGAATTGGCATTTATAAATTGGCCCATCTGTGTGCAAACAGACTTGGCATCCTGTCCACCTTCTCAATGCTGACATAGGCTCCAATCTTCCTGCAGCACTTCTCCAGACAAGCAGGTTGACAAAATTGATGCATATTATTGGAAACTTTTTAGCTGGATAGTCCAGGTGACCTTGTGGTGTTAAATCACGGGTTGCATGCTAATTTTTAAAGTGATAGCACAGTATAAATTGACAAAGCCAATATTCCCTGTCCCTATGATTTTAAGGTAGCTATTACCAAAACAGTTTAAAGTTATTTTCCCAGTTTATGAATTTTATTTAAAGCTGATTGTTCAAATGAGCACTATGAAAGTTGTAGAGTCCATGTTCTGTTAAGCAAGTAACTAGTTTTCCCTGTACCTCCAGCCAAGTTCAGTAACTTCAAGAAATGAGGACTGCAGCATAATGTCCCCTGCCAAGGCTAGCTAACTACACTATTGAGCTTAAATTGTCTAACTGTACATTTAAATTTTATCTTTAGGGTACATTTATTTTAAAGCCTCCACTAATAACTTGTTGGATGTATCCGTTTGCAAGAGTGCTGTCTAGATTGATACATCTTCTACCTTCTCTCCAGTGCTGACAATACATGGGAACCAGAAGAAAACTTGGACTGTCCTGACTTAATAGAAACTTTTCTGAACTCTCAAAAAACTACAGTTGAAAAACCAGATTCAAACAAAAGGAAACTGCAGTCGGAAAGTGAATCTGATGATGGCAAAGCAAAGAAGAAAAAAGAATCTGTAAGTGCCATTAAAGGCTCACTTGGCTTTAATATATTTTTTTTATTTATTTATTTTTTTTTTTACAACAATTTAAGTGTTAAATTGAACACTTTTTTTCACTTAATACCATAATACGTTGAACTTTTTAACCCATCCAGAGTGTTCTTGCCTTACACTTGTATAGCTAAGGTACCTCTGACCACCCAGCATGTGTTGGTTTTTCTTCTAAGCACATTTACTTTTATAATGTAAGGTGATGCAACTTTTTGTTGCTCAACTGCATTAACTTCAAGCTGCACTTCACAGCATGTATTTTGTATGTCAGGGCTTATTTGCAGCCCAACAAAAGCACACAGCAGTCTTCTGAACAACATGTTGACATGCTAGTCTGTCTTGCTAAAAATTTGGAAGTTCCAAAGACATCTTGGTTTATTTACATAAACCTATATACTGTTTGCATTTATACAAACCCCATAAGTCTGTATCATTTGCTTTTCTGAAAAACTGATAACAAGAGTGCAATAATTAATCAAGTAACATTTAATGACGTTTGTAATATTTCATTGTACTATGTCAGTAACAGTGTTTTGTTTTTTATCTGTATAGTAATGTTCACCAGATTTAAAATTCTTTACTCTTAATTTTCAGAACTTTAGTGTTACCTTTTGCAAAAGTTTACACTAAATGAAATACTTACATTTTAATGGCTGAAATTTTCTATTTTCATCCATGTTAAGATTTTAATGCATACAGAATTGCAATTTATACATAATTGCATTATATACTGTATTGGGTATTTAAATAGTATTTAAATTTCTATACTTTCAAACTTCAATACTATACTTTGGTATTGTGACAACCCTAGTTTGAACTAAGTTTGTTTATAATTGACTGAGAACTGATTTATAGCTGCTGCTTCTTACTAGATATTTGTTATATAAATTACAAGTAACTGATGTGTGCTCATTAATTGAATATTAGGAATATGAGTGGAGGCTTAACCGTTTTGAGGTACAGGGTTTGAGTCTGCCACACTGAAATGAAATTTTGCTGTCACTCACTGTAGCAGTAAGTTGATGATTTGCTGCTTTATAAACTGATGTGAGAAGATATGTATTCTTAATCTGGCAGTTTTAAATTAATACATTGTCATTGCAGGTTGATAAACCCCGTGGTTTTGCTCGAAACCTTGAACCAGAACGCATCATTGGTGCAACAGATAGCAGTGGGGAGCTAATGTTTTTAATGAAGTGGTGAGCTTTGTGCATGTTTTTATTACTTTGTAATAAAATTCAAAGTTTCTTTGAATATGGTGGCATGCTGAATATTTTTTTACTTTTACAAAACATTGCAAATTGAAAATATTTAAATGAAAAAGTACAATGTTTTCATAATTGACTATAAAAATACACAGGGTACTGCTACAAAAAGTTTTATACTTTTTCACTGAAAGTAGTTTTTATTTCCAAAAAAGTCTGAGTAAATTTTTTAATAAACATGTTTTGCAAGTTTAGTGGATTTAAAAGTACTTTTATTGCATTAGTAACAATATCTAGTGTAATTCTACTTTATGTATTGTTAGAATTGTATTGTGCTCCTGTCTCCTCTCATTGTCAATCCACCTAACTTGCATGTCTTTAGACTATGTTAAATTGGCCTCTTGTGCAAGTGTTCACCCAGTGAGGAGCTCTTGCACTGTCCAAGGGCTGTTCCTACCTTGCACCTGCAGAGGCAAAATAGCTTTAAGGGTAAAAACATTAATGCTACATTTAATGAAGCTTCACATTTGTATTTAGAAAAAAAATAAAGCTAATATGACAATTTTTCTTGATAAAACAGAAGGGCAGAATATAATAGAAAATGCAAATGTGGGAATATTGTCATTGTAAATGTTGGTATGCTAAGTAAGTACTTCCTTGAAGTGATTGCCTGTTTTTACATGTATTAAATAACCACATCATTTTGAAAATACAAAGATACTATGAACTTTTATTTGTATGTTCATTCTGGGCAGCATGGTGGTGCAGTGGTAATGCTGCTCTCTCACAGTAAAGATACTGAAGTGAGGCTCCCCGATACTCCCTGTGTGAAATTTGCATGTTCTCCCTGTGCCCAAGTTTCCTCCCAATGTCCAAAGACATGCAGGTTAGGTGAACTGGCAAAGCTAAACTGGCTGTAGTGTGTGTTTGGTGTCTTTTAACTTGCAGTGGATGGGCACCTTGTCCAGGGTTTGCTTTGGCCTTATGCCCTGTGGCATCTTGGATAGCCTCTGGCACAGCTCTGGTCTGGAGTAAGTGGGTCACAAAATGATGTGGCATGTTCATTCAATTATATTTTGTAATTTGTTATGGTGGTCTTGATACTCTGTTGGGATATTTAATTTAAATACAGATTGACCCATTAATATTAGTAGTTCTAAAACACTAATTTCAAAACAAAATTCCTGTGTTCTTTAAAAAAATACTTCAAATTGGTATCAACCCATAAAACCCTTGTTTCGTTATCCATTTACAAAAATTATGGTTTTGCCCATCTCTAAGAAGAATTTTTATTCTAGTTCTTAATTTTGTGAGTGTTTAATTCCACCATGCTTAACCCTATTGAAATGCTTAGTATTTTAACTAGTTCCATCTTTCATGTGCACCTAACTGAAAAATGTTACCTTCCAAGGTACATGTTCATAGGTGTTTTGAATTCGTTGTTTAGGAAGAATCCCAACTTCCCAGAACTATGTATTATAGCGGGGACATGACCGTGCCTCCTGTGGGTACTATCCATGTTGTATGATGGGTAAAGCCCTGTAAAACCTCAAACAAAAGTGTCACTGATTTCTCGGAGTGTGTTCTGATTAAATGCCTCTACTGAAAATGACAGAAGGCTGGATGGATGGAAAGCATCATATAAGAGAGTTGATGTGTGATAATCTGTAATGGCAGCATAAAATTGAGTAGTCGTTAATTAGCCAGGTTTGTTTTGGCCATATCTAAACAAGATTGTTTTGTTGTTTATTGCTTATCACTGACTTTTTTTTTTTTTTCCCCTCCCCATACCCCTCCCAACCCCAATGTCCATATCTGTAATGCAGGAAAGAATCTGATGAAGCCGATTTGGTTCCAGCAAAAGAAGCAAATGTGAAGTGCCCTCAAATTGTAATTGCTTTTTATGAAGAGAGACTTACTTGGCATTCCTGTCCAGAGGATGAACAGCAGTAAATGTTTTGTTAAATGGAAATCTTATGGGAATATTTTTAAACCCCTAATTCAAGCTTTTTAATAGACAGTATTACTTGAAATTGCATAGCACTGGAAACAGCCAGTTTGGTCTGCAGTTTGCTCTGATTTAAAGTCTCAGGGTTTTCTTACTAGAGCAGACAGTGACTAAGGTATACCATTAGTGAGTGATGGACATGACCAGTTTACTATATGGTATCTTTTATTCCTTTTTGGCTCTTCCCCTTCCTAAGATCTGATTTCTGGTAATTTTCATGTTAGTTAGTCCTTACAAAAGCTCAGACATTTTATGGTCTGCATTCATAAAGCAGAGTTTAGACCTGTGGTTTTGTTTGATGTTTTGCCTTAAAGTTCATGTTTAATTTTTCTCAACACACCCTGAAGTCCTTTTAATCATTTTTGTGTTTTTTGTAAATATTTTTGAACAGTTGAATAAAATTTCTGTGCTTCTGTTTAATTCCATCTTTTCCATTTGGTGGGGAGAATTGCAGTGTTCATCAAATGCCTGTATAACAGAGGCATTAAAATTAGTAACTGTTCTTGTTTGTATCTTAATGATCCAAGTTGAGGGGTGGAGGTTTTGACTAGAAGCGAATTCTGTTTAGAATCCTGGCAGTCATTTAAGGCTTTGTTTTAGTTAAGCTTCAGGTAGCCAAAGCTGAGGAAACAGTGTATATCAGCTATAAAATGTACTACTGAATTCCATATGCATACTACAGCAGCTCCTGTAACTAAACTGCTTGTTATCTTAATTGGCTTACTTTCTTCATTTTTTGAAGACTATATACCTACTGTGCAAACTGAAAACCTAAATAATGCATATAATGAGCTGGTGGGGGTGACCACATTTCCCTGGCTCAAAACTGAATAAATTTGTTTTCTCTTATCACCTGACAACTTTTTATGTAAACACATTTCTTCTTTGGTAATGAAAGCTACTGTTGCTACCACACTTCAATTCATTCAAACTAATGTAACATCCTTGTTACCTATTAAGTATGTTTACAATAAACTAAAAAAACTGCCTTTTGTTAAAAGCTGAATATCTTCATGCTGAGAAATGTTTTGTATGCATTTGTGCAAAGAACTAAACATGTTGGGAAGAGACTGTACCTAATAAATACCAAAATTGACATGCTGTCATCTACCCCAGATATCCGAAGCTGTATTTGGTTATTTTTATTTAATAATGCATTTCCTTAAGTCTCTAATCATGAATACATACATCAAGATGAAAGCCTGGCTTAACAAAAGAAATTCTGCCTCAGTTAATGTTTCACCATCCATCTCTGCAGTTCTGAGGCGGATATATTTATTGAAACTTGACCAGATGTTTTCAGAATTGTTAAAGAATGAAAATATTCAGTTTAACTTCATATTAGTTTAAAAAAAATGAAACGTGTTCAAGCAGTGGAAAAATTATGTACTTTTCATTTAACACTATATTGTCAACATCTGTCTTCCTTCTATTATTTATTTAGCATTTTCAGCCTGGCTATTAATCTTTGAACGGCTGAAGTACTAGGGTTGTGTTTTAATAGTGTAAAATTTGGACACAAACTTTATATTGGTTATGGGACAGAGGGTTTGGGTGTTTTAAAAAGTACAGTAGCTGCTAAAAAGCACAATTAACTACGGTTCAGCTGTTTCTCCACTCTTGTTTTAGTGATCTCTCTACCAATTAAGCTGACCAACAACTATTTTTTGATGGAAATGCCTCTCAATGTTAGATTAACCACTTAATGGACTAGATTACATATCACGGGTATGTACTGCATGTTGTGGGGTCTGAAACAGTAGCAGGTTCATAACCACTGAAAGAAACTAATAGTGCGGATCAGTGAGGAAAAATTCTTGGGCAGCATGACTCGGTTTTCTATTAATGTCAAATCTGTGGTGTAGCAGTATAACAATATATAACACCATATTAATGTACAACAGAATAAATAAACCTTCCAGTGTACCATCCCTACTGTATAGAACTGTCTAAAATTTGAAAGAATATGTTGCATATTGGAAAGTTCTGGGAAAGAACTGAATTACTCCTAGTGTAATGTATACATTATATGTATTCATTTCAAAATTGCTACATTTCTGACATAACATACTCAAAACAGAAACCAAAATATTACATTTACTTTTAAAGTCCTCCTGTATTCATTCAAGTACATTTTGGTTAACCTGCGAATTTTAAATCCAGGGCCTTGGGTATGTATTTGGCTATAGGCGTGATTTTCACCATCAGACGTGTTGCTGCATTTTGACAATCTAGATGACGGTCTCACTCTCAGTGCAAAATCCTGTTTTGTGTAAGTAATCTGTTTGTTTTAAATCTGTATATAATTTCCTATATATTTCAGATGTCCCGTTAGCTATCTAGCTATTGTATTTTTACTTTTCAAATTTGCATTTAGTTTAAATTTGAACTTTTATTGGCAGTTCAAGTATGCATAACATTCCACATGTAGCTTTTGCAAAGCTATACAAACAAAAAAAGTGCATCCTGCTGCAGAATACAAGTGGAGGAGGACAAGAGGTGTATGAGACTTTTAATAAGTACTTTTTTCTTTTCATCTTCTGGCACAGAAGCATCTAGTTCAGAACTATTCCGCAGTGTGACCTAGAGGTTCTGGAATTTTGACTAGGCTAATGGGAACCGTGTGTAGACTTGTTTAAATATATTTGTTCACAATTTAATAAATTGTGTGTGCATTGAAACCTGAGTGGGAACATGACATAGGACATGCTTTTTAACCCACATAGTCTGGGTTGATAACTTACTATACAGGTACATTGAGTGTTCAATAGATGGTAAAAAGTAGTCATTGGCTGTAAAGTTTTGCTATGTGTTAATTTCACCGTATTAGCTGAAAATTGTATCTCTACAAAAGCCCTTTCTACCCTTTATGTTGTCTGTCCACGGATTCATATTAATGTTATGACAATTTTGAAAGACATTGAAAAAGGAAGTATGTTGAATGACGGGTTCAATTAAAAGTAGCTTCACCCAGAAAATGTACATGAAGCAAAGATGGCTGTCTAGTGTGCAAATGTCTGGTCCCAGTCTGTCTGGTAACAAGACTTCATCCATGGAGAAAAGGTTTTATATTCCACTTGAGGCTGTATAAATAGAATACAACAGTGCAAGTATCCAACGTGAGCAGCAGTAGGCCTTGAACCCTAGGAACTAAGTTACCTGAACTATTCATAATATTTCAGTAATTTACCACTCTGGTGCCAATCTTTCTGATCATAAAATAGATTGTTACAATAGCAATTGAGAAGAGTTCATAATTAATTGCAGAATATTGGCACTTGAGGGTTCCTCTAGAGTGCCTCTTTCTCTTGCACGATTTGACTCAAAAAACGAATCGGCACATTGTCATCTCATAACAGGCTTAAGTTTTGAGTTTGGCATTTTTTTTTTTTCTGTCCTGTTTTAGCTCTAAACGGTCTTAAAGAAACTGACACACCCATCATCGAGATACCAATGTTTTGGTTATCGGGGACCCTAAAACGTCAAGATACATCAAACGGGAGATCAAAATTTTTGATGAATCTAAAGCTTTCGCTTCTTTTCCCCATATATGATAGGTTATGATGGGAAAAAAAATGCTTAGACTAGTACTCCACCCAACAATATTTACCCCATCTTGCTTGTAATGATGGCTAAAAGCTTTTTACTTTAAGTTTTGTTTCCATAGAGAATATAATTACATATTTACTGGTTTAGTAGGTCCTAATGGAGACTTATCTTGAACTACAACAAAACATACCAAAATGTGCATTTAAAAAAATAAAAAAACTAATTTCTTATGTCTCATAATCCAAATGTCAGAAACCTATTCATATACTGACAACCTGCTGAATGCATGTATTTAGGATAGAATATACAACTTTGGGGGTGGGGAAAACACTGTTGTACAAAGGGTAGCATGTTTAAATGGTATGGACTCTGCAATGGATCAACACTCCGTACTTAGGTAAATTCTCTCCCCAGCCTGATTTGGGTTAATTGCCTTCAGGAAGTTTATGTTTATTTACAGGCATTATGTTGTCTGCTTCCACTATACTCCCTGTGTAGCAGAAGATGCATGTCTTTTAAATATAACATACAGGCTCCAACTATTGAAAACAGTACAGAAGAGGGAAATGTTTATGAATTTCTTGTCATTCATTGAAACTTACATAAAACTGATAGCGTGGGCGTCCATGTCAATAACATGATGGACTGTTCTTGGCAACGCAGAGCAGATTTTTTTTGTTCCCCCTCCCCTTTTCTTAAGATACTGTAATCCTTTATCTCGTGTTTAAAGTTGTTGTGTGTTTTTTTTTTTTTTGTTTTTTTTTTTTTTTTAAAGTGGTTTTACATTAAGTAATTAGGGGAAGAAGCTGTTCTTATTGATTAATATGAGTAGTAGCATTCTTTACATACTCTAAGCCAGCCAGTGCGCTAGGTTGGTAACATCTGTTCAAGAGATGACTGCCAAAACAACAAGCTGATTAAGAAGGCAAGCTCACTTATGGACTTGGTCTTGCCCTTCTGGAGGTTGTAGTGGATGATAGAATGAAGACAAAACAAATGAACAATGCTGCATTCTCTCTCTCTCACACACATACTAAAATGGAGTACTTTCAGTCAACAAAGTATTCAGCAGACGTGTGTCAAATGCAACTGGGTCAATTTTCTACTAATGGCAATATGTCTGCGTAATCCTTCACTGTGAATATTAATGCTCGTTATCTTTTGTCAGGTCTGCTTTTTTCCTTTAAGTCATTATGGTATGTATTTGATTTGAAGGTGGTTGTTTGTTATTTTATCAAACTAAAAAGTCAAATCTCTTCCTAGAGGGAAATAGATGGGGAGAAGGGGAAAAAAGTTTTTTTTTTTTTTTTTTAATTAGGTAATTTTTAATATTAATTTGAAATTTCTTACTAATTTTAAAAATATGACATTTGAGAAGTTGTTAAGCTAATATTTGAACTTTATTTTTATTAACTGTCCAAAATATATACACAGGTCTGAATGAAAAAATAGCTGTAGTTATGCCAGGATCTGCATTTTCAATAAAAATACAAATAAGCGATTATAAACCAGTTACTGTGCTAATCCAGCATAGGTTTATGAAGATGCAAGACTAACATAAATGTGATGCCAGTAAGCAGGGCACAATAATGCCCATTCCCGCACTTGGGCATAATAGTAATACTATTATTACTACTACAGTATAGTAGTAATAATCCAGGCAGATAGTTCTAGTATGGGGAATGAATCTAGCAGTTAGATTGATAGAAATGAACATAGCAGTTAACAGAGGTATTGTTGATGCTGTTGTATGTTTCAGGTGCTGTCAAAGCCTCCAGAATTTTGGAGGCTGGAAGCTTATGGAGGACTACAATTCAGAACTCCTTGGGTTGAACAAGTTGGCACCTGTGGTGTAACACTGGGTTCAGCGGTTGTGTGGTCCCAATGACAGTTTATTTATATCTCTCTCTCTCTCTCTCTCTCTCTCTCTCTCTCTATAAATATATATATATATATATATATATATATACAATGGGTACAGAAATTATTCAGACCCCCTTCAATGTTTCACTCATTGTTATATTGCAGCCATTTGCTAAAATCATTTAAATTAATTTTTTCCCTCATTAATGTACAGACAGTACCCCATATTGACAGAGAAAAAAAAGAATGTTTGAAATTGTTGCAGATTTATTAAAAAAGAAAAACTGAAATATCACATGGTCCTAAGTATTCAGACCCTTAACTGTGACACTCATATATTTAACTCGGGTGCTTTCCATTTCTTCTGATCATCCATGAGATCACCTTCATTTGAGTCCAGCTGTGTTTGATTATACTGATTGGACTTGATTAGGAAAGCCACACACCTGTCTATATAAGACCTTACAGCTCACAATGCATGTCAGAGCAAATGAGAATCATGAGGTCAAAGGAACTGCCTGAAGAGCTCAGAGACAGAATTGTGGCGAGGCACAGATCTGGCCAAGGTTACAAAAAAACTTCTGCTGCACTTAAGGTTCCCAAGAGCACAGTGGCCTCCATAATCCTTAAATGGAAGACGTTTGGGACGACCAGAACCCTTCCTAGAGCTGGCCGTCCACCCAAGCTGAGCTACCAGGGGAGAAGAGCCTTGGTGAGAGAGGTAAAGAAGAACCCAAGGATCACTTTGGCTGAGCTCCAGAGATGCAGTCAGGAGATGGGAGAAAGTTGTAGAAAGTCAACCATCACTGCAGCCCTCCACCAGTCAGGACTTTATGGCAGAGTGGCCTGTCGGAAGCCTCTCCTCAGTGCAAGACATATGACAAGGACTCTGAGATGGTGAGAAATAAGATGTTCTGGTCTGATGAGACCAAGATAGAACTTTTTGGCCTTAATTCTAAGCGGTATGTGTGGAGACAACCAGGCACTGCTCATCACTTGTCCAATACAGTCCCCACAGTGAAGCATGGCGGTGGCAGCATCATGCTGTGGGGGTGTTTTTCAGCTGCAGGGACAGGACGACTGGTTGCAATCGAGGGAAAGATGAATGCGGCCAAGTACAGGGATATCATGGACAAAAACCTTCTCCAGAGTGCTAAGGACCTCAGACTGGGCCGAAGGTTTACCTTCCAACAAGCCAATGACCCTAAGCACACAGTTAAAATAACGAAGGAGTGGCTTCACAACAACTCTGTGACTGTTCTTGAATGGCCCAGCCAGAGCCCTGACTTAAACCCAATTGAGCATCTCTGGAGAGACCTAAAAATGGCTGTCCACCAACGTTTACCATCCAACCTGACAGAACTGGAGAGGATCTGCAAGGAGGAATGGCAGAGGATCCCCAAATCCAGGTGTGAAAAACTTGTTGCATCTTTCCCAAGAAGACTAATGGCTGTATTAGCTCAAAAGGGTGCTTCTACTAAATACTGAGCAAAGGGTCTGAATACTTAGGACCATGTGATATTTCAGTTTTTCTTTTTTAATAAATCTGCAACAATTTCAAAAATTCTTTTTTTGTCTGTCAATATGGGGTGCTGTCTGTACATTAATGAGGGAAAAAATTAATTTAAATGATTTTAGCAAATGGCTGTAATATAACAAAGAGTGAAAAATTGAAGGGGGTCTGAATACTTTCCGTACCCACTATATATATATATATATATATAATCTCGTAATATGTTTTAGGTGAACTAAACAGATGGAGAAAATGTCATTAACAACTAATGTAAATTACTAATTAAAACCTGAAATACATGAAGTATAGTCCTATGAAAAAGTACTGTGAACTTTTTGACCATGTCTCCATGCAAAATTCCTTCAGATGCAAGGTGTTGGTGGGTTTTCTTTCATATACTGCAATTTCAAATCCACCCAAATATTAGAATGGGATTCAAATCAGGGCTTTGACTAGGCTAGTCCATAACCCTTCATTTCAAGACATTCCTTGGTGGATTTGCTAATGTTCTTTCTATCATTATATTGAAAGATCCATTTCTGTGTCAATGTGCAACTTTTGGACAGATGACCTCACATTGTCCTAAACCACAATTTGATATGATGCAGAATTCATAGTTGACTTAATGACTGCAACCTGCCCCAAATATTTCTCCCATCATGCTTCACGGTTGGTATAAGGTTCTCCTGAAGTAATGTCTTTGACTTACGCCAACCATGTCCACTGTTACTGTGGCCAAACAAAACTTATCCCTGATTCATCTGGCCATAGCACATTGTTTCAGAAGGCATGTGTTCAGCTCCAAGTTGGTCTTGCTGTAATGTTGTTTTTGGACAGCAAATATTTTCTGAGCATGCATCATAAACAGATCAAATTGGTGTGACCTTTTTCATTGTAAATGTATGCACTTTGACACTGACATTTCTTGATGCCTGTAGATCTGGTCAAACTGTCCACTTTTCAGCTGTATTTGCCTTGCTGGACAGTTCTGGACAAATGGTCATTTGAAACCTATGTCATTTGAAGGATTGATTTCAAATGATTTGTCGATTCTTTTTAAATGCCTTGCCAGACCCTTGGTCATCCACATCCTTTTTTTCTGAGGGCGTTAGAGTTCTCTTGTTCTTGGCATGATGGCACCACAAAGGTAAATAGCAAAGAGACCACCAGACTATGGATGTCTGTGGTTGTAATACGAAATGTTCTAAATGCATACTCCCTAAAGAGGCACTTGATCTGGAATGCCTGATTAATATTTTATGGATTTGAAGTGGTGTTAAATGTAGGGGTGTACTTACTTTTTCACATGACTCCTATATGTGTGTGTATGAGCGCCATGATAAAGAATTTACCCCTTCCTGATTTCCTCTGTTTTTGCCTATTCATAACACTTGTTTCTTATCGCCAAACAAATTTAGTATATTTTAAAAGACAACCTAAACACAATACATACATAGTTTTTTAAATAATCAAATGACTTATCAAAGGAAAATAGTTCACCAACACCTGTGTCAGCCATGTGTAAAAGGAATTACCTCCTTAGTCACTCAATAAACCAATGAA
The DNA here is from genome assembly GCA_026402145.1 of Polypterus bichir lapradei. Taxonomy (NCBI): domain Eukaryota; kingdom Metazoa; phylum Chordata; class Cladistia; order Polypteriformes; family Polypteridae; genus Polypterus; species Polypterus bichir. Next base: position 51,629,393 of record JANRMT010062841.1, on the reverse strand, counting down.
CCAAATCGAAATCTCTCTATTATAAAAAAAAAAAAAAAAACTTGGAAGGAGACAAGACATAATTTTCTCGGAAACACTTTAACATCCCGCGAGACAAGGCTGTACAGGCTTTTAAATGTTCGAAGTGCTACGCGACATGCAGATCGTGCAGCAGCAAGCCAACAGCTGATCGAGCAAAGAGGAGGTAAAAAAAAATGTATTTGTTTCCCAATGTATCACCATTTAGGAGCGACCGTGTCTCCTCGGGGTGCATTCAGCCCCCCTCTGGCGCATACCGTGCCGGGGGCAAGTGAAACAAGCAGGGGGCAAAGCCACCTAGTAACATTAAATTAGACCAGGCAGACTCAAGGTTGGCTGTTGCCAGTCTTATTAAATCTAGACTTAAAATACAATCTTTCCACCAATGTGAAGTTAGCTAGAGACTCTCAACAAGCAGCACACCATACCTCGATGAAAAGCAATTCCACAAGACCTGAGAAAAAAAGTTACTGAAATATTTCAGTCAGAAAAGATTACAAAGAAATCTCTAAAATTCTTTTGAGTCTAGCGATCCACCGAGAGAGCCATCATCTCAAAATGAAAACAATTCTGAACTGCAGATCTGCCCAGGAGTGGCCACCCTAGGAAGATTATTTCGAAAGCACAAAGAAAACTCATATGGGAAATCACATAAGAACCCAGATGAACTTCTAAAAAAACTGCAGGCTTTTCTCAGCTCAATTGATGTCATTGTTCCTAGTTCCACCATTAGAAAGATGCTGGGAAAATATGGTATCCATGGGAGAGATGCAAAGTGAAAACCAGTGCCAAATAAGAGGAACATAAAGGCTTGTACAACATTTGCCAAAAAAAAAAATCACCAAAACTTTTGGGATAATGTTCTGTGGACAATTTGTCAAAAGTGGAACTTTCTGGAAGAAATGGACTGTCTCGTACACCTGGAGTAAAGCTAACACATTTTTCCACAATAAGTACATGATGCCCACAGTCAAAGATGGTGGTAGTATGATAGTGTGGAGATGCTTTGCTGCTTTAGGGCCTGACTGATTTGCTATAATTAAGAGAAACATGAATTTAGATCTCTACCAGAAACTACTGAAAGAGAACATCCACAATTGGGTTATGCAGCAGAACAACGATCTGAAGCACAAGTGCCAGACCACTTCTGAATGGCTGAAAAAAACATAAATTAAGGTTTTGGAGTGGCATAGTCAGAGGTGTTGTGGTACGAGCATAAATGGGCAATTCATAGTTGAAACCCCTCTAATGTGGCTGAATTAAAACAATTCTGTAGAAAAGAGTGGGCCAAAATTGGTCGACAGTGATGCCAAAGAGTGGTTTCCTGTTACTGGGAGCATTTGATTGCAGTTGTTGCTGCTAAAGATGGCACAATCAACTATTAAATTTATGGGGCTATTAAGTTAATTAAGTTTAGGTGCTGGTGAACAATTTTCCTTCAATAAATCAAATGATCCCATTAAAACTGTACTGTGTCTAATCAGATTGTCTTAGTATTATACTGAATTTGTTTGGGGCTTAAAAACAAGTATTACGAATAAACAGAAATAGAGGGAATCAATCTCATGGTTCTCTCTCTCTCTGTATATATATGTGTATAAGTAATATTTTAAAACATGTTATATGCATGTAATACTTGCACAAAGGACAGACCACAGTATCACATTTAACATTGCTTGAACTTCATGACTGCTTGCAATGAGCAATCCTGGCTTTGGAGGGCTATATAGTGACAGAGGTTTGGATGATCCACTTGCATAACTGAATGTCACTTAGATTACTTCTGTTTTGTCTTAGAAACTAATGTGAACTGTATATCACTGTGAATTTTACTGAGACTTAGTGCTAGAATGCATAGGAGTGTAATAAGTAGCAAATAACAAGAACAATTGACTAAAATTGTGCCAATTTTTTATCTGTGTGTACTTCATTACATAGTTGATTGCAATGAAGGGCTGTAGGTAGCACGATGGTGCAGTTGTAGCGCTGCTGCCTAGCATTGAGGAGACCAGGGTTTGCCTTATCCCTGTGTGGAGTCTGCATGTTCTCCCCATGTCTGTGTGCGTTACCTCGCACAGTCCAAAGACCAGCAGTTTAGGTGAACTGGCAATTCTAAATTGATCTTGGCGGGTGTTCGCCATGTGATGGACTGGCACCCTGTCCGGGGTTTATTCTGCCTTTACGCTATATGCTAACTGGGATAGGTCCAGCAGATCCCCGCGAACTATGCGGGTTAGAAAATGACCGACTGTCAATAAAGTGTTTCTGAACTAAAAAAGTAAACAATTTTTCACATAACTGTACAACGTACAATAAGTATTATATTGTCCCATAGGCTATTGGTGCGAGCACTCTCTCCGGCGATTAAAATTCATAAACACAGCGGACACTCAGGCAACAGGAGAGCTCATTTAGCTCTGCGGGCCAGTTGTCCACTATAACCCTAACACAACGGGTTTAATATCGGCTACAATGGCATTTGTTGCGAAACAAGTCTACCTATGTCTGCACCAGCAGCATTTACATACGCCCGATTTAAAATACGTAGCTTGCAAATATACATTTAAAACAACAAAGCGAACTGATTTTAATTTGAAAGATAAAAATCTACCATTGTTGTTTTAAAACTCCCCCTTGACCTTTAACCTATGAAAGGACTTCCTTCCTTCCGTCCTTAGCGTGCCGCCATTTTTAATTACCTTAGTTAAAGCAGCAATAGAAACGTGCATGTATCACAGCTTGAAATGCATATTTCTGTTTTCGTTAATAGTCGTGTTGTTTAAAAATCGATGTTTGCGATTTACTTGTGTTAGCGAGTTGTCTGTTTTAGTGTCGTAGGAGGTTTCTGTGTGGTACACTGTGGTATTCATCGCATGACGTGAGTCTGTTTACTAAGAGGCTCACATTACTCTTCCGCATGCCTACGCCAAAGCAAATGACGTAACGCAACCGGTGTTTGTGACTCAAGGGTCCGCCGTCCCACGCGCTCTGCTTGTCGACCGAACGTACGGTAATTATCTATTGTGCAAACTTGCTGACCAACAAGGGTGTGAAGGGGTTGATAGTTACACGGGATTTAAAACGTTTGTTTATTTTAAAAGAATTAACTGTATATCTATAAAGGTTAAACTTCGATTCCCGCGTCTGGTGTTTTATTTAGGATCAGGGTTAATTGCAACTGCTGCATCCGTTAGCACAACCATCATATTAAAAAGAAAACTGATAAATGAGTGAAATTGTAAGTCTGTGGTGTAAGTATTCCGGTCATAGCGAAACACTCGGGGAATCGTGTTTTAAGAGCACGCTGCAATTTTAACTGACTTCAGAATAAAACCGATGAATAGAATTAACATTTTTAAAAATGTAAATGTTTATTTTGCCTTTCCTACGAATTGACCAGAATATAAAGTATACAGTTTGAATCGAGGTCTGGAGATATGAAATCCTTTATAAAGGCATTGGTTTTCTCCGGAGGCTTACAACTTCAATACAGCATTATGTTTAAATCCAGGGTATTCCGTTTTTGCGCTTGAAAGTGCAAATTCTCTGCTTCTGCTAGATGGGCGACCCTGCGGTGGGCTCCAGGCATCCTTAAAAGTGCACATTATAGTTAGGCTGACATATTTAAACTTTCTTTTTAGTAAGTTTGGAGAAGAATTTGGGATGAAACACCGAAATATTTGAAATATTGCTCTCCTCAGTCCCCTGTTTAAAGCGACGCTTTCTCTATAAGATTAATGTTCTCTCTTTGCAATGGTTTAATTCGTGTTTGTTTAATGCAAATAATACTGGATTTTATGCAGGATTTTATAAAACGTGAAAAAAAACCTGAGTATCATGGCTCATTGTTTAGTATCGTACCGCGGGTTCACGAAACTGTGATCTCACCTAGACCAAGTCACTGGTTTTGGTGTTTACACGTCTTCTTACGTCTAACAAAATTTTCATCCCACTTTCCCAACTGAGTGTTTGCTGTTTGACCCGATGTGAACGATTTGTTTTTGAGCGTGCCCAGAGGTACCGTAGCACTCCGTAATATGTCGATTCCTGCCTTTTCCGTGGGTTGTGGCACCTCATAACAATAATTCATTAATTAATTGATGGATGAATGTACTTTACTAAAAACGTGACACGCCTACTATACTTGAAGTGTGAAAAACATGAAAGAACAAAATAATGTAAATTTCACTTTAGTCTTTGGTTTCTGTGACTAATTCTAATGCAATTTTGACAGAAAAAGCACTTTTTTTAGTGTGCGATTTGTCTGTTCCATTCATTTAGAATTTTTTTTTTTTATGTTTATGTAAGAAGTATGTTCTTTTACTGCTTTTAAACATTTTAGCATAACTGAATGTATCAACTTAAGGTAATGTGAAACTGACAACACTGTTATTTATGTAATTGTTTAAAGCATGCATCTAGTGGTTTATAAGTTAACATATATTATCAACCCATTCATTTAATGAACCTACTTAATCCATATGACAGATGTGGGTAGCCAGGGCCCATGCTGGCATCATCATGTGCAAGCCAGGAGCCAACCTTGGAAGGGGCACCCATGCACCATCATCATTCCCTCATACTACAGAGGTTTTTTTATTATTATTATTATTTTTTTAACTGATTTAGACAGTTGCATATTATTGTCCTGAGTTAAAAGCGTGGACTGTCAGGAAAGTCCTACAAGTAGTATTTTTCCCCTTATACAATTTAAAGTCTGTTTGTTTCAAACATTTATTATTGTACAATATGATCATCTACCAGTAGTTTTCAAAAGGTTGAAATAATGCTGTCATCCACTTTTGGAAGAAGACTGAGGGAGCCATATGATGTTAAACCAAAAAAAGACTTATAAAGGTTAAGGCAACAATGATTAATTAACACTCTCAGATTTAAGAGGGGTTCTAGAACCTACATATGGAAGAAGAGATATATATATTAATGTCAGCCGTTCTAAGAAATGCATGATTTAAGCAGGAAAAGGTCCTGACTTAAATTTCATTTTTTTTTTATATGAAGTGCTCTACCTGTTAAAAGCTTGGCAGGCTAAAACTAAATAGACTTTTAATACACTGCTCACAAAGCAGTAATTTAATTCTTTTTCTGCACTTTAGTCCATTTGATTTGTAGTAGATCAAGAAATATTCACATTACCTATTGATTTGGTTGTGTTTCATTGTCTTTTTCTGTAATTTTTAACAAAGCAGAGTTTATCTTTGGTTAGGTATAGAGCACATTAGTATAAAAGTAGTTTGTTTGGGGTATAATGTTTGGCATGCTTAGTCAAAAATAATTTTTCTAAAGATGCTAATGTTATTGTACTGGTTTTACGTTGCTTTGACAATCAGCCTGAGTGGCAAGCGTGAAAAGAGAAATCTAATATATTCATACCTTTTTCATAGTCAGTTATTCATGGTCAGGGGTCACAGAGTGCCTGCAGCAAGTGGCCCAAGGTAAAACCACTACTCAGTTTAGATATCAGTCCAATGTGGATCAAGATTATGCGCTTTTCCACGCTGATGTATCTTTGAGCAGTTGAGGAAGCCTCACACAGAGGATGCCAAGCTTTTCATGATACATGAATAGGATTTTAAATTTGGAAATCACTAACTAGGTGACAAAGTATACAGTACATGAAAGGTGGAGTGCATCCTTGATGGGTTTAATTTAGAGTATCCTACACAAATTTTTCGAAGAAATTTCTAGTCGTCATTGCTATTTATTTTAACTTGCATCTTTATTTCCTACTCTGTAAACTCAAATGGAATGCAAAATGTAATTGGCAAAAATATAAAATTTAATCACTGTTACAGATGTGTATTTTAACTGGTTTTATTTCCATCCACATTGTTTCAGAACAAACAAAAAACACTTTCATAATGCCACTGGTATTAAATGAGGTCCATAGTAAATTGTCAACTTTTAATTACTGTATACAGCTACAATGAAAATTCATCACCCATAATTTGTTAAATATTTTGTAGGTAAAATGCACTAATCCCTTATACTAACATCTGCAATGAAGAGGGGACATGTCCTGTGCTGGTACTTTCAGTCAGAACCGAATCCTGTAAGGGGTTTTAGTTCATTTAAAGGCACATTTGCATAACACGTCAAGTTTTGAATCTGACTTGTGAAGTGTAATGTTTAGTTAGCAACACATGCATACTGTAGTTAAATATAAATTAAACCTAATTAAGCAGAGTGAAACTGTGGTTAGTTTTACTGACTCTGGAATCCAAAATGCCATGATCGAGTCTCACATTCTCCTTGTATGTGTGTGTGTGGGTCTTTCCTTGATTACTCCTTTTTGTCCCCTCCATTCCAGAAGATGTGTAGGTTAGGTTAAATGGTGGTTGTAAATTGGCCCTATTTTGGGGTTGTGTAAGAGTGACACTGTAGTTATTTACAATCTTTCCAGAGTGGGGTACTGCTTTGTGGTCACTGTACCCAGGATAAGAAATAGTGAATCATTAGTTTTACGCCTTATGAAAATAGAAAAAAAAATATGTAATGTGCAAAGCCATAAACCGTGAAATCTTTATTTAGTTATATAATATGCCCATACTTTACAAAAAAGTTTTTCAGTTTTATACTTTTTATGACTTTTATTAAATATAAAGTTACACCAAGTTATGAATCATCATGTTTGGGTTCAATGATGACAAATCATACAACTTGTCCAAATTTAGAATCATTGGTGTATGGAAGAGGCTACCAAAATAAAATCTTTTTCTCTTAGCTCACAATGATAAACACCTCCTTAATATTAATCAACAAGGAAGCCTCATTTAGGAAGCAACAGTGCTCCTTTTAAATTTTATATTCAAATGTCCATACACTTTCAAACTCAATACATTTAGTTATCAGGCCATGGATGCTCAGGGGTTCATCCCTGCAACATCAGCCACAAGGATGAGAGAAAAAAGGGAGTGTTGTTGAAAGAAAAAAAAAAAAAAAAAGTACTTGGAGTGACGTGCTGGGATTTAAACGCTCTGGACTAACCACAACGCCACTGTATTGCACTTGTTTTATATTCAACTCCAAGAAAAATAGAACATGATACCATTATTTAGAATGTAGGTAAGGGGATCTTCAAGAATTATTAATGTTTTGAATAGACTAAATGGTTTAATTTGGGCTTGTGTTTTAGTTTCTATATTATTTTTTTATTGTGTTAAATCACCACTGTTGTTTTTAATGCTCACATTAAATCATTGCAAATTGTCTTCTGCATACAATAAATCAGTAATTTTCCTGCAGCCTAGTGGACAGTTCTTTGACAAATGACTAAATGCTCAAGTTAACAATATGAAAGCAACATCTGAACTGTTTGGTTAGAGGTAAAATGTTTCAAATCTATAACCTGACACAGTATTCTGTGTTCTTTAAAGCACTTGGCGCAATGCAGGGACCATCCCCAGACTGGATGCCAGTCTATCATAGTTCACCCTTGCACATGTTAAATGGGGCAGATTTAGAATTACATATGCCTCTTTTGGGACGTGAGAGAAAATGTGGTGAAAAACCCACATAGACACTGGACCTGTGAGGCAGGAGCACTAAGTTTTATGTCATTATTCTGCCTCTAGATCTACTCGAAAGAGAATATTTGTCTAAAAGAAAAAAATATTTTTTTTAGCACATTTGGCATTTTGACACTGTAGGCTAATGATAAAATCAACCCCATGTCCTTCCTGGTTTTTTAGTGCAGCTGTGAGATATTGTTTGCAGTGGTTTGGATCTATGTACCATCTAGCCAAACAAACAAAATATGTGACTGTGGTTTTAAAAACTGTATGTTAGTGAACAGTGTTATTGATAATATAGAAAGTACATGGAGCAAAGAAAATGCCATGCTTGTAGATGGAAACATGAAGGATGAAGTCTCACTAATAAAAAAATATGTTCAATTCATGTGTAAAGGTAATAACATAGCATAAAGTGAAAAAATTTGGATACCTGATACAAAGTACTTACCACTAGGCAAATCTTAAAAAAGTCGATGAATTGAGAAATATAGTCATGTTTGTGAATCATATGTCTGTCATTTTGCTAATGGCATGCTATACTATAGTCTCAAAATTTGTATATAAAAATTTCAGTCATTTCAAATACTCCACATTATTTATTATATGTATATGTATACACAACATTCACAAATCTGCTTAATCAATTTAGGGGACTGGAGGGCCAGAGGCCTATCTCATTAGCACTGGCCATAATGTAGTGTCACAGATGTACGGGGGCACTGCCCAGTCGGGGACTATCCAGGCGTCCCGGCCGGGCAGTGTCCCCGTACATCTGTGACAGTAGTAATCAGTCCTTGACAGGGAATCATTCTATCAAATGGCCTTCTTTTACACCAGTCCAGTTTAGAATTGTCAAATAACCTGATACTCCAATCTTGACTGTGTGGGAGAGAACCTACACAAACGTGAAGAGAACATGCAAACCCCACACAGACTACAACCGCATGTGAGATTTGAAACCAGGATCTATGAGGAGCAGCACTAAGCACTGCATTATGCTCATAGTTAATGTGTAGAAGTTTTAAAAGCAAAGCAGTTAAGTTTACTTATGCAGATCTTTATCATTCTCATTGGTACCATAATCTTTTGTACTTTTTGCATCAAAGGATAAATAAAGCATGTGTATAAATTGTATAAAACATAAACAGTCTTTATGCATAAACTTAACATAAATCTAGATACATTTTATGCAGGTGTTTACTACTATAATTTTTTTTTAATCTATAATATGTTGCTCTACATGGACATTCTGCAAAAGTTCACAAATCCTCCACTATGTAGAAAATGATTTTTCACAGTATGAAATTAACATCTTTTCTAAATTTAAAGCCAGTTTTAAATATTTTATTTATTATTTACCATAATGCTTATTCTGTTTTTTTTTTTTTTTTTGCAGGACACAATGAGGAAGAAGCAGAATGTTCGAAACAGAAAAACAGAAGAAGCAACTGTCGTACAAGAATTTGTTGTTGAGAAAATTATTGACAGACGTGTTGTTGATGGAAAAGTAGAGTACTTTTTGAAATGGAAGGGTTTTACAGAGTAGGTGCAAATTTCAACCATTTTCCATTAGCAGTTCTGTGCAGATACTCTGATACTTTCAATTTGTACTTAGTTGTAAGCATTGTTCCAAGTGTAAATTTAACTTTGCTTATGGGTTTTATGTGCAGTAACATAACAAAATCTAGTTAGGTGTTACAGCTGTTGATGTGTCATGTATGTAGAATGATGTTCTTATACACAATTGTTCAGTAGATGTCTACTTTGTGTGAACATACTTTTATCCATTTTGTCTAGTGCTGATAACACCTGGGAGCCAGAGGAAAACTTGGACTGTCCAGAGTTAATTGAAGAATTTCTAAATACTCCATACTTGATAGAGGAAAAAGAAGATGCAACAACTCCTCCGGAGTCTACAGTTGTACCTGATGCAGAATCAGGGAACTTGGATCTCGATGAGGAACAGGTATTTTTCATCAAAGGGAAATGCAATAGAAGCTTGAAAAAGAGAACCATGCACAAAGTCTTGTTCCCTTTTAACTTTAGCAGTGGTTTTTATTTTTATACTATAATTCTTCTTCTGCTGTCTTTATATGGAATTTTGTCACAAAAGATAAATATTTACAAGCGAATTGCAGTATTGCAGAAAAGTGAAAACTGAACGCTTGGTAGGCTATTGATTATACTTTTTACTTGCAATATAGGCCACTTATATTTTTTCTCACTATTTATAGGCAGTTTGGAGTTTCACCTCTTGCCAGTAAACATTGCTGTATAAATCACTTGCTTGCTGAATTGAGACATACAGACAGTGGAGAGAGTAGTTCCTGGAACATGGCATTTAATTTTTGAGAAGGATTATGAGACCTGACAATTGAGAACAAACCAGGACCATAGGGCTTCCTCCCAGTTCTGTCCTATTGCCATGCTTGGGCCCTTGAAGAGCGATGAGGATCAGTCTTCCATTGTGAATGTGTGGCTACTGTGTTCTTTCTTACATTTTTTGGATTCTTGTATAGTAAATAGGTATTGCTGACCACATTTTGACTGTGATACTGTACAGATAATGCATAAAACATGTAATTGCTGACAGACTCCTCAAACATTGACCATATAGTGCTATACGAGTAAGACACGTGCATGAGTCATATTATAGATAAATAGTGACAGCTTGCTTTTAGACATTTCATAGCTGGTGGTCTCCCTTATCAGTTTGAGGTTTGATATGTTTATTTTACAGTGGTGTAAGGTGCTGTTTCTTAACTGGTGAAATCGTGAACACTGCAGCATTTATCATAAGAGGATTGCGTGTTGAACACTGTTAAAATATGTTGGTTCTTTCTTGTTTGTTTAAACAACTAATCTGTTGCCTCCATTGTTGTGTAGTTGTTTTTTTAAAACTTCATGAGAGAATAGATACAGCAGCCTAGTAATTGCTAAGCAGTTGTCTTTCTGCCAAGCAGAAAAGAGACTCTCTGGTACTTGCCAAGTGCTGACATTTCTTGTCTTGTTAGCAGGCTGGATGTCAGAGCTAATTATCAGATGGAACTGAAATTCCAAGTTTGTTTGGCCCCCATTTACAACATCAGCATGAAGGTTCGAATATAAGGACACTTTATTCAGTACCCTAATGGCTCTGGAAACTGATCAAGACTGCATTATTGGTAAAAGAGCAACCTGTGTAAAAATACAGTTCATAATACTGGCCAGCTTGTCTGCTTAATCCCTTTCCATTAATCACATTTTCACCTTTCCCAATAGTTTCATGGAAGAGGTTGCAGCCTTCTTTCTATTGGTGTAAACATCCTAAGCTCTGCTGGGACAGCATAGTGAGTTTGTTGGTAATATGTTTGTGTATGCAGTTTAAAATGCCTATAACATTATATGTACTTTTGCTGTCTTGTCTGGCTTGTCTTTCTTTTCAGTATTTTGTTATTGCACACTGGAGCTGATGACTAAACAGTGAATTTATATTGTGTACTTATATTTTATTTATATTGTGTACTTAAGGATAGCTTCGTCTATAAGAGTGGGTGGGATAACATCATTAACAGTGGTGTCAAAAGTCGTCCTAAGTGATATTAGTAAACTTTAAGGTTTTCTTTACACCTCTTTATAGACCAAATACAATGGATTTTTATTTAATTACTGCCAAAGACTAGTGTGTTTCAAACAAGAGTAAAAGTATTTATTATGGCAATTTAAACCAACAAAACTGACAAGATGCAGGCTTAATATATTTTGCACCTTCACAGACGCCACAGCTATTGAACAGGAAAAGCTGCTTACCTATGAATATAAAATGGAAAATAGTCACTCCTGCCAAGTCAACAGAGGACCCTGAATGCATAAAAGTAAATCAAATGTACAATCAAAAAACTAGTGAGTTTAAAAGTGATAGTGTGCATACACAAAGAACAAAGGTCCATAAACCATAAGTGAAACAATGCATTAAAATGTATCAAAACTATTATATATACTGGGAATATCATCCATTTTAGAGAAAAAATATTTTGTTTTCAGATGTGCTGTAAATTCATATGACAAGTGACAAGTTCAAAGTTGGTCAAAGCTCATGAGACAGTAAAGATGAAGACATAAATAGTATGTCAGTTTATAATACTGACATTAAAGCAGCACGCTAAAATAATCAATATGAAGCTTAAGTCATCTGCACACATACACATTAAAGTCAAAATTGCAGAATTAAAATACAGTGGTGCAGTCTCACATCAGAGGAAGCTTTGAATTTAGTAAGATAGAATGAGAGAGTAAATAGTCTAGAGTCCAGAGCAGCTGAATGTTTAGGAGCACAGGAGTAGAAAATGGCTCTCTTCATTATTAATATATAAATATACAGTATGAAGTTAAATTAACAAGTAAAGGCAATTTGAAAATTATGTGGTAACCGTAATGGATAGAAACTGACATACTACAACACGAAGACTTATGGGTAGTTCAAACCCACACAGTGCAGTTCTCTGCTGTTAGTCTGATTGAAGCCAAGGTCAAATAAACATGGATGCTTAACTGCAGAATTGGCCTATTTTTGTACAACGCTCCATAGAAATTTCTTTTTGCAGAGGGAGTGAACACCCACAGTGACACTTAAAATAGTATGTGCTCTTTTTAGATCAATTAATATACCTCTACCCTTGCCTACAAACAGAAAACTAAAAACATAAATACATTTTAAAAAATTCATGGAAAAAAACACTTGGTGGGCGGCACGGTGGCGCAGTGGTAGCGCTGCTGCCTCTCAGTTAGGAGACCCAGGTTTGCTACCCGGGTCCTCCCTGCGTGGAGTTTGCATGTTCTCCCCGTGTCTGCGTGGGTTTCCTCCCACAGTCCAAAGACATGCAGGTTAGGTGGATTGGCGATTCTAAATTGGCCCTAGTGTGTGCTTGGTGTGTTTGTGTGTGTCCTGCAGTGAGTTGGCACCCTGCCCGGGATTGGTTTCTGCCTTGTGCCCTGTGTTGGCTGGGATTGGCTCCAGCAGACCCCCATGACCCTGTGTTCGGATTCAGCGGGTTAGATAATGGATGGATGGAAAACACTTGGTAGTGTATCACACGTGTCCATGTCTGTGCTGTAAAGAAGAGGAAGCATTTAAGCTGCGGGCAATCAAGCATTTTTCCCCTACAAAGTTCATTGCCAAATGAAGAAATATGTGACCCTCATAAAATATGGCCTTGTAGTGGTGTTTGTTTAAAAAAAAACAAAAAAACGGCACAGTCTTGATGAAAGGTGATAAAAATGGTTACACCAAATATGGTGCATAGTACTTAATTGAGGGTAACCCTAATTAGATGAAAAGATGCTAAAGTTTCTGATCTAATATGGATAAATACACTAAAATAATTCAGATATCAAAGCTGAAAGGTACTTGGTTGTTCCTGTTTGGTATGTTGCCACAATAACCCTCTCCAGGAGAAATTGAATGAAAAACAGATGAATGATTAAACTCTGATATACAGTATGCATGTATCCAACAGTATTACACATCAGAAAAATCTGAACTAACCAGAATCTCAAATGCTTAATTTTGTAGTGAAACAGGTTATGAAAAATAAAGATTTCAGTTTTATTATTATGTTCGTGGTCTCCTTTTTGATTAGAAGCTCAACTTCTGCAAAATTTATCTGTAACGTCTGCTTAGAAGTAGCTTATTAGTTTGTTTTAACCACTTTTTCAGTTAGAGCTTTATTTTTTCAGGAGACTTTTAAGCGAAAGAATCACAACATTAAGGAGATATGTATTTGCATTGGAATTGGAGATAATATATAACTATTTTGAGATTTTCTTAGTTTACATCAAATTCTCTTGCTGATATTTTAAGATCCTTACACCAGAGGCATTGAACATATCAGAGTTCCACATTGGTGTATTAAAATTATTTTGTTATTCCATCCACACATGAATATTGTCCATCCATTATCCAACCCACTAGATCCTAACTACAGGGTCACGGGGGGGGTCTGCTGGAACCAATCCCAGCCAACACAGGGCGCAAGGCAGGAAAAAAAACCCCAGACAGGGCGCCAGCCCAACGCAGCCCATGAATATTGTGATGTGCATAATTCATCTAATGTTCAAAGAGAGCTGGAGCCTATTGCAGTAACGGGACACATTACAGGAATCTGTGTATGGCACAGACCCTCGTGTTCACTTATACAGATGTCAAACATCCTATCATTAATATGCAGTTCCTTTGGATAATTAAAAGAAAACTGAAGTACAAGGAAATAAAGTCCACATTGGAGAGTGACTAGGCCAAGACTAAAATTCATTCTCTTGGAGCAACAGCACTGTTTAGTTTTCATCTTACATATTTACTTTTGGCAAATTGTCATTCAGCAATGAACATATACTTAATACATACCTAACTTTAGAATAATCCTCTTCTAAATTGGATCAACAAAAATATGTAACTGTTATTAATTTATCATGTTTATCAGTCTTGTGCATTAAAATGAATTTCACAACATTGACATGAAAGTAGATTGGCTCTACTGTACTTATTCCTTTCCGAATTTTAAACATATGATATTACATTTAAATCTCTGTTTGCTTAAACTAAAAATAGGTTCAGTACCTTTAGTCTCTCCTCCTAGCTTATACCTCTCAGTCCTGGTATCGGCCTTGTTGTTCACTTGTGGACTTTCTGTAGTGCTGCTCTGTCTTTTTTTTAATATTTGTAAAACTGAACACAGTACTCTGCTTAATCCAGTTCAGTGTTACAGGTAGCCTGAAACTTTCCTGGAAATATTCAGCACAAGGCACAGGGTGCTAGTCCTTTACTGGCCACTTTCAGTTACATCTCCTACATATGGACAGTTTCGTCATTGTCACTGAAGTTAGCCTACTACAAACAGCCACTGCATTGAAATCACTTTGTTTCTGATGTACATACAGCATATCATCCGAATAAACCAAAAAAGCAACAGAAAAAAGGAAATTAGGTGAAACTATCCCATTTAGACTAAATGTCACCAGTGAAACATTTGCTCAAACAGTGCCCCTCTAGATTCTGCCTCCTCACTTGTAATTACTGGATGTGAACAATGGAGTACTGTATTCAAGGTGCTGACATCATCAGTTTCAGCCAGTGGAGCTAAAGGAAGATTCTTCCTCTCTAGTGAGAAATCAGCCTCCTGGCCAGAAAGGCATCTTCATTTTACAATGGTTTCTCTTCATCTGAGCAATGCTATACTTGCTTCTCCCTACCTTGGTAAATCCCAAATGAGCCCTCAAACGTCACTAGGCTCTTTTCATTTAGGCTTGCTTACACTCATCCCTCCCTGACTGAACTAATGCTGGAGAAACCCCCAAATGTCACTTGTGAGAAGTGTGTTTAGTTGTCTGCCCTCTCAGTTGCATATCCTCATTTGAAGCTCCTGGAAATGAATTTGGGCAGCTGGAATCAGCATGTAGATTATAATGGTCTTACCCAGTCAAGCTAGCAGGGAAATGTCCCCTCTATAGTGAACAATCTGGTTTTTGACTGTGAAGCCATTTTCTTCTTAGTGCTGGCTCTTTCCATTTCAGGTTTATTTAGACTTGGTAATATTGTCTCTGCAGAATGCCCTTGGCCTCTTAGTGTTTTTTTTTTTTTCCAGAGCTTTCCTGTTCTAAACGTCTGGTGGTACTTTAGTAGAAAAAGTGCAACTGGTATGAAGGTGAATACAATAAGGCATGCCCAATCGCCTGTTAGATGGCATTTTCACAGTTACAGTACTGTGTGTTTTCATTTACAGTGGGCAAAATCTTGGCAACTTACGCAAGTCATAGCAAGTATGAGCTGCTTTATGTTACTTCAAAAATATTTTTCTGCAATAAGGAAATAATATATGCCTGAAAAAAATGAAGTATAGTGTAAGTTAATAACAGTGGTGTAACCAAACATACAGTATAATCTTCTTGCAATAACAAATAATGTCCAGCAAATTAAGTGATACTTTTTTGCAACACCAACAGGTATCTGAACTTCAGGAGACTGAAGAACAATATGAGGAAGAAAAACCAAGAGGTTTTGCTTGTGGCTTTCAACCAGAGCGTATTATTGGATCAACTGATAAAAAAGGGGAGTTAATGTTTTTAATAAAATGGTAAGAACTTTAAACCACTTTGTATTAAATATGATGACTAGCTGTGTTACCAGCTTCACCCAGGAAATTTCTTGAGTCAGTGGGCCTCAGTTACAGTGCTGTTGATTTTTAAGTTGTATCAGAAATACTCTATAACCAATTACTTTCTGTTTACAATGTCTGTATTATTTCACCAGGGGCTAATATTATTAGTTCACTTGTGCTGCTTACTGTTAAATATGCTACATTCAGTTCTTGGTGGTGTTGGTGTGAAAGAGATTGCAGCAGAATCCTGTATTAAATAATATCACCAAATTAGGGTATTTGGTTACAAAAGTGATTTAAAGTTGATTTGTTTAATTCTAAAAGCTTCTAGAAATCTAGTAATCAGTTTATTTCAGATTTATTGTCACATATGGTGGACACAGTAAAAAAAAAGGACATGCTGAGCCAAGTGCATCACACTGCTAGTGTCCATCTGCCTGAATTTTGCTTTATAGATTATTTCAAATATAGTATCACATTAGATAATGATAAGCAAAACAGTCGAGTTTCCTTTTTAACACGTTACATTTTGAGTATAAGTTTTCAGTAGCACTGGTTTTGGCAGCACGTTTCTCAGAAAAGGGTCCAGGTTAAAATAAATGGGGGGTGGGTGGGAATTAAGGGTCTTTTGTAAGTGTAACATCTCTAAGATTAAACAAAAAACACACTTTAAATTAGACATTGTAATCCAAGGAGACAATGAAATTATCCAAAAGTGGATGCGAGAAAAAAAAAAAAACACAGTAGTTTATAACTTCGGTGACATTCCATGTTTGTCAATGCTCTTATTTAAGATTTGTAAGCACTGATGAAATTATCTGGAGCAGCACACTGGCTACTCGGAATTATAGTCCCCACATCAGCATTTTCTACAGGGTTATAGATTAGATGAAGGTGGTGTTGTACTATTTATTAACTATCCATCTTAATGGATCAGTTGTGTGAATTTCACTACACTTGCACTCACAGAGCCTGCCAAGCATTTAAATGGTGACCCACAGGCCAAATGCGGCCATGAAGCAATCTCTGCATGACCCAGCTCCAGCTTCTGGTGGTCCACCAGAAATGCAGAGAAAAACTAAGAAAAATACATTTTGCGAGCCTTCAGAAATTTCTACATAAATTCCCACAGTAGTACAGACCAAGAATGCAACACTCTGTGTAGCCGAGCAACATTCAGTTCACAATGCAGTGTGGTGCTAGTCTATGATACAGTGATTTTTTTTTTTTTTTGTGTGTGACGATACACACCAGTACGTAGTACCAGCACCTTGGCTGTGACAGCTGGTCGTGGCATACGACATATTAAATGATTCTATAATAAATTGTGTGCTGAGTCTTAGATGTATTCTAGTTTCATCAAGTGAGTGTGGGTTTTCATAAATTAATCTAATTGTTACTCCAAAGAAAGCCTTGTTACTGACAAGTACTCTCTCCGAACTTCTCTTCATACGATTGGTTGGCCATCCACTAACATGCTTCGACCCAGCGACTTCATGGCTGTTACAAGGATGATGATCAGCCTTTGACACTCAAAGAACGAATTGGAAAGACTGCATTTGATGAAACCATGCAAAAAGTTTAGAATTTTCTTTAAAACTCAAAGCATTGATTGCATTTTGGAACTACATAACTTTTGTGTAGAATGTAGGGCTCAGTATTAACCTGTGTTTAATATTCTTCGATTTCAAAAATTCTGCGTTTGTAATTTTAAACTATCAAGCATAATATTATGCAGTACAGTTCAGTTGTGCAGTTGGCATAATAGTAGTGCCGCTGCCTCACAATAAGATGATCAAGGGTTTGTGTCCTGGGTTCTTCCTATGTGCAGTTGGCAAAGCACTTTGAGTAGTGAGTAAAGCGCCAAAATAATGTAAAGAGTTGTTATTATTATACTTATACAATTTCTCAATTTAAAATGTTAAACATTGTTTGTTCACCAAAGAAGCAAAACATGTAGTGCTAGGACTCTCAGCCTCTATATGCTTTCACAGTACCTCAAACTTGATCCAAACGCTTTTTGTTTACAAAAAAGGGCATTGCTAATCACAAATGTGGTGATTTAAAATGAACCTGTGCTCCCTCAGTGTGCAATAGTTGTATACATATGTGTCAGTTACTGTTATCACTTGTTATGGGTTTGTGCACTGATGCATCAGTACTTCTTTTTTTTTTTTATTCGGTTAAATGCACTTTGTGATGTGCCTGGGTCATGTATGACCAGAATAGTTATTTTTATTTCAAAAGGTAAACAAATGTTATTGTGATGTGATACTGGGCATTTTTTTAATTTTATATTCTTTGAAATATACCTGTGTCAGATGTGAGCAAAATATTTATTTCAAAAGGGAAACAAATGTTATTGCTAATACTTGTGCACTATGAGATGTGCCTAGGTCAAATATGACCAAAGTGTTTATTATTTTTATTTCAAAAATGAAAAAAAAATATTGGTACTATCTCAGATTCTGTTCATTTACAGCTTTTGCATTTTTTTATGTAATTTTTGATATGCCTGTGTCAGATGTGACCGTATTTAAAAGGGAAACAATGAATAAACATTAGTAGTTTTTCAATACATTCATTTGTGATTGTTTAAGATTTGTTATTACCTGCTGCTTACTCCTGTAAATGTCTGGCCCGGCTAAATTTCTTAATTTGGAAATCTGGCCCAACTGCATTTGTAATTGAATAGCCCTGCTTTATAGCGTGCTTGCTAAATGTGTCTTCCTCAAGCTTCACCAAACTTTGCTCCTTTCATTTTGCTTCTGCAGGTGGCCTTTATTTGCATAAACCAGCATGCCCCATTTCTCATGCAATTGCTGTCAGTACTGTGGCTTAAAGGGGACATTGTAATTTAGAATGTCCCTCTTACTAGCAAATAATGAACAAATAAAAAAAAAAATTAAACTTATTTTTTCTTTTTTTTTTTCAACAATATCGCCAAATTTCAGTCAAGTCCATCAAGGCATTTTTGAGATTTTGGGGTATGTAGTTTTTCTGTTGTGTGAGGGTTCTTGGTATATCAAAATGTCCTTTCTCAGTAGATGTTTGCTCCCCTAGATGTATCATCTTGCCAAATTTAAGCATTTTAGCTAAACAGGACATAATGCTTTTGTTGACAAGTGAGTAATTTAGTCAACTTTGCATTATGTACACTGCTGTTAAAAATATTGGGGTCATCAACAACATTTTCGTGTTTTTGATAGAAATTGATTTTATAATCAAAATACCATTTAAAACTTTAACTAAAGCATAGCTAGTGTTTATAATGGATATTATTGCTTCAAATGCCAGTGCCTTACAACCAAGGTTAACATAATCACATATATATATATATATATATATATATATGTGTATATATACAATATATGTGTGTGTGTATGTTGCATTAAAGTATACAATGTGTTGAAGGAAATACCTTTATAATGGTTAACTTGTTTTCACCAAGTTTAATCCAGTTATATTTTAAACAGCTTTACACAATATACTTATTAGAAGGCCCATATGTTTAAATTGAGTGGTATGGTGACACAGTGATTAGAGCCATAGCCTCAGGGTTTCTGTATCTTAGGTCAAATCCTGTTCCTTGTGGTCAAAGTGGAGTTTGCAGGAGTTTGCCTGCTCTCTCCTTGTCTGCTATGGTACGTGTGCCTGTCACACGATTACTTGAAAACTACCTTTATCTTGATCTTAATTGAAAGCTCATGACTTGATACATTCATGAAATTAAAAAAAAATGTGGGTAGTGGCATCCTCGGCAAAGTGACCTGTGCTCATGGGTTTATTATGCAAAATTGATTGCTAAACCAAGTCACATGGCAAAAGGAAAAACAAGAGCAACAACAGATGTTGATCTGTTGTTAAAGAAATCACAGAGCCCAATCACTTGTCAAAGAATGCCATAATGGGAAGAAGAGCAGCAACATGTGCTGAATGTCAATTGCGGGATGCAGAATGCAAGAATGACAGAGACTTAGAAATGCATGCCAGCAATTGAGAAGATCAGGTTATCAGGTTCTGGAGATTCAATAAATGTTACGTAGTGGCAGCCTCGGCAAATTGACCTATGGTAATGTGTTTACCCACTATAACAGCAGAAAGAATAAGAAAAGCAATGACATCTACTAAGCATCAAGCAAATCACATAAGGTAATTAATTGAAGAAGAGCAACAAATAACTAGATGTCAAGATGCTGAACCACATTGAAAAGCAAGAACTAATCCTGACTATATAGAGCAATTGAGAAGCACACAAACAATAAGGCTTATAGACAGAAATGGATAGTGACAATTGAGTACATCATCAAGTAGTCTAAACTTCTAACCTTATAAAAGCATTGCTTTTACATCCTTACATGGATGTTTCTTTGAAGACCACTGTTTAGCAAAGTTAACAGTTAACATCAGCAATGTGATTAGTGTTCACTCTAATTTTTAATGTTGATAACAAAAGAATGTGTGGTTAAAAAAGAAAAGTTCAGCTTGCTTAGATGTGCCACTAGAAGTAAGAAAATACTTCTTTCAGTTCCTCTTGAACTCAAAATGAAACTATCAAGTGTAAGTTCTTGTGTTTGTATACAACAACCAGTTAGTTTACTGTGTTTTATACCCAGTCTTTTGTACTAACTACTTACAAAACATAAGTATCAACAGCTCCTTCTATTTAACTTGGTTTATATTTTCCATTTATTTTAGGATCTGCGGTGGCAGTACTTTTTTTTGGGGGGGGCGGCAGCAGCGGCGTTGGGGTTGTTTTGGTTTGGGAACATGTTTCACTTGTATTACATGTATATGCAAGTAATTCACTGTTTATTTTTTGTTCCCAGGAAAGACTCTGATGAGGTAGATTTAGTGCCAGCTAGAGAAGCAAGCATTAAGTGCCCTGAAGTTGTTATTGCTTTTTATGAGGAAAAACTCACATGGCATTCATGTTCAGAAGATGATCTACCATAACAAAACCTGTATATTTGTTCATGCTGCTCACCTCAGAAGAGAATGTGACTTAAACTAAACAAGCTTATTGCACGCCTGTTTTTTTTTCTTTTTCTAACTTGATGCAGCATAACATCTTGGATTAAAAATTGAAATATTAAACAGTAATTTATTCATTTAGGATGAATTGAATACACTACAAGTCACTGAGTTATTTGTTGGTTCTTTCTTGGTTTGTTTTTGCATGTAACAATAACTTTTGTTAATGATAACAGTATATTTTTTTGGTCCTTGAAAAAAGTTTGTGTCACTTATGGTTGTTTTTATATTGCTTTAAAAATACTGTATATCTTGACATATCTTGATAGAACATGGTTATCTGTGTTTCTATCTTCCTATTTAAGGTACTTTCCTTGCCTCATACTTATCAAAACACAGATCTGATGTAATTGCAAAATTGTTTTTTAATTCAGTTTACATTACTTCTGTGAGCAATATTGTTCTGATTATGTGCCCTGTGCATTTTTATTATTAAATTTGAGTCTGAAATTTTTTAATTTCTTGCTTTTGTAATTATTGTTGGAAAAAAAAACAGTAAACATTATAATAACTTTACGTTTCACCACAGTCCTGTTTTCCTAATGATGGTTATGATGGCAACATACCAAACTAGGCAGGCAGGCTTCCCTATATTCTCTGCTCTTCCTGTGGAATTTGACAGCTTCTTCTGAGGATTTTTTTCTGGCCAGTCAAAAGACAATCCCTCCACCATATCCTAGATCTTCGAGTGTCCCATGCCTGGAATTTCTACACTGAGAGACATACAAGAGGTATTGTAACTACATATCCAAGCCATTTCTAGTGGCTGCTTTCAATCTAGAGAAGCAATGATACTAGTCTAAAATACTTCATGATTGCTGATCCCAACACCTCTGTGCAGGAAATGTGTTTTGGGCAATTGCACTTGAGTTCCTATTTATTCTGTCACTACCCACAGTTTTTGATCATACGTAAGCACGTCATTGTAGACAGACCAAGTTGGCACTTTAAAACCACACCCAACACAACGTCCATAAAACTGCTGACAATGCACTGATTTTTTGAGTGAATCTTATCAAAACACCGCTCGGGTTCAGATCGGGGGGAGCATGCTCCCAATCACACCCTTCCAGGTCTCGCTGTCATTGCCCACGTGAGCATTGAAGTCTCCCAGCAGAACGAGGGAGTCCCCAGAAGGTATGCCCTCTAGCACCCCCTCCAGGGACTCCAAAAAGGGTTGGTACTCCAAACTGCTGTTCGGCGCATACGCGCAAACAACAGTTAGGACCCATCCCTCCACCTGAAGTTGGAGGGAGGCTACCCTCTCGTCCACCAGGGTTAACCCCAATGAACAGGCTCCAAGTTGGGGGGCAATAAGTATGCCCACACCAGCTCGGCGCATCTCATCGGGGGCAGCTCCAGGGTGGTAGAGAGTCCAGCCCCTCTCAAGGAGATTAGTTCCAGAGTCCAAGCTGTGCGTCGAGGTGAGCCCGACTATATCTAGCCGGAACCTCTCAACCTCGCGCACTAGCTCAGGCTCTTTCTTCTTCAGAGAGGTGACATTCCACGTCCCAAGAGCTAGCTTCTGTAGCCGAGGATCGGACCGCTAAGGTCCCCGCCTTCGGCCACCACCCAACTCACACTGCACCCGACCTCCTTGGCCCCTCCCATAGGTAGTGAGCCCATGGGAAGGGGGACCCACGTTGCCTCTTCGGGCTGTGCCCGGCTGAGCCCCATGGGTGCAGGCCCAGCCACTAGGCACTCGCCATTGATCCCCACCTCCAGGCCTGGCTCCAAAGGGGGGCCCCGGTGACCCGCGTCCAGGCAAGGGAAAACGCCGTCCAACGTTTTCATTCATCATAGAAGGTTTGCTGAACCGCTCTTTGTCTCATCCCTCACCTAGGACCAGTTTGCCTTGGGTGGCCCTACCAGGGGCATAAAGCCATGGACAACGGAGCTCCTGGGATCTCCACGCAAACCCCTCCACCACAATAAGGTGGCCGTTCGAGGAGGAGAAAAAGCAAATTATTCTGGTGCTTAATGAAGGCCAGTCTGATAAGGCCAAGAGAACATCTTAATCTGCAAGCAGGAGAGGCGCAAAAATTAGCTTCCCAAACACAGATGCTCTCCAAGACTTGATATTTTGTAAAAAAAAAAAAAAAATCAAGAAAAACAGAGAAGACAATCTGCACCCGGTCAGCTATCCTAAGGTCTATCAGCTTTGCACATCTGGACATGTCTGTACCTCCCCGCTATTCATGTTAGAAAACTGCTCAAGCTCGGCGACATTACATGGGGTTTGTGAATGAGCTGCCTTTTCAAGCCCACACACAAATTCTCAGTTAGATTGAGATGTGGACTCTGTGGTGGTGACTCCAGGGCATTAATTTTGTTTTTAAGTCATTCCTATGTAGCTTTGGCTTTATGCTTTTGATCCATCCATCCATCCATTCATTATCATTGCTATAAAAAACAAATCCCCCAAAATGCAGGTTTTCCCCTGGAATTTCCCTGTATTTTACTGCATTCGTTTCATTCTCTCAAGCTTTCTAGGGCCTACTTCAGAGAAGCATCCACATAGTATGATGCTGCCAATACTATGCTTCATGATGGGGATTGTGTATCTTTAAACATGTAGTATTTAATCATGGCCTTTAGTCTGATGGCCAAAAAGCAAAGTTAGTCCTCATCAGACCATAGAACCTCCTTCCAGCTGATTTCAGGGTCTCCCATGTGCCTTTCAGTAAACTTTAGCTGAATTGTGATTTGCATTTTTTTTAAGAGTGGCTTCTCTTTGTCCCTCTCCCAAAAAGCTGTGACTGGTGAAATACCTGGGCTACAATTATTGTTTGCACAGTCTTGGCAGTTTAACCCCTGTAGCTTGTAACTCCTTTGGAGTTTATATAAGTCTCTTGGTGGTCTTCCCACTAGTCTTCTTGCTATATTCGTTCCATTTCTTGATGATTGACAGTGATGATTTAGGGGTGTCATGTTAAAGGGGGTCAATGCTTAATGTGATTAATGATTTGTGTTTAATATTTGTAATTAATTTAGACCACTTTGCAGAGGTCTGTTTTTACTTTGACATTAAAAAGTGTTTTTTCAGTTGATCATTGTCAAAAAAAGCCAAATTAAATCTATTGTGATTGAATACTATATAACTAATAAAACAGAAAATCTCCAAGCGGGTAATTTCCTTTTGTAGGCACTGTAGCACACAACAGCAGCTCTGGGACCCCATTTTTTTGGAGAACCTTCGTCAACATATTATTGTCTACACAGTCATAAAGCACAAGTCAACAGGATTAACAAATGCTCAGAACCCCTCAAAGGTGTTCCCTTGCACACCTGGAACCCCTTGAATCTAAGGTTTAACCTCAGAGCTGGGACTCCTGGGACTTTAAGTCAAGAAGTGTGGTGTCCCCAGCAACTCAGCCCAACCAATCTGTGACTCATTGGACTGAGCTGGACAGTCTCGGGTTTTATGGGTGGGCCTGTATGTGTGTGAGAGGTGACAATCAATGAGCGCTCACCCAGAAGTACAATGCATACAATGTAGGCATGAAAGATAAGAAGGGATGTTTTGGGCCATGTAAAATGAAGACAGGTTTGTTTATCTGATGTCTCTTGTTTGTCATACCACAACAGAAAAGAAAAGGAAAATTAAAGGGCCAAGTCTGCGGCTGAGCTTGACATACCTGGAAAGCTTTTGTACACCATGTGCTATCAGAATGTGCCGAGCTCACAATGCTTTGGAAATTTGAAACTGTGCTGGAAAGTTGTAACAGAGTTGTATAATTTATCATCCATTGCGATTTCTTAGTCAAGTAATCTGACATTTTTAGGCAACAAGGTCAAAAGAAGTAGTTGTGAAGCCTGACGCCTACACTGACAAGATGTCACGTGTCTTTGGCTTAAGTTATCCATGGAGCTTCATTACCTGGAGATAAGATTTCCGAATGGGATTACCTCTGGCAAACTGATTTTAAAGAAAAAAAAAAAACTTAAATTCACATGTTTTCATGCATAAGTGTCAGATATAATAGGCGTTTATTGTAGTCAACACTGGACAACAGCAAACATATCAAAAACTTCCATTAAAAAATTTCACGCTACTAATGTTACATTATCAACATGTTAAATCGACCCGTCATATGCTAACAGCATCCCTAACACATGTAATTTTGCTAAAATGTTGTTAAATAAATGAAATCCATAACGCTGTTACAGATGAAAACAGAAAACACTTAGATGAGAGCAAGCATTTGAAATGTACCAATGGCCTCTCATCGTTTCATTTATGTTCATATCTACTGTACAACCTGAGCACTTGGAGATTATTTAGTGGCTGTCTGGAACACTGAATAAGTGAAATGACCTGCTTGTTGGAGCATCTCAGATATGAACAAGTCCGATAATGCTTTCACTCGTTATTCTATAACTTTAAATCATTAGCTATACTTGTTTCTCAGTTCACGCTTTTTGTTAGTATCATGTGAAGTGCAATGTTAGCCAGTGAATAAGCAGCTACTGGGATGGACTTGCGACCAGTGAATGAGGTGGAGAGGAGGGTCTTCATTTCAAATGCCCAGGTACGTTTGAATAGGTTCCATTTTTGTTCAAGACAGCCGTTTCCCGAAGTGGTTTATTTAACAATATTTTAGTGAAAATACATGTTTCCAATGTTGTGAAAATATGACTGGGTGATTTGACATGTGGATTATATGACACAAGTAACAAGAGATTTCTTTTCATGAACTTTTTGATATTGTTTGCTGTTGTTCAGCATTGGTCACCATAGACCACCTGTGATTGAAATTTTATTTTATCTTTTCTGGGATTAAAATTTTTCTTGGCCATCACTACAAAGTACGTGGAGTAAGTAACTTATAAAAAATATATAATTTGTTGGTGGAGTATTCTTTTAAGGGGAGAAGCAAGACAAAGAATAATACAAAATATGATATGATGGTTCTAAATAAGTCTAAATTAATCTGACAGAACAGAATAGCAGGGCACATTGCTGAAGCCTGACCTGGTAGAGTGGATCATTGTTGAGCGTCTGAATGCTGGGCAATACGCACATCCTAGTTGGACAGAATCCACACAACTAACAGCAAGGGTCGTGTTCAATGTCAGGTCAATGTTAGCATCAGCCATACTAGACCCCGGCAAATGAGAAAAGTTAAGTTAATAGAGTAAATCCATTTAGAGTACATAGTAGTAGGAGCTGAAAATCTGTCAAACTGCAAGCCAAAAACCAGCACATGACATTTAAAGTAGTGAAGTATCTAAAGTAGTGTGATTTGTTCTGTTCTGTGTATTGTATTGTATTTACCCCTTCTTTTTGACACCCACTGCACACCCAACCTACCTGGAAAGGGGTCTCTCTTTGAACTGCCTTTCCCAAAATTTCTTCCATTTTTTTCCTACAAGGGTTTTTTTGGGAGTTTTTCCTTGTCTTCTTAGAGAGTCAAGGCTGGGGGGCTGTCAAGAGGCAGGGCCTGTTCAAGCCCATTGCGGCACTTCTTGTGCGATTTTGGGCTATACAAAAAAAAAATGGTATTGTATTGTATTGTTAAGTACTGACCCTCTAGCATGGACAGCTGCAGCCCTCAGTTTCTAGCTAACGGATTATTATGAGCAGTCTGTCTGTTGCTTCATATAAGATGTGAGGACAGAAGCAAACGTTTACCTTGCACCATAAGGTGCAAACTTTAATGAAAGGTGAAGCAGGCCTACAATTTTGATGAAGCAGAAAGCAACAGTCAAAGGGGCTTACAAAGACAAGTTTTAGGATGCCCGGCCCTAATCTGTCAGAAGAATAGATCATTGGGAACCTTCTCCATTTCCATAACTAAAGCATACATTTGTTACCTTTTTCTTTTTTTTTTTTGTTATTTTTTAAAACATGTGACATGACTGTCAGCAAAGCCAGGTTGTGGGCCTTGCTGGTTAGAGCTGGACTGGAAAACCCAATGGTGTTGGTTCAATTTGTACTATAGGCTTGGTTAGTGACCCCAAGCTGGTCATCTAAACTGTGTTTGTATCAAATATATAAATACACAGCTTTGCAAGTATTGTGCTGTCTGTATAAAGCACATTGGGATGATGCTTATCATGGGAGGTGCTACAGAAAAATTAAAGATTGATTATCTGTCTTCTTACCCTTCCTCATGGGTTACCTAATTCTTTGCCATTTGTACATATGCTGTGCTTTTGTAACAA
Source organism: Polypterus bichir lapradei (assembly GCA_026402145.1). Classification (NCBI taxonomy): domain Eukaryota; kingdom Metazoa; phylum Chordata; class Cladistia; order Polypteriformes; family Polypteridae; genus Polypterus; species Polypterus bichir. Next base: position 51,602,509 of record JANRMT010062841.1, on the reverse strand, counting down.
TCTTGAAGCTTTTTAAAAATCTGTTTTTAAAATAGGTGCAGCCTAATTAATCTTTTCTTGATGTGTTCCAAAATCTCCCCTCATGTGGCATACTGCTGCATGTCTTCTGCTGATAAGGGACCATTTTTTTTAGCTTGGCATGGCTTCTGCTGGAAAATAACTTACTTATTCGATGCAGTGAAGAGTCACATTATAATAAGACACCTTCTATTGAAGGTTAAACAGTTTTATGGCAGAAAATAACTTATAATACAGCTAAGACTAAAAACTGAAAAAATACAAAATCAACGGTAAGAAGCCCATACTTACATTTTATGAATGCAGTTTTTTTCACTGTGGGTGGAATGGCAGAACATAAGTAGAGCTGCTTTCTCACAGATGAAGTGTCTTGAGGCTTTCTGTTTTTGACTTTGTATGTTTTCCTCTTGTTTGTGTAGGTTTTACTACCACGTCCTGTGGAGAGGAGAACAACCAAGCGCATCCCAGGACTTAAGGACATGTCATACTCTGACAGTCTCAATGAAATAAACTTGTTTCGTCTCAAGCAGAGAGGATTGCATGAGGGCCTAATCCAGGACTTCAAAATTCTCAAAGGCATTGATAAAGTAGATCCAGCAGAATTCTTTCAACTAAACAGAGAATCATCTATGCAAGGACACCAGTAGAAATTAAGGGAAAGATCATTTAGGACTAAAAACAGGAAGCCCTTCCTTACTCAAAGAGTTATGGAAATGTGGAATGTTATGATAGTTGTCCTATAATGTAGTGTTTTGAGAAAGAGAACTTTGCTAGGCAGGACAGAATTGTTGACTCAACAAAGGCCACAGTAAAAGGCCTGATGTCCAGGCAAAATTGCCTTCCATAGTCTAGTCATTCTGCCCCCATAATCATCCCCTGTCTCTAATTGTGTGGTGAGCATACTGGCGCAAAACATGTCTGCCATTAAATCATCCAGGTGGATACTACACATTAATGGTGGTTAAAGTGGTTTCATACTCATGATGTAAAGTACTTTAAGCAGTGAGAAATAATTAAGAATTATTATGATTATTATTATTATTACTATTATTACTAGGGGGCTCAGCCCCCTGCTTGCTTCGCTCATCAACCTCCGTGCAGGCCCTATGCGCTAGTCATTTCCCGGATCTGCCACTTGCGATGAATCGTCCTGTGCTTTTGGATAAACACGAAAATATCAGCTCTGTCTTTGATATCTCCGTCTTTCGAAACTATTATCGCTGACAATTTGTCACATTTTGGTTTATTATATATGCAAGCGTGATCTTTCGGATTCACACAGAAATCCAAGAAAACTTCTTTGTCCGCGTTTTTAAGATAAATTTTGTTAAAGTGTGATACTTTTGGACGTATGGATTTATATCCATTATTGGCTGTAGAATTTGTAATATGTCCGATCATATTCTCTTTCGATTCTATGTTGTGTCACTTTTCCGTGATCATAAATATAAACCTGATCCAATTGTGGTTTCTTTGAAGTTAAACTTGTAGTAGCTTTAATTGTTGTGGGACCACAGATTCTCAAAGGATACAGTCCTGTATTGTGTAAATCTATGTTTTTTGAGCATTGAATGATGCGAATGCAAAGAGATTATTGTATTTTAGTTTAGGATATTTTGCCTGTAGTGTTTGTGGATTTCACTTTCACCAAATAACAAATCTTTTATTTATCATGGATACGCCTCTTAATTGGGAAGAAACACTACTTTTCCCTGATGGCAACATGAATTAGACGATCTGCAAGTCTCTGACTTAAACTTTAAAGCCGAACAATATCTACATTCTTCTGTCATGTCACCTATGTCCATATATTCGATCTCTTTTCGCTGTTCTGTTATTTCACAGAGTAATAATTTCCATTTACTAGTGCTAATGCAGTCTTTACTATCAGTTTTTTGCACATTAGAATTTTAGTATTTTCCTAATCTCTAACCTGCTCTGCATGTACTGCACCAACATTTTTGAACCTCTTTAAGACATTCTACTTTGTCTTCTACTCTTTGTCTTTTATTTCTGCCTCCACTTGGACCTGTTAGGTTTTCAATTCATCTCTTGGCACAAAGTCTCGTCTCACGGGACTTGAAATTATCTCTCTGAAAAAGTCTTGTCTCGTCCCAAGATTTTTTTTATATAATAGAGAGATGATGATTATTATTATTATTATTATTATTATTGTAATTGTGGCAAAATAAGAGCTTTATTTATTTTTAATTAAGTTACACAATGTGCACCTGGAATAACTTTTGGATGTATTCAGGGATTATTGTTGTATTGGGTTATTGTTAAGAAAGTTGAAGCATTTGTAATTTTTTATTTAGTTAACCAGAGACAGATATCTCACTTTTGTTTATAAAATACTTTGTAACGGGTGTATGTCACATAAGATAAAGATCTACTCAGGCCGCCATGTTGTGTATACAGGCAGCACATTCAGGCGTAAACCACAGGCACATGGACACGACTCTACTACAGTTTCAAAAGCTTGTTCTGACTACTGAGGATCTGCTTACTGACAGGAGCAGCTGTCAGACATGTAAAAGAGGGAAAATGGCATACAAAATATACAAATTGATGTAAGCTCTCTAAAGGTAAATTTGAAAGAGCAGACTAATGTGCAATTAAGTGGGACAGAATATTTCTCTGTTTTAAGGATAGGCAAAATACAAGACAGCCTTAGTTAGAGAGCGATGACATGGATGATCATATCTGATTATTATTAACATACTCTATTTACATTAGCTGTGGCCTTAAAAGTTTTTGAGGAAAAATATGCTTTATTTGTGATTTATTTTAGTAACATAGTGCAAAGGGTGGCCCAACACTCACCATCCTATTAACTCCACGCATGTTTGCTTGTAATCAAATATATTTCTTGGTAGACAAATCCGTCCACCTTTAATGGATGAAACAATAAGGAATTTAACTGGAGCCCATAGCAAATGTTTCTTTCAAATTCAGTCAGAGTGACCTGCTCACCTCTCACCTGCATAACCTGTTATGCATTGTCTCAAAAAAGATTCCCTATCTTCACTGAAGCTGGTGTGACTCTGAAGGCCTCAAAGCTAGGCTTTCCTCTGTAACTAAAATTGACTTTCCTCAGTTTTAGATGCAGTTGCTACTGATGATTTGTTTTGGAAGTTAAAGCCTTTTTCAGTAGAATGATATGCTCATTATGTTTTGGTGTCATATTGTTAATAACAGCTCTTGAGGGTTCTAAAAAAGTCATTGGAAACAGTGAAGGTGGGAGGAGTAGTAATTGGACGTGTCTTAGAGTGTCATGCGACTAGTTCTGTCTGGCAAGCCGGTTGCCCTTGCAGTTTAGTATAAGAGTTGTCACCCTGTGGTAAAGATGGCTGCAAAACTTATAAATTGCACCAAAGAGGACCAGCATTCTGTCAAATGTTTTTTGTGGGCAGAAGGTTTACCGGGAGCACAAATTCATCTCCACATGTGTGCTCAGTATGGGGATAAAGTTTTCTCTTGTGGAGTCGTCTATGAGTGGATTGAAATGTTCGAAAATGGCCGTACAAGTGTGATGGATGCAGAACGTCCAGCTACAATCCATGACCATGAGGAATGAAGAAAGAACCCTGATGTGAAAGCAGCGGTGCATCAGTGGCTACATGCTCAACCAAAAACATTTCTTGCTGATGGCATTAAAAAGCTGGTATGACGCTAGGAAAATTACATCTCAAAGGAAGGCGACTATGTTAAAAAGTGATGTAACTTGTTTTTGAAATTCTTAATACAGTTAAAAAAAGTATGGAAACTTTTTGAACGTCCCTTGTTATTTCACCCAGACTGGAGCATGTCTGTTCAATTCAATCCATACTCTCAACATATTAATATTAACAACTCATCTTACCTCATGAAGAAGCTGTAGTCCCAGAGGAAACTTACAAGAACATAACAAGCATTTCAACCAAGATGAACCTGGATTCAGGCTCTTTACTTAATTCAACATGTTTTCATTTAATACAACTGTTTTATTTTCCTTGGGCTTTTTTGGGATCAATTGTTTATTTTATTAAACAAAACTGAAAATAAGCCAGTATTTTAAAATGGGAAGCAATCAACATGTGAAATAGAACCACACACAGCAAACCCTCCACAAACCCTTGTCCCAAGTCCTGTGGGCCATATCACCAGGGACCACAGCCGCACCAACCAACCACATCACCACACACAATCAAGGGAATGCCTGCATGATGAGTCTTTACACATAAAGGTTTTAACTGTGGAGACAGTATATACCCAGTTATGAATGGATTTGTTGGATGCTCCATTAATCTGTGATGCTGACAATTCTGGGCCTTCCATCCAGAAGCAAGAAGAAGTTTAGCAACTACAGTGCTGAGACATAAGAATTTGCACTGGTGCAATGACAGAGCAAGGCCTAAAAAATACAAGATTACAACAATATGTGACAACAGAGGAACAGGAACTGATTACAGAGAAAAGAATAAGCAAGAGATTAGAGATCAGAAACCCCCCACAGGAGGAAAAAAACAATGAATATGCCTAAATGTCCCTGGGTTGTCATAGGGGCACAAGTTACAGAGGAGAATCCTTGGGTTACAAGAAATGCTTCCCTTAAAATCTACAGTTAAAAAGCATATTTCAGAATGAATACTTAAACATCCATTCATCCATTATCCAACCCACTATATCCTAACTACAGGGTCACGGGGGTCTGCTGGAGCCAGTCCCAGCCAACACAGGGAGCAAGGCAGGAACAAACCCCGGGCAGGGCACCAGCCCACCGCAGGGCGCACACACACACACCCACACACCAAGCACACACTAGGGACAATTTAGGATCGCCAATGAACCTAACCTACATGTCTTTGGACTGTGGGAGGAAACCGGAGCACCTAGAGGAAACCCACAAAGACACGGGGAGATATTTAAACACTGTATTTTTTAATTTTTCCAGCATTTTTCTTTATCAGTTACAGCAGCAATGGAGCAAAGTAGGAATTAACTCTGAATGGGGAATCCATCTATCATGGGGCATTCTAGGAGCACACCCACACTCACAGACAATAAGACAATTTAACACCCAGTCCTTGGTTATGAAGAAGGCTTATTGAGCGCAGCAGGATGATATGCTTAGCTCTTAATCCATGATAATAGATACTCTGAGATGTGGGTATTTGCACTTTTACAAGCAATGGCTTGTTGCTTTGCCAGGTACATTGACTTACGTAATACACTGAAACTGACACACCTTTTAGACAGCTGTTGTTTTTTCAAATAACTACTACATGTCAGGAATGCCTTGGAGCACTTTGGAAGTTTAAAGAAATCCTACAACCTCAAGTAGGTATCAGTTAAAATATCTCAACTATATTTATATGTAAAGGTAGCACCCCTTCCCAACACTGCCTCTCGTGTTAGAGTATCACAGTCCTTTGTACCATTTATTGTTCATTTGGGATCTTGGTGGTCTGAACATGCAGAAGTAGAACATCTGTCCCACAGTGTCCTGATCCAATGTCTGGATCCTATAGGGTGAAAAAATTAGACGTAAGTCAAGTTGATACGCAATGTTAAGTCTTTAAGACTTATCAAATATATCCTGTGGATTGAAGCGGGGAAAAAAAAAAAAATGGTTCTCCTGCTGCTTTATTGGTTTCTCCATTGAATTTGTTGGTGGATCCCTCCTGTACATATGTAAGCTAGGAGACAGAGATTTAAGGTAGGAGATGGGGTTGGATGCTGAGAGTTTTCCGGTTTCTTCGTGCTTCAATTAAATTCCCAAGAGACAGCTGTCAGTTGGCATGTGTTGTGCAATACTGTAGTACCAAGGGGTTGTGAGATGTGTCAGTACAAAGTATAGAAAGAAAAAGTGTACGTACCATTAAAAGAAAAAAGTTGACTTCAACACCACTGGTATGCAAGAAAAACTCTTTGTTCTCCAAACAGCCCAACACAGAAGTACCGATACAGAGTACTCGTGAGTAACAGTCCACTTAAACCACTAGTCATCAGGATGGCAAGGGATTGATAAATTCAGTGATGCCACCAGAGTTGGGCAGGACAGAAAAAAGGAATTTCAGAGTGCTCAGAGTGGACAAACAGAAGCCATCTGGGAATGATAATGAAAATTGAGGTTTCTAGTGTCCAACCAGGCTGCTTTATGGGTTCACCACTGTATCAGAGAATGTTTTGGAAATTGCAAGAGGCAGATTCAGTTTTTAAAGGCTGCTGGATGGTAGGATACAGTTCTGGAATTGACCTGTGAGTGTTATATGATATGCAACTCAAAAGGGCTTCAATTTCAAAAACTAGGCCTAAAAGAAACTCAAACAAGGCTCAAAATAACAGTAGCCCTAACTCTAAAACTTGAAGCAGGTCTGAACCTGTAACCTCAAAAATATAAGGCATATAACATCTAAAAAAGAGAAAGGGAAACCATTAAACCTCTTGCCCAAAGAACATAATTCTAACAACAGTAAAGTTTATTGAGCAAAAGTGAAAAAAAAACATGAAATAATGATTATAAAATAGGGAGAGACAGCAAAGAAATCTACAAATCAGCTAATAAAAAGAAACACTTACAAAACATATAAACCTAAAGAGAACTTAAAAAAGGGGAGCTGAACAGCATGACCAGGAACTAATGCCTCAGCACTATTCTGGGAAATGCCAGGACTTTAGATACAGTAGGCAACCTGCGGACAGTTAAAGAGTCTTTCCTCTTTTTTCTCTGGAAATTTTGATCTTCTGATATTTTAATATTTTTATACTATTTTAAAACCTTTGCCACATTTTAGCTTTAGACAGGCCTTGAGTTTGGGGCTTGGCTGCCAGGGGTGAAGCTTGCTCTAGAGAGCCAGGTCAAGGTGAAATCCTGGTCTGGATAGTGAATTTGAGGACTTCCCCTATTTTGTGTACTTTGCCGTGGAAAGTGTTTACTACACTATAGTATTCTGTGAGCAGTTAATAGGTGCAATTTCCATTTAACAGCTATATGTGTCATGAATAGTAATGTTATTCCTATATTTCAAATTAATTTTTGCATTTTTACCTTTTCTCCATAACACTACTTTCTTTTTTATCTTTCATGTGAGCACCCATATTGTGTATGGCAGGCATGTGACAGTCCACTCTAGTTGAAAAAGCACAACTATGGTGGTATTTAAGAAGCATGTGGCATCTGAATTTTCAGATTAAATTTAATTAAAAAAAACAAACTAAAACGAATTATTGTGAATTACTTTAGTTAGGGACTTTTGGTTTTTCATTTTAGGTTTTGAAACACGTTGCTATTGATTCCCTAGTTATCTGATCCCAGCGCATATTTTGACCATTCTCTGCTCATCCCTTAAAAACATTTCTATGTGTTTTCATCTCCTGAGCTTGTTTTCCATCTGGGCTAATATAAAAATGTGTTGTGATTTCCAAATTTTTGGAAAACAAAACTTGTACCAAGGCCTGGTGGTCATACATGAAAAATTTTAGTATGGGCTTGAGCCTCCTTTTGTTGTCCATTCAGTTTTAATAAAGTCGTACCTCACATTCGGGAAGCATAGCTTTGACCAGGGTATGTAATGAAATTGTTACCAATCATTCATATGTTATGTCATGTAGACTCTGACATGGTTAAAAGGGAGTGATTCGTCAAAACAGACCAAAAAAAATACAGTCTGGGCCTTCCCAAATCTACTCAGAATGGACTTACCCCAGGCAGCCTGACTTCCAAATCTACTGGCCTAAAACAGGCCTACAGTAAAGTGGGTTTTGGCTCCAAAGCATAAAACCACCTTTAAAATCTCAAAATATCTTAAATGACTTCCAAGGAGGAGAAACTGTAATAAAACACTGGCTTGAAGAGACAGATTTAATCCAAAGCCAAAAAATGTAATACACAGAGCAAAATAATAAAAAAAGTATATTCAATACAAACAAAATACTTATAGAATGACACCTGTAAATTTAAATGCACCACTCCTAAGATCTCCTTCCCTGGCTTTTAAATAGCCAGAGAAAAATCCTGGGAGTGTTGAGGTTAGGGTAGATTCACATTCAAAGGTCAAGTATACAGTAAGTCAAAAACAAACAAAAGTAACAGTAATAACATGAAGATGTGAATAACAATAATTAAAACTGAATCAAAAACACAATAAAACATAAAATACAAATACAGTATGCTAAGAAATAAGCCCTGGCTAAAACATAACACCATCCATCAATTCATCGCTTAGCCTGTTTAATCCAGTTCAGGTTTATGAGGAACTGGAGCCAATCCTGGAGGAACTGGACACAAGCCTGAAATCAATTAGATGACTCTCCTGTCTAATGTGGGGAACCATTCATAAATATATCATTTCACAACATTCTCATACTCCACTTATTCAGATTTAGGTGCTTGAGCCTATCCTGACAGCACTGAACACAAAACAGGAAAGAGTCCTGGACAAGGTTTCAGTCCATGGTTTGGTCCATTTTAACTCTCCCCAGTCACAATCATACAGGGACCAATTTGGAACCATCACTCAACTTTAGAAATGTGAAGAAAACATGTTTACAAACACAAAGAACAGAACTCAAAGAATTTAATAATATGATAAACCTGTGTGAATCTTTGTGCTAGATGGTTGAAATATAGCAGCATTCTGTTGTCCACCACTTCTAAACATAATACATTTTTATTTATCTATCTGTATAACCATTTTTTGAGCATACTTAATCTATATCAGGGCTGCAGGAAGTGGAGTGGAGAAGTGCCAGCCCATTGTAGTGCACACACCTGTACCCACTCTTACAGGACTCATTTTTGAGTCTCCAATTAATCTAATACAGTACACACAACTTTAGGATGTGGACTGCTCAGACAGAACCCACAGGAACAATATACAGATTCCACAAAAATAGTATGCACTTGGATTAAGATCTGAATCTAGTCTGCTGGAGCTGTGAGTCTTCAACACTAACTACAGCACTTACTGTATGTGCCACCCAATTCTCGTATAGTTTGTTTTCAATGAGTTACACAGATATGTAATATTTCACAGATATGTCTCAATTTGTTCTGACAGGGATGTTAACATTTTGAACATCTGGTGTTACTAGAATTGCATACTCTTCAAAGAAATCTAAGCAGATTTTGTGATTTGCATTCATTCACAGCTAGAAGTAAAACACTGCAGCATAGAAACATTCCAAATTTTATGGTAGAAGTGAAATTGTGAACTTTCTTTAATGTTGCATAAAAATAGGAAGGTTTTTCCAGAAAAAATGAAGAGGTGGAAAGGTCAGTCAATGTATCCATTTTCACCTAGTGCCACATTCTATTAAAAATCTGAACATATTTTAAAGCGACAAACAGCCTTAAGTACACATTATGTATGGATTTTTCTCACATGCCTAATGATGTACAGCTAATGTTAACTGGTAAATCTAAATTGGCTCGAGTGCGTGTGTGTGTGTGCCCTGTCCATGGTTGTCCTCTGCCTTGTTCCCAGTGCTGCCAGGATAGACTGTGAACCCCCGCAACCCTGAATTGGATTAAGCAGGTTTAAACTATTTTGTATGTATGTACGTAAGTGTGCCCCACTGAGTAGTTTTTGTGTTTCTTTCATTTATTTTATGTATTGTTTAGAAACATATGAACCAGGTAGAAATGGTTTGTGCTATCAAAGGGAGTTTATAATATATACTTGTATTTTGGTTTCTTCTCATTTGTTCTGGAAGCCACAGCCATCCTGGCCATGCAATGTTTTATGGACAATTTCAGTTCCTACAGTACAAAAAACAGAAAAGCATATTAAATACAATAGTAATACTTTAACAAAAATATTGAACATAATTACACAGATAACCCATTTATTATGTGAACCCACCACATCAAGGTCACAGAGTCTACCCTAGCAACAACACATTCAATGCTGTAACCCACCCTGGACTAAATGTTGATCCACAGCAGAGCACATTGATTGATGTACACTCAATAATAGCAGGCCAAATAAAGTTGCCAACCTGCCAAAATACAAACCTTGTGGATATATTTTTCTTCTTTCGGCTGCTCCCGTTAGGTTTGCCACAACGGATCATCTTTTCCATATCTTCCTGTTCTCTGCATCTTGCTCCGTTACACCCACCACTTTCATGTCCTCTCTTATCACATCCATAAACCTTGTGGATATACAGTATGTCTAGAAAAAAAAGACCTCATGTGGGTATGGTGGGAATGTACAAATGTGGATGGAAATTTAGCCCAGAACTTTGTAACTGTAACTCAGCAGCACTAACCACTGTTAATCCAATCTATAATTTATATCTGTATAATGCTGCATATTCCTGATTGACTGTCTGATAATAAATGCCTGGCTTTTTGTACACAGCCTAAGAAAAAATAGTTTTCACTAATGAATCAGCCTCATGGTCTTAAAGTCCACAAAAATCCAACCTCACTGAATCATTCCAGTTCATAAAAATTTGTATCCTATAAGTAAAATTAGGATAACTGTGTTGTTCATTCCATAAAAAAAAAAAAAAAAACTAAATGGCCTACAGAATGCAAGAACTAATTACTACTAATAAAGTTATATAATCATATTATTTAGATATTTTATATAACTGTCCATTTGTTGCAGCAGTCTGGCTCTATACTGTACATTACTAGACACAAATGGTCTACAGAAACAAGCACCCCAATAAAGATAGCAGGGGGATTTGGGCTCTGGAGAACTACACCTCATTCACTGATGCAGGCAGCTAGCTGCTTCAGATTTCTTGGTCGTGTAGCAGGTATAGGTGATAGATTCTGAAGACTAGGAACAAACTAAATGAACTAAATAAGAGACTTTGGCTGAGGAGTCTGCTGCATAATTGACATCAGTAATAGCTTTGTGCCGAGCATGAAGAATGACCTTTGAAATTCAAATTAATTATTTAAAAACAGCTTTTATCCAAAGAGATTTACAAATCACAAGTGCAGAGTACAATTATTTACAGATGTCTGCCTTTGGTGAACTGACTTATTAAAGGAGACACTCAGGGCTATACAGTGAGTCAGTGGTAAGGAGTGACTTGGCAGCTCTGTGGTTTGCCATTAGGCCTCATTGCCAGGTAGGAGGGTGATGAAAGTGAATAGCTGTCAGTGTGCCAACCTGTCAGAAATACTAACGCAATAAGCAAAAAATTATAGTATGTCAAATGAATAAACATGCTTTGCATGATTATTGTTTAAAAAAGCAAATTTTAATGCTTCACTCTTAAAAAAAAATCTAGCACATCTGCATAGACTACCACAGTGCCAAACTGCAGTCAGACAGTCCAAAAAAAAAAAAAAAAAAAAGGACACAATGGATGCCATCTCAGGAGTGCTTAGTAGGTTAATGTAGCAGCAGATAAGTTAAATATTTGTTTCAAAAAAATAAAATTATATCACAAAATGTAAGTTCATCGTTTTTCATTCACATTGTATCTGCTTTCCATATCAGGGTTGTACTTGTGCCCGAACACATTTGAAGGGCATGTGCTTGGTTACATTTTATAATATGCAGAAAAAATGTACTAGGTGCAAATTACATTTAGATTGCTTGGTGCCCTGAACAACATGTACCACCGCAAAGTGTTTAGAATGAAAAAGAGATCAGACTCATGAAAGGAATACAATTTTAAAATACAATAACTCTTGAACAATTAGAAATAAGAATGTAGACTGATAGATTGAGGTTTGCAAAGACCAAATAAGAACAGAAAACAATGCATGGAGAAAAAATTTGAAACTGGAATTGATACAATAGTAAAGTCAATTAGGAGCACAGATCAGATTATTTCATTGAGTTAAATGCATTAATCATAGTTCTAATAGTAGGGCAAACCTAGAATTAGTGATCCACGGGTACCTCAGATTGATCAATAAAATCAGTCATCAGTCAGTCATTTTCCAACCCAATAAAATCAATCAGTCCTTAATGTATCTAACACCTTACAAGATAAACACCAGTTTAAAGAAAACAAGATTACAGTGCAAGACAGAACCCATGACCCTTGTCCACCCAATTACATGGATGTGCAGAATGGGCATCACTTACATTAGACAAGAACCAACCTTGGATGAGGTGCCAGTTCATCTCAGTACTGCCATTTTAACATATCTGAAGTACAGGTAGGAGTGGCACAGTGATAAGGAGGTTAGAATGGATGCCCCAGATTTATGGGAATCTGATGTGGATTCCCAGTCAGTACCAGGATTTGAACCCACAAACTCAGGGTTTGAGCTCGAACGTTTTTACCAATTTGCCACACTGCCCGCACGTGTAAGTAATAAAAAAATGATTTTAGTTATCTATTTTTGTACCCGTGTTGTAAAATTCAAGGAGAGGTGGAGCAGATCCTATCTTTGCTACATCTTTCAACAGGCAGGAACCAACCACGACCGGGTCCCCATTCCATGGTAGTAGATGCGGTTTATCCACCAGGCCAGTTTTTAGTCTTTGCGTAACACCTGCAATACATACAGTTAGATCATTTACATTGGTTCTTGGGATTTAAAAAAAAAATCAGCATGAGATCTGGGGCAGCAGCTTTGGCTATGATTACTCAGGAATGTTAATTTAATTCTACTACAGTCACTGTCTTTACTAATACCCGGTTTATTAATAAGGCGCTATAAAATATCGCTATGATCGTTTTCCGAAACGTGCATTTATATTTTGAGCTTTGTGGATTAGCGAGGTCTTTCCTCGCTTGGAAATTCCAAACTACTGGCTTGGGGACAGAAAATTTCCCAGGAATGTTGCTAAACCTGTGGATTCCCCATCACGAAAACACTTCCGCCGAGAGAGGGAGCCGCAGCGATCACAGCAATAATAAAAGAGAAAATAGGAAGACTTGTGCAACGCTGCGTTTTGCACAGAGAGAGAGAGAGCGTTGGGGAACTTCTCGGCGAAATAACTGATGGTAAGGATTTTGAACCTGTGCGGTTTCGTTTTAAATACACAATCTAAGTCGACACTTGACGCTCGCTTCTAATACGCTAATATAGAGTTGTTTTATAGACATGCGCGGAAATGAGATAGTAGGCGCTCAGACGGTGAGTTTTTTTTCGCTGTATAACTTTTGTGTGGTCACAGCTATTTATATAAATTACATAAATCACAATTAAATGTGATCAGAAAGGAAAGCCCTATTTAGAACGAATCAACAACAAAACAAAAAAAAAAAACTTAAGACGTAAGCTTTCGCAAAGACGGTGAGTGTCGTTAACCGGAGGAAGACGGCGGACGCACGCACGTGCAAGCCTCGGCCATCGCACGCGTGTACTCCGGGTGCTGACTGCAAGCTACCAACGGCGAGTTTACGGTGTTATTTTCTTGTAAAGTATAAATGAATGTTCAGTTATTCAGTCTTAACATTTGAAAGTGGAAGGGAAATCGGACTTGCTGTCCGACCCTGCGCTTCTGCTTTCCATTCAAGTCGGAAGGAAGATCCAATTTTTAAGCGTAACTCCCGTTCTGTTTTCATGCGCGCATAGTGTATAAAACGGACCAGGATATTGTGGAGTTTCAGACAGCACTTTCTTTTGTAGTTTAGTTTCCTCATTTGTGCAAAAATTTGCATGAAAGCAAAGCAACTTATTGTCTTCAAAAGTAATAGCCCTGTTGTTGTTGACCCGGATTATCGGCTTCTGTAGAAGTTTATTTTTGTGTGTATGCGAGCGGTTTTCTCCAGTTTCGCTTTTACAATCAAAAGATTGTTGAATTGAAAATGGATGGGTGACCCGTCCAGGGAAGGTTAATACCTTACGCCTCATGTAACCGGGTGGGCTTCAGAAGACCCGATTTGATTTCTGCGAATGCATGGAAATTCGTTTAACAAACACGAATAAATAACTACAGTTTACTTAATCGCGTTGACCACAAACCAGTTTTAAAGCCAGGGTCTCAGGTACCTGGAGGGGGTGTAGTTGCTACAGATTTTAATTCCAGCCATTTTAATTAATTGTTACATGACAATTAACCGCTGCTAATGGCTCATACATACCTTGGTGTTGACTTGCTGTTTAAGATTCCTAAGCCTAAATTGTTTTTTCCCATAACTGGTTGCCAGTTAAGCATTAAGTACTGAGCTTCACAAGATAAAAAGGAAAAAAAGATCAGGGGTCCCAGCCTCGTTCCTGGAGGGCTGCAGTGGCTTCAGGTTTTTTCACACCAAACAGTTTTACGATTAGAAGCAAATTCTTGCAGTTAATGATACTTGTTGCTTTAATTATGTATATGGCTTGGCAGTGCACTTGCTCTGACCCTTGGGACCATTTTTAACACCAAGTAGTATACTTGCGTTATGAATGAAGTGCAGAAACACTCTTTAGTCCTTTGAGGGTAGCTCTTTTACGTTATGAAATGGTCTTATTCACACATCAGGCACTTCTCTTGTTTTGTTCAGTATCTTTATCTGAGAACATTATCCAAATGTTTGTTTATTTGATTTGTAACCTGCAAAACTCACATTGAACATTTCACTGCTTCACTATTAGTATTTTTTGGGTCAGTATTGGCTGTGAATCAAAACAGCATTTAAAGACTGTGGCCTTTTGTCATCTGAATTTATTTACAGGGACAGTTAGTACTGGGAGACTAAAAAGTAAATCATATTTCTGGCTGGGTATAATGTGTGCCTTAGTGGTTTTTTTTGGTAAGTTATTAGATGAGTGCACATGTAACTTCTTTAAAAATAGTGATTTTAGATTTTTAGAATAATGAGAAGTGGGAAAGGATTTTAGTATCTTAAATAAATCAGCGGAAATCCCTTGTGATAAATACCTCAAGCTAAAAGATTTTCATATGTAATTTTCCAGCAATAAATGAAATCTCTTAAGTGAAAAAATTGTGTTTTAGGCTGTACAAAAAAGATATTTAACACATAACAAGAAGTGATTTATCATTTTTTCAAGTAAAAATACTATTGGTGTACAGACAGTTGACATCAGGAAGTCTGCAGTGTTGACATTTTATCTTGTTTTTTTCTGATTTACTTTTGTGTGTCCAAGGCTGAACAAACAAGATGCCCTTTGACTGCTTGTTCTTGGAATCTGTTTGTGTACAACTAAGATTGTATCACTGGATGGTAGTTTTCTGATTTTTTTTTTTTTTTTTTAACATATCTAGTTCCTAATATATTTATTGAATGTACTGTATGTGTTTCCTGCATGATATTACCATAATATTTTGTTAATTAAAAGTATTTTGTACTTTTTTAATGTAATAATGCTTTTCAAAGTGATTATATACTATAAGATCTTTCAATGGAAAAAAGTAGACAGTTTAAAAAAAGTAAAAAAAATGTTTTGCTACATGTTGAATGATAGTCTCAATGTTACAGTGAGCAGTGTTGATGCCTCACATAGACAAAAACTGCAGTTGAAGTGCCACCTCTGTGTAGTTTTTTAAAGGCTATTAGTGTTTTTAGGAATTTAGTTTTGCAGACCTGATAACAAGCTCAAAATATCTATAAAGGTGACAATTTTTCTGTGGAAAAATGTGTCTTGGCTTATAGTCATGCTTAGTTGTTGTCAGTAATCACACACATTCTTATATTGCCTTCACTTTTTCCTATTAATGAACAATTGTTTTTGCACTCCAAATGTATTCCTCTTTCAGTCGTCTCTGTAATATGTGTTCTGTCTGTGTCTCAATATTTTTCATAATTAATATTTGTGCTTTTTTCATTTATAATTAAGATACTGACTTTATTTGTAAAATTGGTGTTCTATAGTATTTTCAGTAATTGAGTAAAACTGCACCAGTATGAACATCAACCTTTTGTGATTTTTTTTTTTTCCCACTGCCCAGAGTTTATCACCTGCATGTAATCTGGCTGATACTGGGGCATTCATCTACATAATACTGCTGGTATAATGGCAGAGGCTTTTTTCTTTTGCATGCATGAATGCATGCAAGATGCAGTTTAATTTGTTCATGTTTCCTATCATAAATATTGGTTTTGGTATTATCTATATAGCCAGTATTGATGACCACAAGGAACCAATTAACTATTCGTTTGCCATTATTTGATTTTAAAAATGTTATTCTGATATTTAAAACAATACCTCATTTAAGATGTGTGTTTGTGCACTTTTTTGATTTTTAGACCTCTTGAATGAAATCTCCCATGCACAGACGATTCAGGATCATTTGTTTTTATCTTCTACTGTTTGATTATAACATAAGTACTTGAAGTTTTGCATTTTGATGACAAAAAGCTCTTTTGATCAAAGTCTTTTCTGTGTTGAAATGCACATGTGCTAAATAAGTATATTAATGATGTGACTAGCTTTAAATAAACGTGTGCTTCAACATATGTCAGTTTTTCACTTGCTTTTGTTCATTGCAGTACTGATAGTGAATTGAGTGTCTGAATGAGTTGTTTATAATAATTATCTTTACCAGTGTAAGAACAGGCAGACTTTGACTTTGTTTTTATGTAGCTCTGTATGGAGAAGTTTGGTAGATGTAGATTTGTGGAGGGCTTTCATCAAAATGTCCTGGTATAGAAATAGAGGAAACTATTCCTCAGTTGTTCGCCTGTTTCCTGAGAGTGGGATGGGATTAACGCTAACTGTCTTCTCCACCCTGCCAACTCCATCACCTTGTTTAAAGGAATTTTTTGTTGGGCATTAGAAACCGATTCCTAAATTTATTTTTAAATCCATCTTGAATAGTGCATGTTCAGCGGTTGGTGAAATTCAGGAAGGTGAATGAAAAAATAGTTAATTCTTAAGTGACAATGTTAATAGGCGATAATGTTATAGTTGAAACATTATTTTATTATTAGAGAATTATGTTAAAGAATGTTACTGACCATTTTAAAGAAAGTGCTGAAGCTGGCATCAACCAGCAGTTCTGCAAAGTTCAGTGTGCTGTTACATTTTAATGAAAATGGACTTGAGCTCATCTGTAGTATTAATCTTTGCATTGACATATAGGGACTTTTTCCATGTGATCTGCAATATTGGTGACAACCACTGGAGAAGGTAGATGGTTTATGTTCATTCCTCATGGGACCCAATAGTATGCCACTGTTTCACCAATTGCTGAATTGTGCATTTTGTAGAAGCACTCACAAAGTGATGTCATTCCATTCTGTATACACCAGAAGATGTTCTTAGAGCCATAATATGAGCCAACAGAAATTTGGATTTATTATTTATTTTCTCTTGGTTGAATATAATCCAGGGAGTGAGCTGCCTTTTTTAATCACTATGTCTTTTGCTCTTCATCCAAGAAATCCTTACTCCAAGTTTCTTTTTTGATTAAAATCAATAAGCGTAGGGATAAAGGAATAATTTTGTAAGTTACCTTTTGTAGATTCATCATTTATTTATTAGCAGGATCTATGTGATAATGTACCCAAGAATTTTTTTTACACAGCAATAAAATCTTATTTTTTTCCTTGAAAGAGAGGTTGTGTTTTAAAGGTGTTGCTTGAAGTGTAGTTCTTAGAATCTAGTGTAACAAGAACATTTGCAAGCAGGGAGGGGTTCCTGTCAGTTAACAATGTGTGATAAAGCCATTATTATGGGCCTTGTGGCTAATAAACACTGTAGTGTGCCTCTACTGTGATGCCTGCAATGGTGTCTTTTGATAACAACATCCAGGGTGCTTGTGAACATGGCAGCATGGTGGAATATACAAACAGTCAAAAGGAAAGAAAACTGGGTTAAAAAAATATTTTTATTATTCAAATGTGATGGTTTAACACATGAGCATAATTTATACATAAATACACACAACACACCTGTCTTATTCTAACATACAGTATTTGTGACAGGTTTGGAAATATTGTGATGAATAAGTAATAGAAAAATAAACTATTTAAAAGTGGGAGTTGACATATTTGATGTGACAAACATTGTTTGAGTGGTAAATACAATTGTTCTGTTTAAGTGCTGTTTTTGGAACTTGACAGGGAAGGAAGAATGGATTCAGTTTAATATGGGGTTAAGTGTTTTAGACAAGACTGTCTTCAATGCATGAGTAGACTGCCCCTTATAATGGTTAATACAGGGTCCTGGTTCAGAAAATTACATTTTTTGCACAGTGAAGCATTGATTCTAGGTATATGCTGCACACTGAATCATGTTATTGAAGAGGAATTAGTACATAATACAGAGTGACTTTTATGTTCCACAATTATATGCTTCCTCATCTCATCAGAGTATCTGAGAATAGTTATAAATAAACCAAGCAGTCTTCTGCCAACTTGTATCTTAACTACTCACTTTTTCTGAGTCTATTTTGGATAAAATTTAACAGTTCTGCCATTTTAATCTGTGCTCAATGGTGCACGAAATTTAGATACTTTATAGAAGTTATGCATGTGATGAGAGTATTATTTCTAGTTATTAGATAACTGTTTGGAAGGAGTTTTACATAATTAAACTCACTGCAAAATAAATCATCAAAAAGTCACATGTTGAATCATTGCCCAGTTACAAAGGATTCGAAATCAGATTGCACTGGAATATGGCTCTATTTGTAGACGGAAGAAGAAGATAAAATAAAATTCACAGCAAATAAAATGTTAGAATGATTAATATACTGTTTGGTCATTTCATCAAGTATCTTGTATATGAATCATAGGTCACAAAATATGTTGATACTTAAATAATAAACTGTTTGTAATAATTAGACTAATGTGTACATTTAAAATATTGCTGAAAGTGAGAGGTTTATTTTTACTTTCTCAGTGCTGCCTGTTCTGGATATGTGCTCAGCTTGTCATAATCAGCCTTAAAGGATTCACGTGTGCCTCAGGTAAAATTGTGTTGCTGTCATTAGAAAAGTTAGCACTGCAGTACTGGAAAAGGAATTGCAGTACAGTGCTGGTTAGCATTCTGAACTGACTTTTGCAGACAGTGGCATTTTCTGTAGCTTCATTTACTTGAGATTATGATCAGATTCAATTATTATTTTGATTAAAGGTGTCAAGAGGTAAATTGGATTGAAAACCAACTAAGAATAAAGGTGGCCCTCCAGGACCAGGATTTCAAATGTCTCATTTAGAGGGTGTTGTGGTTTACCAGCTAATACAAAGGAGACTTTTTTTTCTCTCCAAGAAATCTCATCAGTTATTAAAGTGAGAAAAATCAAAAATGCATTCCACATGAGATAATGTGGTAAATTGTTTTGTGCAGCAATGTCCAGAGAATAATTAAAGTTCTATAAAGGCAAAGATGTTACAGTGGCAGGTAGTTTCAAGTACAATGAGGCCACTGAATGGAATACTGTGACCTTGAACACAGGACAGTGTAATTCTTCAGGTAAATAAGGAGTAGATGTGACAAGAGCTACATTCCTGCTGCTTCAATTGCAAGTTTCTTTCAATGTGGCCGAAAATGATGATGATAATGTTTTGTAAGTGGAGCATTGTAAGATTTGTGTTGATAGTCTTCATTAAAACTGTACTGCTTAGATAAGTTTATCAGGATTTTCTTATGAGTGGAAAATGTTTTGCTTGCTGAAAGCTGACCTCCCCAAAAAAATCTGTGTTCTTCTTTTATGGTAGAATATTCCAACATCATGGGAAAATAAACTAAAGAAAGCACTTAATAAAGGGGAAGAAATAACTATTTCCCAAGGTTTGGAAAGTGCACGTCACTGCACTGGTTACAATAAGTAATTTAAATTGTTAAGACTACAAAAGTTATATAAAAAAAAAAAAAAAAAAAGCAGTTATGCAAGTATAAGCAAACATTGTTACAGATAACACTGAAGTTTAACCTCTTTTATTAAGTCAGTTTAAGTTTTGGAAAGAGCTTTAATATCTAATAGCTGAGCATGCGCACAGATAGCATTAATGAGCTGTTTAGAGGTTGTGACATTTTGTGCAGATAAAACACCTCTTTATTCATTTCATGTTAGCATTCCTGAGATCTTTGCCTCATTTATCTGGCTTTTCAGACCATTACAGGAATGTGAATATCTGGGGCCTGAACAAATCCTGAATGAGTTAAGTATTGAGTCTATGACAATGTAATATTAAAAGCAATAAAACATAACACCTTTTTAATATAAAATATTGCAGTTCAAATGAAGAAAGACAAAAATTCAAAAACAATATGGCAGAAAAAAAGCTGTTAGATAAAACACCATATAAGAAAAAAAAGTGCACCTTCAAATAATACTACAAGATATGACATAATTAACCTATTGCTGAAAGTTCTAAATATACAGCAGTAGCAAAGTGGAAAGACACAGTATCTGTGCTTAAGAATTTAATAACATTCAGATACTTTGGGAAAACATTAAGCACGTTCATTGGAGACCAGTCTTTTCTGAAACTATTTCAATAAATAAAATGATCTGCTTTACTAATTATTACAACTAGCTTGTTTTCCAGTTAAGATGTCAATAAATGTTTGGACTTTGGGAGGAATGTGGAGTTCCTTTAGGAAACTGACAAAACAGTGAGGAAATATGGAACCTCCACTAAAATACTTTTTATAATTAATTAACCTCCAAGTACAGAAAAATACCTAACTAAAACGGAGATGAGCACGGCAATACTCTAATGTTCTGTAATGAAAGGGCAGATGAACTGGAATATATACTGTATTACAGGTTATTACATTAACTATACATAACCCGGGATCTTCTCTTATATATCTGTAGATCAGAGAGAAATAAAAGTAAAGTCACAATTTAATGTTGTGACAGTATGAGCACCATTGGCAAAAAACCAGTAGAGTTACTCTGCCCTCCTCAGCCACTTCTGTTCTTGTTTGCATCTTTGAGATGAAATTTTGTTGCAGTTTGGCTTGCTGTCATGATAGATCTAATCCTCGAGTGGGGAAATGAATACTAAGTAATGTGTGCAAGTGAAATTACAAGACAGCATCCAAGACAGTGTTAGAAGTACAATTTTGATCGGGTACTGTTAGGTTGCAAGATGATGATGCATTATCATGTGTTTCAGTGGTACTTCCACTGGAGGAACAGCATGTGGCTACAATAGGGGAAGGAGCAATATTTTCCATTTATAGCTTGCAAAATTCTTCAGAGTGCTGAAAAATAAGTGTTTCTTTTTTCTTTAATATATGTGCTGTATATTTGTTTTACCCAGATTCATTCATTTTCTGAATAAGCATTTTGCAGATGATATATGAAATCCCTTGTATTAATCTTTTAACAATTTAATAGGACAATGCTAAATTTAATACAGATAACGATTACCAGGCTCTCAATTTAGATGTGTGCAACAATTATAGGAGATGTGAAAGAACACATACCATGTTTCAGATCAAACTATTTGTCTACCAGCAGCTCTTTCATCTTGTTCAGTTTAAGATGTTTTAAACAATAAGATGTGAGACAGACTTTGTACTTGTTGTTTGCAAGTAAATGTTTATAGGTTTATAGGGTCGTTAGGTTTAGTAAATACATTACACATGCAATGTCTTCAGTGCTGTACAAGGCAGCTTTGTTTCTAACTTTTGATACTGTACTTGGATTCTTTTTCCTGGGTCAGTTTTAAATATATATTAATTACTGTATATGAAAAAATAGTTGAATTATATATGTAACTAATGTACACTAATTTCTTTTTGTAGTCTTGGCACCAGGAAATGGAAGACATATTTAAAAAAAAGGTAAGTGAAGGAGAATATGAAATATCCCCACTTTCTTTTTCATACCATTTATTTTAGATACTGAAATGAGATGGGTGGATTTTCAAAATATACAATTTATTGAAACATAGCATTCTAAAGTATTTGGCAGCTGCTATATTATAATCATATTCATATCTTAGCAGCACTGTGAACACACTGAGAGTCCATCAGAGAGTAAACTCGCACACTTGACCAATGTAGCGTTGCATCTGTTAAACTAATACATGTATTTGAGATGTTGGAGGAAACTTGTAGAATATAAAATATAATAATTTTGAATGCCTTTTTTTTAAAAAAAAAAATTAGTTTTCATCGGGGCTGTGAAGTCATGGAGTCTAAATGTAAATTGTTAGTATAATGTGTTGAAAATTAAAGTTTCACATATACAAATTCAATGAAAATGTTTTTTCCTCTAGCTTTAATAATAGTGTCTTATTTTTTTAAATTGTGTAAATTTTGTCTTTTGTTTAATGTTACTCAATTTTTTCTAAGTTGCTTAATAAATAATATTAAAAAGCTATATCGTTATAACCTGTAAATCCAAAGTGTAACTGGTTAGGATGCTAAAAAGTAGCTTGATGATTCACATTGGCAGTAATGAAATGTCTTGTATCTTGTATGTTATGTGCCGTCAATCAACACAGTAAAAATAGCAGTCTGATTACAAATAGAAGAAAATCAGTGGTACCATAAATTAAGGTGTCGGAGACGGAGGTTTTGTAAACTGATTCCACAGTCCTGGCTTTTATATCTTTATATATAAATTTCTAGTCACAAACTGCAAAACATGGACAGACTTAACATTTTTCTAAAATCTGTATCTGTGTAATGCAAAGTGTTTACAAAAGTCAACATGTCCATGATGCATACCTGTAATGGGTAGAATTGTCATTTTTGTTTTATGCTGCATTCTTGCATGTGCACAAATGATCCAGAAATTAAGAGTACTGGGTAAAGTTAAACTATTTGGTGTATTAGTCACCCATTTTGGGAAGTTTGTGTAGTTTTGTGTTTCATTTATAGATTATTATAACTGTTTAAGACTGTTTAACTAGAGAGAAAGTTTATCTGACTTTGAATCTAGCTGAAGTGTACACAGTACTGAGTGAATGTAATGAAGTTTAGCTATTCTAAATAATAAACAAGTCTGAATAAAATTCAGTTTAACTACTCTTGATTGTTTAAAATAAACACTGATGTTTAATAGTAATAGAACATTAGGATTATCCGTGTATGGCTGTATGTAATCTTAAAAATGTTGATACAGAGAAATAACTAATGTTGCTATATGGTGTATATTGAAAAGGAAAGGGAGTGAGATTAAGCAACAAAATTAATTCTTCCAGTAGAGCAGTACTCACTGGAGAAAATAAAGGAAAAAGTTGATGTGAGCATCAGTGATTGAGGGGTATTACTGATGATGGACAATGCAAAGTAGAAAAAAGTGTTAAACGTTAATATAAAGGATAATAGGGCTACACAGTAGTGTAGTTGATAGAGCACAGAATGTCCTCTGGGGATTTTTCTTCCACTTTGAAAATGCTGTCAGATTGACTGCCATCCATGATTACTCTTGATATTTATGTGTTCTGTTTAATTTACTGGAATCTTATCTAGGGCTGTTTTTTCACCAGTACAGGCTCTGGCCTTTTTGACCCACAAAATGAAATGTTTCTCTGAGTGCAGAGAAAACAGATACAGTATGACTGAGCAGTGAGAAGAATGAACAAAGGTGGATATTTAATCATCTTAAAGTGCTTTGACTTTAATTAGGAACAAATCATTTTTACATAATTAAAACCTAAATTGACATGCATCTCAAACTCGTTTGACCAGTTTATAAGGCCATGTGTCCCACATTGACATCCATATTTGTTCTGAAGTTGTTGCAAATGATCTGGTGATGAATCTTTATTTTACAGATAGTTCATTTTGTTCTATACTACAGATGTTGGATTGGTTTGTGATCTAGTAACTGGGAAGGTCACTGTATTAAGCTGAACTTGCTGTCATTTTCCTAGAGCTATTCCAGGACTTGAGCCTCCTATCATGAAACATTCTTCAACTGAAAGAACCCATTCACACTGATTTCGTAGTTGATGTTCAGCTATCTTGTGTAATTCAAATGTTATTCTACGTATATCAAAATATATCATGCCTGATGTGAAAACACATGCTATACCTTTACACAATTGCCAAAGGATACATTGTTGACAGCAACAGGTTTTCACAATGGATATCCTTCCAGCAGTGTAAATTAGTGGGAAGGAAAATAAATTTGATTACTTTAGCCTACGATAATCTCTTCTTGGATTGTTGTTTTGTGTATGTATTATTAGAAGAGAATTGGCTCATTGGCTTCTGTGCCTCATCCATGACAATCATGTAAGCTGTGATATGACTGTAACCTGTTTTTTTTATTATTCAGAGCCTTGGTCAGCTGCTATTAGCTAGATGGGTTTTGGATAGTGGTTCATTAACTGTGGTGCCTTTGGCACCTGCAGCAATGTTGTAGTCAGTCACTTACACATCTGAAGTTACCGGTTTACCTGGTTTATATAGCATTGCCTACATGTGAAGGTCAAGTGTTACCAATAAAGCAACCACTCAAATCATTAAAATTGCATTCATTCAAGTTTATGGATCTGGTGTTTTCAAATGTAGAACTGTTTAATTTTACATGTAAAACACAAAAATCACACTGCTTCATAAACAGTAATTTATTCATACTCTACATTAGAAATATGAATCACATCCATGACAGAGGAGAACTCACTGAGTACATAAGTCACAGTTCTATAGACTGTACAGCTGTCAGCATAAGTGGGTTGCATGACACTTTGTTTATGAAGCATTCAGTTACAGGAAAAATTGGTTCAAAGAGTTCAATTGTTTGAGCGCATAGCTGTATGTAAGCGATCAGTAATCAAAATCAGATGCATCGTACCACCAATAACACACACAAATATCTTGGAAGAGTCACTTTTGGTTTAATGGTTTAGGTTATTTATGTCATCAAGGTTGAAAAAAGTGTATTGAGTAAAGCTATTGCTGGGTCAGCTGCCAAATGTTTTTGAAAGCATTCATATGGTTCTACAAATAACATGTTAGTTAATCCATTATTTAAAACATAATTTGTTAATATTGTACTTCTTAATCTATACTTTGAAATACTTTTTATGAAACTAGACAGTATGAAAGAGGGAAAAAAAGAACATTTATGTTGAAAATATTGCAAACTGAATTCCCCTCACTTGCAGTCTGCATTAAACATGTTATACTTACTTGGTGCCTAAAAGTGGAACATCTCGTTTCAGCATACATGGCTTGGAAAAGCAGAAGGCAGCAGCTTTGCTCTGAACTCTTTCAGTTTATCTGTTGAGCAGTCCTAAAATGAGTGGAGTATTGAAACAAATCAACAAAGACCCATTAATTAGTTAATGTCATATTTTTTTTCCTTGAATTATTGGTTATATTTTAAGAATCTTTACATAATACTGTGTCTACATAAAAGAATGTCTTTGTTACATGGAGTAATGTCCTCGTCTCTTTTTTCTGTCATTTTTTGGTGGTAAAGCAGAATGATGTTATCCTTCTTTTCAATACATGAGCAGAGTTCTTCATTTTTTTATTGTTAGTGTGATTAAAGAAAAAAAAACTTTAAAAACAAATATAGAATACTTAAAATGTTGAAGACCATTAGTGGGAAAGGAGTGGGGAAGAACTATCATTGTGTAAACTGTAGAGTATTACTGCAATTATTACACCCATCCAACTATTATTTTGCAAACTCACAGAGTTAAAGACCAAAAACATAATTGGGTGTATGGCTGAATCCAGCTCTGGATGGAAAGCCATTCGGTTATAAAGCAGACTCCTACATATACATATTCATTTTTATCTGGGCCAGTTTAGAGTTACAATTGAGCTTAAAACATGTATTTGATGGTATAAAACACTAGAGTACCCAGAGAATACCCAGAAGGACACAGGAAGGGTAAACGGTGACTAGGCTAGATATCAGATATGTTTCCAAACATATGAAGCTGCGGCTAGCAGTATTTTGCTTATTCAGTAATAGAAAACAAGTTATCAAAAACCTGTTCAGCTGGACTGTGGATTACAAAAGCAGTAAAATTCTTCTAGACAAACCTGAATTTTAATTTTTAATTTTTTATTAAGAATGAATAAGACTTGACTGTTTTGTAATATTAATGAACATTTGGCAAAACAGTACTAACCAAGGTTGTAATAGGAACTAGGTGAGAAGTTGGAATATGTGTTTAGTCTTAAAATCTGAGTAGCATTTACTACATAAGCTACAGTTTCTGCTTTTTTTCCCACAATGTTGTAACTGTCAACAATAAATGTTAGTATGGAGGTTGCACAGTTTCCGTTTTAATTTTTGTGTTCTTTCTTTGTGACCTTTGAGTTTTTAGCTATATGATAAAAACCCTTGACAATGTGTCTTTCTTACATGAAAACAGTTTATCAACTTAAATTTGGGATGCAACTTGAAAAGCTTTCATAATATAAGAACATTTTTAAATATAGTTATTACTGTTTTGAATTTTTTTTCTCCATTTTAATTTTATAGGGGATACCATATGTAGTGTTTCGGCATGGGCACCACCTTATTTGGACACACCTGCTAAAGACAATCAATTTAAAATAAATGAAAAATACAGAAAGTATTATTTTAAAGGGCAGCATTATTATTTATTTTCCATTTTTGAAACTTCACGCATCTAAGACTCCATAATCTTACCTAAATATTTTTTGACTTTGTTAGAGTTTATGGATGTCCTATGGTAATGCAGCAAAATATGCAAAAAGACTTAAAACTTTCATTGAGAGTTTGCTTATTATGTAATGTTATGTAGTATCTGCACAATCAACCTTTTTCAGAAGCACATGATGTATAGGCTGAACTAAAATGTTAATAAAATTAATTAAAATACTAAGAAAATGCATGTGCCTGTCAAACTTACATCACTTTAGTATATTTAGGGGAACTTTTTTTTTCTCTTTTGTCAACCGTTTGTTTAACCAGAAACACTGAGAAATGCCATAAATGCTAATAATTGTGGATATGTTGCAACAGAATGGAGTGGATATTTAACCCAACAATAGGAGTTTCCCAACTAAGTACATAGCTTAACAATTTTGGTAATACTATGAGTCATCACCCTGTTTTACTTCTCCTTTTTCCAATAGATAAGCAAACAGAAAGCAGGTTGGAAGTGGTCTTTGTGCTTGCTTGCTTGCAGTGAAACACTCCCTAATTTATTTTTGCTTTTTTCCTCCCATTGCAATGATTCTGCAGGAGTTTGTCAGTGTTTGGGTTCGGGACCCAAGGGTACAAAAAGAAGATTCCTGGCACTCTTTCATTGATTATGAAATATGCCTTCATGTAAGTATATTTCAGACCATGTTTTGTGCTTAATTTTAAGGCTGCTTAAAGCAATTTCTCAACTCCTATGCAAAACAGTAAATAGTAATCATGTAAGATGCATATGTCTTTTTTCTGTAAAATCTTTATTTTTTTGTAAAAATTCCATCTGTCAGCAAAAATTAGTTAATATTTTGTATATTGTGTTTCAGACAAATAGCATGTGCTTTAGAAAGAAGACAACATGTGTTAGAAGAAGATATAAAGAATTTGTGTGGCTGAGACAGAGGCTTCAGGATAATGCCCTTTTAATGTATGTATCATAATGTGAACTCTTCAGAAATTAATATTTTTTTAATAGTTATTTATGATTATAATAGTACTAAGGTCCACACCTTTTAATTTTTAATGGTAATACACTTTACGGCTCATATTCATTATGATGTTTGCTGCTATTTGTCATTTTTATAATTGTTTTTCACTTGTTATATACATATTTAAGTAAATTTAGTATTTTAATCTAACCCTGTTTCATATGCAGTTTCTTATGATGATTCCTTATTTTGTAGAAACAGCATGATAAATAATAGGATTGTACAATAAACTAACATTAATTCATTAAATAAATGTAAACCCTGGTGTTTGTGTTGTGTACATAGCCAGCAGTCCTTACTTTTAGAATGGGTAATACTGTAGGATATTGTATTCAGAATTAAGACACAAGATTCATCCATCTATTTTCTGTGATTACTTATTAAACACAAGTCTGATCATGCAGTTAATGTAATACTCATACATTTTGCATTGTGTTGGAATTTAAAATCTTGTTTTATTGAAGGGTTTTTAAGAAGTTTTTTAATTTACTAGATCCTGCATCATAGCTTGAGAGGCCCCAATTTGAATTCTTGGCAAGGAAATTGTGTGTAGTCTGCATATTCTCACTGTGTTCATGTAGGTTTACTTTAAACATTCTTCTGTATATCCTTAGGATGTAATGTGGCATTAATTTAATCTAATATGAGGAAATGTAACCCCTACTTAAGATTGCTTTATGATGGCTGGCAGTCATTTCCATAGGTAACTGTCGAGTTCCAGCTCCCTGAAACTTGAGAAAGTAGATAGATTAAGGTGCTACTTTCATGATAAATTGTAAATTTGTTTGATAAACTGGAGCTTAGTCTCTTTCTTGTATATTGGCATTAAATTCCTCTTTGGTCTCAATTGTCTGATCTGCTGTTCTCACTACTGTTAAATAAGAGTGTTATATCTTGCCGACCTTGCATTGTTTGTGCATCTGAAAAGGAACTATTACTTAGACTGACAAATACTTTTGCTGATAACATTGTTTAATTTTACTGTTTAGAATTAAAAATTGCATTTGCTTCGTTGTACTTTTGAGAAACTAAAGCCACACAAACATACAGTATCATGCAAAAGTTTGGGCACTTGTGCTTAAAATGTCTGTTATTGTGAGCAGAAGATCTGATCATCAAAAGGTATAAAGTTAAAAATGCCACATTTCCTTAATATTGTAAACAAGATTTTTATTTTTTTAGATTTTTTTTATTTCCATCATTAACAGGTGCAAAATACCAACAAAATGAAAAGGGCCTGAAGCAAAAGGTTGGGTGACTGACATAGTACTTTGTAAGACCTCCTTTGGCAATTGTCACAGCTTATGAATGCTTTTTATAACCAACTAAGAGTCTTTCAGTTATTACTTGTTTTTTTCGCCCATTCATCCTTGCAAGATTCTTGGGCCATCTTGCATGCACTTCTTTTTTGAGATCTAACCATAGATTTTCAATTATATTAGGGGACTGTGATGATCATGGCAAAACCATCAGCTTGGAGCCTCTTGAGGTATTCCACTGGAGATTTTGAGGTGTTTCGGATCATTATCTTGTTGTAGGACCCATCCTCTTAACTTCAAGTTTTATACAGATGGTGTGATGTTTGCTTCCAGACTTTGCTGGTATTTATTTGACTCTATTCTTCCCTCTACCAATGACATGTTCCCTGTACCACTGGCTGCAACACCACAAGCCTAAAACATGATCAATCCACCCCAAATAGTTGGAGGGATTTTCTTTTCCTGGAATCCAGCACCCTATTTTTTCAAAACATACCTTTGCACATTGTGGCCAGAAAGTTCTATTTTGAACTCATCAGTCTACAGTACTTGTTTCCAAAATGGATCAGGCTTGCTTAAATGTTCATTTGCAAACTTCAGACACTGAATTTTGTGTTTAGAACACAGGAAAGGTTTTCTTCTGCTGACTCTGCCATGAGGGTCATATTTGTTCAGGTGTTGCTGCACAGTAGATCAGAGCACCACCCCTCAGGAGTCTGCTAAATCTTCCTGAAAGTCTTTTGCACTGGTTTTTATTTCCCTTTCTAGCAATCCATTGAGCAGTCCTTTCAGAAAGTTTTCTTGGTCTTCCAGACCTCAATTTGACCTCTGCTGTTCCTGTTAACTGCCATTTCTCAGTAACATTATGAACTGAGGAAACGGCTACGTGAAAACATTTTGCTATCTTCTTGTAGCCGCCTCCTGCTTTGTGTGCATCAGTTATTTTATTTTTGAGAGTGTTAGTTGCTTAGAGGTGCCCATGGCTGCTGATTGTTGGGACAAACTTTGAGAAGTCAGAATTTATACAGCTTTGCAATCTGCATCACCTGGGGTTTCCTAATGGTGACTGTAAACAAGCCATAGCCCTAATAAGCTAATTAAGGTCTGAGACCTTAGTGAAGGTTATCTGAGACCTCGCATACTTTGGGGTGCCCAGACTTTTGCATGGCACTCTTTTTTCCTTCAACCCCCCCCCCCCCCCATACAGTTGTACAAAACAAAAACAATACATTAATCTTGCATAAAACAGCGAAAAGAAATATGTCATCTTTAATTTTATGCCTTTTGGTGATCAGTTCATCTTCTGCTTACTTAACTATTCACAGTAACAGACATTTGAAGCAAGAGTGCCTAAACTTTTGCATGCCACTGTACATATGGATTTGTTATCGCTCTGCATGCTGTGCTAATATTTAACCTGGAATACTACATACTCCTTTTATACTGTTAAAATCAAAAAGCCACTGATGCCTACTTCTAATATTTGCAAAATGTGTTTTTAGGTTAGAAAACATGTATTATTTAGGGCTCTTTTTTTATCACCTGAATGTTCATTTGTTATTTTTAACTTGTGAAAGAGATGATAAAGTTTTGAATAATTTCTTTAAATGGAACTATTTGAATGTGCCCTTTCCTAAAATTATATTATATTCTTTATATATTGCAAATCTCTCACTCAGTTACATTGAATGCATTTCACTGTAAATAGAATGAACACTGCTTTGTTAGACACCAAGATTATTTTGTACATTTAACTAAGGGGCTTTGCCCCCTGCTCGCTTCACTCGCCAACCCCCATTTTTGTTTTTCCGGATACACACTTTTAAATTTTTTTTTCTTTGAATTGTTGCTATTTCATTAGTTTCACTTTTATTTCAGAACTTTTGTAAAAACAATATTTGGAATCTTTCGAGTCCCAATGTGCTGAATCTTTTTAATGAGGTCAGTGAGATATGTGTTTAATGACTTTGTACCATAATTCAGGATAGCTTTCTCTGTTTGGAATTTCAGCACAGACAAAACAATCTACTGTACATCAGCAGTTAATAATTATTTTTGCAAAGTAGCCAATAAATGCATGTGAGAAAAACCACGTTTTTGAAATTCTCGATTTAAACTTCAAAGCCTTACAATATTTACATACTTCTGACATATCACTTATGTCCATATATTCGATCTCTATTCGCCTTTTTGTTATTTCTCCGAGTAATAATTTCTCTTTCTTTGCGCTAATGTGATGTTTATTTCTTTTTTTTTTTTTTTTTCACTGTCATTTTTTTCTGCTTTCATATTGTGTATCTTGCTCTGCATGTGTTTCGTGCCTATTTTTTTTTTTTTTTTTGTCTTTTCATTTCCAGTTTTCATTATATCTAACCTGCTCTGCATGTGTTTGGGCCCCCTTGTTTTTTTTTTAACCTTTTTATGACGTTTTACTTTGTTTTCTATTGTCTTTTATTTCTGACCTTGCTTTATCCTGCTTTTTTTTTTTTCAATGACACCTTGTCCGTGGTGATTATTTTCCCTTTTTTGAGTAATAATTTCCGTTTGTTTGTGCTCCTGTGATCTTTACTTTCTTTTTTATACTTTCTAATTTTCCTACTTTCATATTCTTTAACTTTCTCCACATGTGTGTAGCGCCAACAATTTTTTTTTTTTTTTTTTTTTTTTTTTTTTTTGGAGCCTTTCGAATTCCACTGCTTTAATAATCTCTAACCTGCTCTGCATGTGTATAGCGCAAACATCCTGATTAAAACGTGCTTTTTTTTTCCAATTCCACTTGTTCGGCTGATAATTACTTTATTTTCTGAATTTGCACCTAGATTATTCTTTTTCTTTTTTGTCTCTCCAACACTTTTGAGTCTCTTTTCTCCACGCTGCTTTCTTCTTCGCTTAGTCGTCTAGGTTTCATTTATAACGTATCGTCCTTGTA
Source organism: Polypterus bichir lapradei (assembly GCA_026402145.1). Lineage (NCBI taxonomy): Eukaryota > Metazoa > Chordata > Cladistia > Polypteriformes > Polypteridae > Polypterus > Polypterus bichir. The sequence goes on along the minus strand of JANRMT010062841.1, from coordinate 51,570,912 downwards.
CACTTTATATGCGCTGAGAGCCCTGGATCGGTGTGTGCTTAAAGCCAAAACATGACTGAGTGTGTTGCTGGCTGCCCTTGCTCTTACTGTATTTATTTGTAAGTTGGGCGTGTTTTGCAAGAATCTCATGTTCTACATCATCGCGAGACGGTCCTGGGTCAGTCTCTTGGCACAAAGTCTCATGTTTAAGGTCCCTGCGAGATGCTCCTTGGCCAATCTCTCTAGTCTCGTGGGTCTTTTAAGTGTCTTCCGTGATCTTAACGTGAAGATCACATATCGTTGCCCTACTGTTTCTCTCCAGGATTTTTTTTTTTTTTTTATAATAGAGAGATATATTATAATTACTTCATCTATATTACTCATAGTTACCTTTTTGTATCTCTTGACACGCTCATTATGCTAAACCTAAATTGGATATCAAAAATAAAAAAAAGTATAATGCATATTGTGAATTGACTGTAGAGGTGAGTTATAAGAACACATTTTGCCATGGACATAAGTTTTTTTAAGTTGAAATAAGATTACAGTTTCCAACATGGGAATAATTTATGTTAGTGATGTTGCGATTTTGATTTGCAGCATACTTATACTAATTACATTTTTGTAATACAATTAAAAGTACTTTTTAATGCTTCTTTGTCACAGCTTTGAGATAGTGTTTCATATATAATTTGTTTTCTGAAAAGTATGTAGTGATGTCTCTGGCATCATACAGTTGTAAAACATAACTGCTAATTGTGATTAAAGCTTCCTAACAAAACTAGTTGGGTGATTTGTGTATGTAGGTGTGAATGTGTGTGTAGTACAATGAAAATGTTTTCTACAAATCACACTAAAAATATATATATATGCTCCAAAATTTGAATCCTGTTGTTTGGTTCAAATAAAGCAAGTATTCAAGTTTAAGTAAAGGTTGTGGTGGTGGGTTTTTGCCACTTCTGTGGGTAGATAAAAGTGATTTCCTAGTGCAAAAAAACAGTATGTATTATTAATCCAAAATATATTGGTAGAAAAATGTTTTTGCACTGGCTGCTATTTGTGATAGCCAACAAGTAAAGAATACTGATACTCTAAACAGTTACCTTATCTTTATTTTCTTCCCCTTTTTAAATGAATCCATGCTAAAATGAGGATGCCCAACAATACTTACTTTGAATTCTCAGATTTGCCATAGAATTTGTTTCTGAGTGTGCCGCCTCCATTCCTATCAATTGCTAAAAATGAAGAAAATCATAAAAAATAAAATGATGGATTAAGGACCTATAGTGGATGCATCTCCCTAGTTTCCTGTATATTTATATTTTGTACATTTTTGGACTGTTGCATGTTAATCTTGTTTCTTATTGTAGAGAATTACCAGATCTGCCTCCAAAGAAACCATTTTTCAGCTTGAGCAATAAGCAACAATTAGAAGAAAGAATTAAAGGTCTGCAACAGTTTCTTGAAAAGTAAGTATTTTGATATATAGGTATCTGTTTTTCAAATCAATACTAATATGAAAATACATTTGTTTGACAAAAAAAATGTTTTAATTGGCCTGGTTTTCCCTTACACTCTTTTTAAAAATACCATAGGAGCAGCATGAGCACCATTGTGTAAAATGTTGAACATGCAACTGTGGATTTTTATTTTTTTGAGGCTGTCAAAAAAAATTCATCAAATAAGGTGAACTTAAATATGGTATAAACTGTGTATACTGTATACCAGGTTTAAAGTGGATTCAGAAAGTGTTATTTTGTAGTATTGTGCAGTAGCTTTAATTTTACATGTCATTTTTGCCAATCAGTCTACACTTGGTAAATAGCCCATAATTACAAAGTGAAAACTGGATTTCAGAGGTTTGCAAATTTTATGAAAAACTTAAACTGAAATCTTTTATTTCTGTAAGTATTTAGACCTTTTGATGTGGTACTCCATGTTTTAGTCAGGTACATCCTGTTTAATTATCTTTTGAGATCTGTCTAAAATTTGATTGATCTGTACCTGTGGCAGATTGAATTGATTAGATATAGTTTAGAAAGGCAGACATCTGTGTATATATAAGGCCCCACAATTCGCACTTTATTTGGACAAAAATCAAGGCATCAAATCTAAGGAACTCTCTGTAGACCTCTGTGCTGAAGTTGTGGTGAGGCATAAATCAGGGCAAGGGTATATAAAACTATTACTAAAGCTTTGAATGCTCCCAGGAGCACAGTAGCCTAAATAATTTTAAATGGAAAAAGTTTGGAACCAACAGGACTAAAGTTGGTCGTCCAACCAAACTGAGAGATTGGGCAAGAAGGGCCTTGGTAAGGGAGGTGTCCAGGAACGCAGGGTCACTCTAACAGAGCTTCAGAAGTCCTCTGTTAAAATGGAAAAATCTGGAAGAGAAACCAACTTGGCAGCACTCTTGAGTAAAAGGCATATTGCAGACCACTTGGAGTTTGCCAAACAACATTTAAAGGACTCAGAGCTTGAGGAAAAAGATTCTTGTGTCTGCCAAAACAAAAATTGAACTAAAAATTTGAACTGTTTGGGCAGAACTCCAAACACTATGTGTGGAGAAGACCAGGCACTGCTCATCGCCTACCCAGTACGTAAGATGAAGAATAGTGGCAACAGCATCATACTATTGGGGTGCTTCTCAAAAGCAGGGATAGGAAGACCCTGCAGAATTGTGGGAAGGATGAATGTAGCCAAATGCATAGAGGTCATTGAAGAAAACCTGTTCCAGGGTGCATGTAACCTAAACAAGGGCAAAGATTCACCTTTCAGCATGACAGTAACCCAAAGTATATGCTTTGGAACAAATCACTGCCCATCCTTGAGTGGACTAGCCAAAGCACAGACATAAACCCCATAGAACATCTGTGGAGAGACCAGAAGATGGCAGTTTACAGATGCTTACAATTCAATCTAATGGAGCCTGAGAGGATCTAACAGGAAGAATGGGGAAAACTGCCCAGTTCTCTGTATGCAAAGCTTGTACAGACTAACCCAGGAAGACTCAAAGCTGCAATTGCTACCAAAGGGACTTGTGTAAAGTACAGTACTAAATTATGGATCTGATTAATGGTATGAATGAGAGATTTCAGTTTTTAACTTTTTAAATAAATTTGTAAAACTTTCTGAAAACATGCTTTTGCTTTGTTGTTATGGGTCAGTGAATGTTGATTGAGCCTATAATCGCATCTAAAACACAAAATGTGAAGGGGTCTGAATGCTTTCTGAATCCACTGTATCTTTCATATAAAGACACTATTATGACTTAATACAAATTTAAATTAGTTTCCTTAAACTGAGTACTTTTCCATGTGTATTGCTGCACCAAAAAAAAGACAAACTAAGCAATTGCTTACATATAGTGACACCTAGTGGCTAAAAGTAAATATTATTTGGTTCTGTTCCAGTATGACCGTTTTTTTTTTTTTTTACTTTTACGGTTACTTTTACTGTTTAATGACTGTTTTTGTTACCCAAATTTGATTATTTTTAGTCTAAAATATTTTACACGTTTTTGAATACAATGTAGTAATATCATTAATTAATAGGATTAGGATTTAATTAGGATAATTTTAGTGATACTCGGATATAGTAACAAATATAACAGATCCGCTTAAAAATTATTAAATGGGATAAAATGGTTGATAGTACCCCCTTTAATTATTTTAAAAATGTTATAAGCATAAATAACATGATGGCTGAGCACTTGAAAGTAATGCTTAAAAGTCGATGCGGGTAATTCTTTATACACACTGCAGTTTTTCATTTTGACACCTAGCAGATTAAACTTTATTAGTGGTCTATTACTGTTGCCCTAATACTGAAGCAAGATGTACACCGAGTATTTTACTTCAAATGCATGTCTAGTTGATGTTTCAGTGAAGATTATGAGTTATCTCCCCTTTCCAGCATTGAGAATAAAGGAAATGAATAACGTCATAACAAAGTTTATTTTTCAATCTTTCTTATGAAGCCATTCTTGGCCATACTATTGTGAAAGAGTGTTATGAAGTATATTAAAGTCCTTCACCAAGCCAGCCGTTAGAAAAATTGCTTTGGGCATAAAATCAAGTTGAAATAAATTAATGTCCAGTGTCATTTACATTAGTGGGTGTTATATGTGTGGTGGCCTGCCTCAAACCATCCAAAATCTCTTTAAAGATAAATATTATTTTATAAGGAAAGTAAATCACATTTTAAAAGAAATGCAATAAAGTAATAAATGTGCACACACTTGTGGTTAACTGCTTGCCATTTATTCGGATAGCCTTTTTTTCAGTGTGCTTTCAATGAATGATTTTTGCAATGTCACAAGTTTGCCATAGTGTACTTCATACAATTTATCAAAATTATTAAGGTTTTTATTAATTTGTAAATATGCTTGAGGGGGTAAGGGGAAAGTGCATAAATGCAGTGCAGTTCTGAATGTCTCTTTGTTAATTTTATCAAACTTTCTTGTTGTTGCTTTAGTTCATTTAGCATGTAGAGATTATTCCATCTCATCCCACTTGATAAATTGTCTCTGAAAAAAAAACAAAACAAAAAAACATATTGGCCATCCCTGTATAAAATTCCAAGCTTTTGTAAAATATAGAGAATTCAGACAAGGAAGCGCTCAACACTAAGGAGGGCATTGTAATATATAGCACCTGCATAAAAGCACTAAGATTTAATTAGAAGACAAAGGAATAGTGTATATTTATACAATTGATTGTTGAAGCTGTGTTGTAAATTAACTCACTTTCATATTTTAAAATGTTTGATGCATAGACAGACTCCCCTGAATGGATAATCTTATATATATATAAAAAAAAATAAAAATCTTTGTTCAATCTAAGATGAGCAAAATTGAATTAAGTTAAATCAGATTGGATTGCATGTTGTTATGAACGTGGTACCTGCATAACACCCTGGATTATGAAGTCTGGGAGATTGTTGTAATATACCATCCATTAGTGTTGAAGAAATGAGCTTTAACTTTTAAGTAACCGTCAGTTTGATGTAATTGAGCAGTCATATGATGATTCATATATGATTATTATGTGTGCCTATGACCATACATGTACATATAAGTGAAACCATAACTGTATAGTTATGAACATATGCTTTTTTTGTATGTTTAAAACAAAGGGCTATAGAGTAATTCTTGTCTCTTCTGAAATTTTGTGAAGTAATGTATATATCTGACAAATAACTTTTCAGTTGACAGTTTTTATTGTTATTTCCCCTATCAACAGAATTTTACAAAACACATCTCTGCTGTCGGATAGTCGACTACACTTGTTTCTTCAGTCTCAGCTTAGCCCTAAAAACATTGAGGCATGTGCTTCTGGGCAGACGAAGTACAGTGTGGCAGATGCCATCCAGAGATATGCCTGCTCAAGCAGACGATTCCCAGTGGAAACCGAATATGAAGAGCAAAGCAAAACCTATTCAGACTCTGACTCCGAGAGGTATTTTGTGTTCTGGTTTATCTAGTCTGCATTCTTTCTGTTGATCTAATATTAAGATAATGAAAAAATTAATTGACTGAGATTTTATTGAGCTGTGACAGCTCATCATATAGGCTTTGCCTACACCTCTGCACTGAATTAATGAACGTGGAGGAAATTCAATTATCTGCATTCTGATTATGTGAATTTCATTTAGTCAGACTTGAATTATTTCCTTTTAAATTATCTAGCTAAAAAAATATCAGTCTGCACTCCGAACGGCTAATTAAAAGTCCAAATTTCCTGTCTCTCTGTGTGACTGGAGATAATTAAGGTTCTCCTCTGTTACTCAGGCTTTCAGTATGTTGTGGAAACCAATTTCCTCTTATTTTATTTTCCTCCCTGCAGTTCATCCTCGGGGCTAGGACACAACAGCGATGACAACACTTTTCAAGACTGCAAAACAAAATTGTCTGAAGGGGAAACTGTTTAGTTGGCCACCATGTTTGCCATCTGAAGTATAGTACTCTAAACATTGCTCCACAATGAGCAAATCTAGAAACTGCCCATTAGTGAAATTCCTGAACTGGCTATAGTGCTGCTAATAGTAATAAAAAATATGTTAACTAGACACTGGTGGCAATATGAGATCCTTTATATTTTTGAATGTATTATTTTTGAGCACAACTTGTATTTAAATATTTGAGTTTAACTTTTTATAACAAAAAAAGCTACCAGGGCATAATTGCTCACCTCATAAAAACAATCTCTTTATAAATAATAACAATGAAACTCTGATGTCTGATTATAGTTTGACCAGTTAAATGTCAACACTTTTGTCCTACAAATTAATGAGTGGTTTACACATCACACTTATAACAACAGATATGTGGAAAGTAGGTTTCTCAAAGAAAGTTAATGTGGTGGTATGGACTTTTGCTATTTTGTTATTTTATGACACTGTGACATTTTTTAATACTGCATTTTTCAACATACTAATTTTATAACTTATGAAAAAGTAATCTTTAGTCATACAAATATAATGAAATATTTATAAAACTGTACATTTGTGAAATACTTTATACTGTCCTATAGAAAATACAATTTTGTTAATCAAATCTACAGTAAAGACTTAAATGTTAAAATGTCAGACAGTATGATGTAATTTTTTAGGTTGGTTTCTGAAGGTGACTAATTTATTTCATGTGTTGTAGCATATATGAATATTTGATGTACATGATCTTTTAAACAATATACTACTGTAAGGTTATTTTTGGAAGTGTGCATGTTTCGGGTCAACATTTACTTACTGTTCAATTCAGTTAAATGCAACATAAAGTTTACCTTCAAAAATGTACTTGTAAATAAATGTGAAAGTTAAGTGTAATTTATTAATATTACAAATTGTTTCCAAAAAAGACAACAAATCCGCCTTACTTTAAACCCTAACAGAGAGAAAATATATTGATGACAATAACAAATTGTTTTTGTATTTTCTTACTGCAATGTGTTAATCTAGTTTACATAAGAATTTCAAAAATTATGTATAAATTTCCAAATATACGTTACTGCATTAAACAAAATGAAATCCTAGCTAACACGATCAGTTAAGACTGAACAAGTGGGAAAAAATGGCAAAAGTAAAAAATATCTTTCATAACTTAAAGAAGAGCAATCCATTTTCATACAATAATAATCTCATGTATTTTATAAAATGGTTATTAATTTGTTAGACGGAAAAATGTGCATGTGGAGCCTATGTCTAGCTTATGCTATATGTTTCAGTGTAAAAAATGCATCTATGTCGGGTCCCAACAGCACGGCAGGTTTTGCCCTCACTCTTTTCTAAGCGCCTGAAAAAATATGAGCACTCCGGTCCGTATTTGTATAAATTCCGTTTATAAATCTCTAAGGTGGCCTATACATTTTAACCGAAAGTTTAAATTATATCAGTATCCATGTTTGAACATAAATATATATGTAATCCAGTTTAAGTTTTATTCACACGGGAGAGACGCACAAAATTATGATAAAACGTCAACTGTTTAACATCTGGACCTCCACACCTGAATACTATAATACTTAATGCCAGCTTTTGAAATGGATGCTTTATAGTCAAAAATGATTTAGACATTTAAGACATTGTTAAAATAAAAGTACATTTACTCAAATGGTGCTTCTCATTTGATTGAGATGAAATGTCAAAAACAATCATATCATACACCTTGTTTCCTTAATGATACTGCATAGAATGTTTAGTCCTGCGTTTCAAGTAAATAAAGTAAATCTTTTTGAACATGCACATGTAGTCTTATCCAGATAACAATTTACAAGTTTCCAATAGTTTGCAGTTAATGCCAAATTAAACGCGTCAATCTTTTCTGTTTCTTCCAAAAAATGTAATGTTTTACTTACAGTCATTACTTTTCACGTCCGACCACATGACAGCATAAACATTTAATGAAGAGTGCGGTCCAGGCGCGGAAGTTCAATATTCAATAAAGGCCTTTGAAATAAGAACAATCTAACATTAAACCAGTTTCTGTATTTTGCATTTTACTGATCCTCAAATGCATCATGTTTAAGTTTGCACTTGAACGCCTGGCAACTCTGATACCAACCAAAAAAAAACAAAATAATAATCAATGTTTTACCGAAAGGGGAATCTCAGCAGAAGATTACGATTAACGCTACAGAAATCGGAGGCCAGGCCGACGCTACACAGTTATCAGAAATATCAGAAAGGCCGACGTCGCAATTTCCTCGCCAGGCAGAGGCAGGGAAGCATCATTGAAATTACAACTGTTAATAACCACTGATTTAGGAAAAACTAAAGTATTAACGGTTTGTAATTAATACCCTAACGATGCAGATTCGTTTGCTCACTTTGCAAATATATAGCTATGAAATGTAAACACTTGAAGTCTTGTGTATTAAACTTTTTTTTTACCGAACTATTCGATACTCCGGGATAACAGTAAACCACAAATAACTCACTAGAACTGCCGGTTATGTACCCCTCTTCGTTCTCCATTAGAAGAAGATGGCTGTTCTTGGCTTCATCCATCGAAGTTTCAATTCCGGTTAATGTTCCCTGGAAAGTTTGCCCTGTGCATAGTTAGCAGGTTTTATTATTATTATTATTATTATTTTATCTTACCGCTTCTGCCTCTTGCATGCCCATGTGCGGCAGAACAGCCCTGATTGTCAGATAGGAACGAGGCCGCCTCATTCTGTAACCCATAGCAACGCTCCCAGTTACCCTTAGTAACGCTCCCTATATCGCACGGCAACCGGAGACAGACAGCCATAGGTCACCCTTAACCCCCCCGCCTCCCCCCCTTAACGGTGCGATGGGGGATGGTGTGGAGGACAACAATGAACGCACAGAAGGCATGAATATCACCAGAGTGACATTATACGAATTAATGGCTTTAAATATTTAGCAGCAAACCAAGCGATTTTCCATTTAGTGAAAGTGCTTGAGGCATTACGTTCTGGAGCGGGATTTCGGGGCCCGTTGAATTAAAACAAGACCCCAAAAAAATCGTATAAATGAATGATTATATAGGAGCACTCTTGTCTTATGGCTTTTTTGTCAATTTTCTTTCGATATATACAGTATCCACGTGTGTGTGTGTATGTATGTGTGTGTGTGTGTGTGTGTGTATATATATGT
>JANRMT010062841.1:51541166-51561416 GCA_026402145.1 Polypterus bichir lapradei | reverse complement strand
TACAGTGGGTATAGAAAAGAATCACCCCCTTCGAAATATTCCCATTTATTTTGCATTACAGCCTTAAATCAAAACACACAAACCAGTATTTCTTTCTGTTTTTACTTACTCAATGCAATCTATAACATCCAAGTTAAGATATCACAGCTCCAGTTCAGAAGAGTGTAAAAAATTTAAAACAAGAAATACTGAGATTATTAAATGATCACCCCCCCCCCCCCCACCCCTCCCAGCAATATTTGTAAACTCAATCAGGTGTAAGTAACCACCACTTCCATTGCAGACCATGGTCAATTGTAATGAGTGTGATTAGTGAAGCATAAAAACAGCTGTTCCTGGAGCATTCATTCCCTTGCTTAGTAGTGCAACTGACAGCAAACAACTGACTATGGGTGGGAAGACACTTTCAAATGATCTCGGGGATAGAGTTGTGAACAGACTTAAGGCAGGAGGTGGATACAAAAAAAAATCTCAAAGGTTTGATCAATCCCAAGAAGCACAGTAAAGTCCATAATAAAAAAAAAAGTGGCAAGTGTTTGCTACTACTAGGACCCTCCCTGGATCCGGCCGTCCCTCCAAACTCGATGGAAGAGTAAGGAGGAAACTGGTAAGAGAGGCTACCAAGAGGCAAATGGCCACTTTTAAGGAGTTACAGGATTTTATGGCAACGAGTGGTAATTGTGTTCATGTGACAACAATTTCATAAGTGCCCCACAACTGTGTCTTGTTCAGGAGGGTTGCAAGGAAAAAGCCACTTCTCAGAAAGGCCACATTAAGGCTTGTTTGAGTTTTGCCAGAATGCACCTTGAAGATTCTGATGCCAAGTGGAACTATTTTGCCTCACTACCAAATGGCACACATGGCGGAAATCCAATGCAGCACACCATACCTACAGTAAAGAATGGAGGTGGCAGCGTCCTGTTGTGGGGGTGTTTCTCTGACGCAGGGCCTGGTACTCGCTTTAGGGTAGAAGGAAAAATGGATGGGGCAAAATATTGCCAACTTCTTGAGGAAAACCTGCTACCATCTGCCAGAAAGTTGAAGATGGGCAAAGTGTTCACCTTTCAACATAACGACCCGAGGTACACAATAAAATTGACCACAAAGTGGCTGGAGGAGAAAAAAGTGAATGTCCTTGTGTGGCCCAGTCAGAGCCCAGAACTAAATCCCATTGAAAATCTGTGGAAAGATTTATAGATAGCAGTCCGCCAACGCTCACCATCCAATTTGACCAAACTCGAACAGTTCTGTAAAGAAGAGTGGGCAAATATTACTCAATCTAGATGTGCAAAGCTGATAGAGAAATATCCCAACAGACTCAAGGGTGTCATTAAAGCAAAAGGTGGTTCAACAAAATATTGACATTGGGATAATCCTTTATTAATCTCAGTATGTCTTGTTTTTGATGGTTTTACCCTTTTTCTCAACTGTAGCTGTGTTATCTTTCAGTTGGATGTTATAGGTTGCATTGAGTAAGTAAAGCAGGGAAGAAATATTTTTTTATGTGTGTTTTCATTTAAGGCTACCCACCGTGTATGTATGTGTGTGTGTGTGTGTGTGTATGTATGTGTGTGTGTGTGTGTGTATATATATATTATATATATATATATATTTATTTATTATATATATATTTATTATATATATATATTTATTATATATTAAATGAGTATGTACATTAAGTGTGTATGTTAGCTGGTTTAGAAAATGGACAGAGTGATATCTGATATGAGTTTATTATGAGATTATATTTTACAAGACAAATGACTGATACTACATATTACCGTTCGTGTATACTGTATATATTCATTTTAAGGACACACCTTTTCTTGTTTGGTTTGGTGTCAAGGTGGTCCGGAGGCTTCACACACTCACAAATACACGTGTTGCTTTCATATTATATAAACACCTTTGGTGATTTTCCTGCTTGCTACATTTCCGTTCAGGGAAATTAAAGCATCACGCATCAAAAGGTGCTGAAGTTCCACGTTTGACTCTTTTAAAGGGAAATGGCGCTCCATCAATGGGTGCACTGTTATTACTATTTTAGTCAAGACTCTCTACATCGCAATTGATCTAAAGCTAAGTTTCACTTCAATTCACAAGTACAACATTTGGAATCGCAGAGGGCTCTGCCCTTGCCCTTAATTCTTAACACGATTTCGAAATGTCATTATTGTGTAATTTCTGTATGACTGCTTCGTTCTGGTACGCACAATAAATCTGACCCCATTCCTAAATTGGCGCTGGCTAGGCATTCAATCAAACCAGCGGACAATAACATGAAATAAAGTCTTGTTTATGGGGTTTTGCTTTTACAGTTTCAGTGGAATAATAGCACGCCGGGCCGTAAGAGCCGAGTAAATATAACGGGCTCATTTAGGAGCGGCTGCTCATTTTCAGGCACTTTTAGCGCTGCGTGCGGAGGTAGAGCCGTGTGTAATTAACTCTTATGTGGATTTTATTAAAGCGCTGCGAAAGCAAACAACAACAATAGTAATTTCATTAAGGAAGACTTACGGCTAACGTAACCGTCTTTTGCATTGTTTTAACAGTTCACTTTATTCAGGTTAACGTACATTCTGTTTGCGGCACTAATTTCATAAGGGAAAAATAAGTTGTGCCAGTAGTTAAAAAAAAATGCAATTTCTGTTGCAAAAATATTTGAGGTTAGTATCTCTATCTATCTATCATCATTTTAAAATGGTGAACGAGAACGTTTCAAAGTTGGCAATATATGTATGTCTCATGAAAAAGAGTATTTTGCGCATATATGATTTATGATATTCCGATTATTATGTCCTTGGTGATCCATAGTGTGCAAAATACGTGATTTTTTTTTTAATAAATTTCAATATAGTTTTTCAAGAAAATATAATTTAGAAAAGCGCAAACATACAAATAAATAATTGTTAGCCCTGAATAAACGAATAACCTAATCCATTAATCTAATTAATTTAAAAAGTGTATTTTTATCTAAAAAAAAAAAAAGCATAAGCTTTTTAAACAAGATTTTATTTAATGTTATTTTCAGACGACTGAATTTACCTCAGTGTTTTTGTTAAGGGGTTAGAATTTTCTGGCCTTAACCCATTAAAAACTGAGAGATGTGCACTTTGTAACCAAAATAATTGAAAGGGAATTTGGCAATTAATTGACCAGTCTTAACTAGTTATCATGATATAAAGAGGTTGGAGCTCATTAATTTTTGTGTTGACGTTTCTCATATTAAGAATAGCGAATACAATTTGAACAGCTTATTCTTTCAAATGGTGAACATTTCAATGACAGTGAATTGAAAAAAAAAACAAAAAACAATTGCTTAAGTCAGGCGGACTGTTTTGTATTCAACAATAAGGATTTAAAATGAGACGAAAATAAAAACACAGTTGCTTAAAAGGTGGATTATCAAGCTTCGTTTAAAAAGCAAAACATTTAATCATGGCGCTAAATGCTAATTTAGCGAAGGGTTAGTGTATGAAATGACATGAAGTGCCAGGGTCAGGCTTAGAAGTGGCCTGTTGTGTTCCTCTTAAGAGTGCGAGAGGAACTTTGGAAGGTTTCGTCCTTCTTATACTCTTTGAGCAAGAAGTGGGATGAACTCTTGACATATAATGTCCAGCATATTAGGAGGTACTGAGCTACTTTAGAATGTGCCCTTTTAGTCAATGTGAATGTGTTTTACTGTCCCAGCTAATGTGTTTTGGCCAACTGGCTGTCTTCCACTGGGGTGTAGTCGTCACCATTAATTTAAATGATAATGGCGCTGCTGCAGCAGTGCTTAGGGCCACATAGGAGAAGCAGCTGGTCAGAGGGGTCCACGGCTCCGTCACGGTACTGCACCCGCCCGCTACGTATTATCGGCAATTCATGCACGTATTATTTGACAGACAGTAAAGACTAAGAAAATATCTAATTTCACTTCTAATGACACGAGTCATTATAAAATAGACACGATCACACAAACGGACGTGTTTAAGAACATAGAGATCAGGATATTTACTGTAATCTTAATTATTATTTACATTCAAGTGTTGTTCCTGAAATTACTTTAGCCTGGTTAAACGTAAAATTAACCGCGAAGAAGAAGTCTCTGAAATGACTGTAATATGAAACATCATATACAGTATAAAAAAAGGAAACCACTAGTGATCGACGAACACGTCGCAGAATTACATTTCTCCATCGGTGTTTATTTTATGTAGCGTCTTGAACGGAAAGCGCTACAACGCGTCGATTTTCGAGGCAGTTAGTTTTCTTCCTAAATTTCTTTACAACTAAATTTCGAAGAACATTTTTCCCATTGGTAAAATACACGTGAAACGTTAAAATAAATAATAGATTGTAGAGGTATATTACGACACAATATTTTGGTAAAGAAAGCAATACTTTTTATTGTGTTACTATTAAAAATAAATGTGTTAATTATGAAATCGACACTTACTTTAGTGAATAGCATGTGTGTCAAAATAAAAACAGTAATTTTAAATGTTTTACCGCCTATCATGATTTTTATCTGTAAAACAAATTTATTATTTTTCGTATAATAATAACAAGAATTAAAACATAAAGCAACACAAAATACACGTAAATTAATGCAAATTAAAAGCAGTGCTGCGCAGTGGTTAGCGCTCGGGTCAAACGCCGGACCCCGACACTGTTTGGGTGGAGTTTGTCGCGCTGTCCCCCTGTCTGTGTGACGTTATCGTTTCCAAAAGTCTCGACGCACTTAATAGCTGCTGGTGCTGCGCCCGATGCTAGAGGGTTCGACTCTAAATCCCCGAGGAAACGAGTACTAGAATAAAAGCAAGCGTGTCATATACAGGTCCTTCTCAAAAAATTAGCATATTGTGATAAAGTTCATTATTTTCTGTAATGTACTGATAAACATTAGACTTTCATATATTTTAGATTCATTACACACAACTGAAGTAGTTCAAGCCTTTTATTGTTTTAATATTGATGATTTTGGCATACAGCTCATGAAAACCCAAAATTCCTATCTCAAAAAAATTAGCATATTTCATCCGACCAATAAAAGAAAAGTGTTTTTAATACAAAAAAGTCAACCTTCAAATAATTATGTTCAGTTATGCACTCAATACTTGGTCGGGAATCCTTTTGCAGAAATGACTGCTTCAATGCGGCGTGGCATGGAGGCAATCAGCCTGTGGCACTGCTGAGGTGTTATGGAGGCCCAGGATGCTTCGATAGCGGCCTTAAGCTCATCCAGAGTGTTGGGTCTTGTGTCTCTCAACTTTCTCTTCACAATATCCCACAGATTCTCTATGGGGTTCAGGTCAGGATAGTTGGCAGGCCAATTGAGCACAGTAATACCATGGTCAGTAAACCATTTACCAGTGGTTTTGGCACTGTGAGCAGGTGCCAGGTCGTGCTGAAAAATGAAATCTTCATCTCCATAAAGCTTTTCAGCAGATGGAAGCATGAAGTGCTCCAAAATCTCCCGATAGCTAGCTGCATTGACCCTGCCCTTGATAAAACACAGTGGACCAACACCAGCAGCTGACATGGCACCCCAGACCATCACTGACTGTGGGTACTTGACACTGGACTTCAGGCATTTTGGCATTTCCCTCTCCCCAGTCGTCCTCCAGACTCTGGCACCTTGATTTCCGAATGACATGCAAAATGTGCTTTCATCCGAAAAAAGTACTTTGGACCACTGAGCAACAGTCCAGTGCTGCTTCTCTGTAGCCCAGGTCAGGCGCTTCTGCCGCTGTTTCTGGTTCAAAAGTGGCTTGACCTGGGGAATGCAGCACCTGTAGCCCATTTCCTGCACACGCCTGTGCACGGTGGCTCTGGATGTTTCTACTCCAGACTCAGTCCACTGCTTCCGCAGGTCCCCCAAGGTCTGGAATCGGTCCTTCTCCACAATCTTCCTCAGGGTCCGGTCACCTCTTCTCGTTGTGCAGCGTTTTCTGCCACACTTTTTCCTTCCCACAGACTTCCCACTGAGGTGCCTTGATACAGCACTCTGGGAACAGCCTATTCGTTCAGAAATTTCTTTCTGTGTCTTACCCTCTTGCTTGAGGGTGTCAATGATGGCCTTCTGGACAGCAGTCAGGTCGGCAGTCTTACCCATGATTGCGGTTTTGAGTAATGAACCAGGCTGGGGGTTTGTAAAAGCCTCAGAAATCTTTTGCAGGTGTTTAGAGTTAATTAGTTGATTCAGATGATTAGGTTAATAGCTCGTTTAGAGAACCTTTTCATGATATGCTAATTTTTTGAGATAGGAATTTTGGGTTTTCATGAGCTGTATGCCAAAATCATCAATATTAAAACAATAAAAGGCTTGAACTACTTCAGTTGTGTGTAATGAATCTAAAATATATGAA
This sequence comes from Polypterus bichir lapradei, assembly GCA_026402145.1. Lineage (NCBI taxonomy): Eukaryota > Metazoa > Chordata > Cladistia > Polypteriformes > Polypteridae > Polypterus > Polypterus bichir. Next base: position 51,555,063 of record JANRMT010062841.1, on the reverse strand, counting down.
AGTCTAATGTTTATCAGTACATTACAGAAAATAATGAACTTTATCACAATATGCTAATTTTTTGAGAAGGACCTGTACAGCAATTTCAAATGTTTCATATTCTATTAATAGGGAAGTTTAACACATCAGTAAATTACTTTTTGAGGACTAAGTCGCTCAAAAAATGAATGGTGTGGGTCAAACAGTTCAAGCTGAAATTCATTAAACTATTTGTGCGAATGCTAAGTATTTATACTTGGAAAATTCCGATAAGTAACCCCACTTTGCTTTTGCATAAAATGCATGTTAAGAATCGATGCTTCTTCTTTTCTCCATTTGTAGCACAGGGCTTCTAAAAATGGACGGGCAGATGGAAATCTTTTGCCGCTGCGTATAGGAAGCGGGAGTTGAACAACCAGAGCCTGTTGTAATCGAAATCGACCAGTAGAGGGCATGTGCAGCATTTTAACGTATCAAAGTGAGAGTCCTCTTTCTGCCTGCTACTCCTTGCTGTATTTGCGCCTTCTCCGTGATAAATGACAGACTGCCCAAGGAAAGAAAAGGGAACGATTTATAGCTCAAGTTACATTAAAAGACATCTATTTATAAATAAACACATTTAAAATGAAAGCATAACAATTACAGTCAATTTCTTTGGGAGGAACGATCCTGTAAAATACAAAAAAACAAAATCTGTTATATTGTGGCAGTTACAGAAAGAAACCTATCACACCCCAGTTTCTCCTGGAAACAATACACGAATGTACAACACTATACGTGTATGTGAAGAGCGGTTTTGTGAAGAGATTATCTATCAATCTATACATCTATCTATCGTTACAGATTTTCACATGGTGTCTGACAAAATACCATTAACCATGTGCGAACCGATTAAGTCTTGCACTAAGTTAATATTCAAACTTTCATCTCATTGAATACACATCAATCTGTCCATTATACGTCATCCGTTTTTTGGGAAGCACTAATAATCACATAAAGTACATATTTCATATGTCCTAAAAACGTTCCACTTCGCTACCGTTAGCCTGCTTTTTCACACGTATTTTCTTCGTGACTTTTATAACAGGCGGTACTTTGCTCAGACAGCTAGTTTAAGACGTGTGCATCCACGACAAAGTTAAACGAACAAAAGCAGAACTGATTTTCCATGGAGGGTGAAGTAGCCCGTGTCTTTGTCTAATTAAGATACTCGGCACGAACGGCTAAGTTGATTGGTTTATTTGCCCGTGCACGCGTGTACATTTAGACGGCGGATGCATTTAAAAACATCATAGTATTAAAAATAACGAAAAATACGATCATTTTATTTAATGATGTTTGTGATTCTTGGACATTTGAGTTAAAAGTGACGGCCTCGTTTGTTTATTTATCCATCCATTAATTCCACCCACATTAATTATTTAGTTAAGGCAACATATTCTCTAAAAAACCTAAGTAATAATATTGAAGAAATTCACGTGCAGTGTAGCGCAGATCCACAATTCATAAAATAATGCGAGTGTCAATAGAGTGTGCAAAACAAATACAGTATGGCAATACAGGCGTGCGCGCGCTTGTGTACGTGGGCGTGCACTATACCGAATCAGGCTTTTCTTTCAGTTATTTGAGTCTCCTCTTCCTTACGACTAGGATCCAGAAAACGTGAGACTACTGTGCAAGAGAGCACGTTCATCCCTTATGCCTCCTAACCGTTACATGCGCAGAAGCCCCCTTCACCGTAGCTATGTCCAAGTAGAAATGTAACACATCAAGACAGACTTCGAAAAGTCGCGGCTGTGGTGATTTAAGTGGGTCCTCAGTGCACGGGCGTCTCGAATAGGCACCACGTTTAAATCGGGTCTTCACTTTGCACGGACAGCAACCTTCTTAGCCAGTGGGAGCTAAACGAGTATTTCTCAGGCTGCAGACTAATAAACTACAGCGAGATAGTTTAGTTCCAACTCTACTACAGTCTCCACTTCGGGAAACTCGACCTCCGTGGCTTGGTGGTTTTTGCGCCGCCCCTCCATGGCCTCAGCAGCAGTGTAGTTTTTGAACGAAAGACTCTCGTCCTCACGGGACGCGAACTGGGGTTCTCTGTTCACCGCTTTAGCAAATCAAGCTTACAAGAACACAAACACATTCGCTTCTATATTAATCGGGTTGCAGACCGGAGAGTGTGTTTTCTCCGCAGCAGATCAATTGCGTAGATAACGGATAAAGAATATTAGGCTACAGCGTGTGGTTATGGGGCATTCTTCAAACACATTTGCCCATCATTACTGATTGTCTCTTAAACGAGAGACAGGCAGAAACATGAGCATGCTGTACGCCTCATATACCCATACACGTTGACAACCTGCACATTTCTATGTTATATCGTTAGAATCGGCAATACATTAAGCCTGTTACCATCCATAAGGTGCTAACCGAAGATCTGTAAATTAAAGTAACATTAACATCTGTGATGAGAGCCGAGACACGAAGTACATTGAGGAAATCCATAAATATACTACTAGAGCATGCAGACTTCACCAAGTCAATTAAGCCATGGAGACAAAAAACATGGATAACCCAAACTAACTGCTGCACCTCCATGTTACTCATGTGATCATTAGTAAGTATGGGATATTTTTTATAAACTTGACTTGCAGTAACTCTTTCAACGAATTTATAGTAGTTCACTCAATTTAGCGTAGACTGCTGCTTTTCCCATTGCTTCATATGGCAGAGAACCATTTTAGTTTTAATAAAAAAACTGTTGTTTGCAGAGAGCACAAGATGGCACAGGAGTGCAGTGGGTAGGAGGTAGTCTTGCTGCTTCACAACACTTGGACTCTGCTTTGATCCTTTACTAAAGTTCCTATTAGGCAGTGTTCATGCTCTCCCTGGGGACTGCAGTATTATTCCGCTACCCAAAAACAAGATGTTATATAAAGTGGCAAATCAATTTAGCCTGATGTTAGTTAGTGTTTTGTGATTTATGTAGTTTGTCCTGGTTTTAATTTGCATTCTTTTTGGTGGGCAATGCCACAAGTGATTATCACTGGATAAAATGAATTTCAGCACTGTAATGTAGCTAAGCACATAAGACATTTTGGAGTCAGTTAGGGTTTGTTAGGGTCCCATTTTATCCCAGTATGCAAGCTGCCCTTAAGACACTTTGTTCCTCTGGAAGCTTTAACTGTAGGCCACAGAATGGTACTCTGCAATGCCAGCATATATTCGCAAGGCATCTGAAGTCACTGATATGTAAAGCCACTGCCTGCTTAATGGGTGCCAAAAGAGGAGAGTACCTTGAAGATAGGATAAGAACAACCAAACACATACAGAATTCAGGGAAGAGTAACCAATGAGTGTGAGTCGAGAAGACTCATGAACATGGTGGGGGTCCTTTAGCCAGAGCAGGCTGTCGGATACAGAACCCTAGATGACATTATAATAATAATGAATTCATTCCATTTATAATGAACTAGCTGTCCCCCATGGCTCCGCCCGTGTACTAGTGAAACAGGACAAACTTTAAGAATCAATAAACAAATCAGGTATCACTAGCTAAGGGGAGGCAGGGTATGCTCTAACAGGTCACAAGAGGTAGAGCGACTCGAATGGAGGCTGGCGTGTGAGTGAGGAGGGCCCCAGCCGGCTCCCTACTCCTGAGGTCCCGTCTTCCCCTCCCCTCAGCCTGCAGCCTGTCTCTCGGATTTGTGCAAATAAATCAGTGCCGCAACCGAACTATGATACTTAGCGCGATGAACTGGAATGTTCAAGCAAATTATAGAAAAAAATCATCCAAATCCATTAAGTAATTCTCTTGTGAAAAGCGGACAGACATGCAGATAGACAGAAAGATGTTGGATTTTATATATACAGGTAGAGAGATGATCATCAAATCTACTTAAAGCGCATTACATAGACAGTGGGGAGCCCCTTCAACTACCACTAATATTTAGCATCTGCCTGGATGATGTAATGGCAGCCATTCTGGGACCATTACACTTACCACACATTAGCTGTTAGGTGGTGAAGGGGTGAGAGAGATAGTTGGTCTATAAGGGACAGGGGATGATTAGGGGGCCATAATGACCTGGCCGTGGTGGGCAATTTAGCTATAACATCAAGAAACACTCTACACTTGTTGAATGATACCCAAAGATCTTTTATCACCAGAGAGAGGCAGGACTTTAGTTTTACATCTCATCCAAAGGATGGTGCCAATTTGTGCTGCACTAGGCATTAGGATCCATACACAGACCACAAGGTAAGCACCCCCACTGGCCACATCATTCCAAACATTTTCTAGATGGTCTCCCATCCAAGTAGTAGCCAGGCCCAAATATGCTTAGCTTCAGGTGGATTACCTGTTCTGAAGTGTAGGTGGTATGGCTAGTGGGGGATAAATGGGTGCTATTGTCATGGTGGGCACAGCCAGAGAGTATACTTAACCCCTTACAAGCCTGGTCCCCTTTTGAAATATGCACTTGGGTCCAAACAGTTTATTAGCTTTCCTGACAGATTGGTAAAAAATACACGTCATAGCCAGGGAAGCTCGGGGAACAGCTCCATCAGGGCAAGTGAGTACTGGAGCTTTTGAACACCTCAAGGTGATGTCACTTGCATACTGATGTGCTTTAGAACAGGTGTGCTCACTTGAGTCCTCTTTCAGTGGCGCTCAGCAGCTGAACAGCCATTAGTTTTCACTTTTATTGCTTGATAGTGAAGCTTACAGCCACAATGAATTGAAATATTTGCTGTTACAATTTGTCTCTATTCGTGTCTTGCTCCTTGAGTAAGGATTACCCTCAAAGTTATTTTTCAGTTATTAAATGTCATGTTAAAGGAATACTCCACCCGAAAATGATATTTTCTATATGTTACTTAACCCATGTTGTTTGTATTGATAGCCAGGAAAAAAATTAATCTCATGTTTTCTTGCAGAGAGGAGATAACAAAATTTCTGATATAACAGAGTATCAATCATGACCAGCACTGAACTACAGCAAACAAAATCAAAAAGTCCAATAAAACAATTTCACGTTGCTCATGTTGCATTATTCAGATACAATGTTAGCCAGTTGTTTGCTCTCAATGTCCCAAACACACATACTTTTACTAAAATATTGTTAAATGCACCACTTCCATAAAACACTCTAATTATTGAAAATGGAATGTAATTAAATGCGTGCAAACATTTCTTTCCACTTAATAATGTATTGGTTTGCAGCATTTTATTGCTTAAACCATCATGTAGATAAAGTCCTGTACTGGATGCATCAAATGTTTATTTTATTCGTCAGCTTGGGGATTGGGCTGGTGGGATCATTTAATATGACCTCTAAGTGTGCCATGTATGATAGTCAGAAGCTTACAGCTGTGCTGTTCAGTCAGCTCATCTGCTTTGTGATTTGTTTGGTTTTCCTTGTATGTGTTGTATGTGATCATAATACCATTCCACTGAACCCGAGGGCATATTGAATAGCACTTCGACATTGTAAAAAGAAGATGTTTTGCCAATCAGCCTTAGCATGTTCTAGTTTATTCATTATACTCTGTCTGTGCTGGTGCCCGTTATCTATTTATGCCCTTTCACTTTGATCTACAATGTCTATATATCAGGTAGTTTATACCACAGGTGTCAGATGGATACTTATTAGCCAGATATAGACATTGATTCTTTTATATTTAAAAATCGGATTTACTTTTATATATCTTACTTCATGTTTTTATTTGCTTTCACTGCATTATTTGGGGTGGCCCATTGGTTGAATGACGGCAGAGCTGTTTCATAGGTCTAAAGACCGGGACTCTGGCACAGGTGTTATGGAATTTGTAAGTTCTCACCATGTCTTCATGAGCTTACTTGAGGTACTCAGATATTTCTTGCAGATCTCAAAGATGATGGTAGTAATTTATTTGATGGCTGGTATAAGGAAGCTTACCCCAGTAATATGCTGATGCGACTGGCTTTGATTCCCCCAACCCTTTAAAGGAAACATCTAAGGCAGAGAAAATAATCATGGATGGACTGTATTACTGTAGTGAGCATCAGGCCCTTTCATACAGTCAGTCCACTGGAGGGCCGAACTGGCAGCAGATTTTCATTCTAACCCTTCTCTTAATTGATGACCAGTTTTTGCTGCTAATTAACTCCTTTTCCTTTCATTTTAATTGACTTGTTTTTTAAGATTTGTTTCCCTGAATTTCTTCATCATTCCTCTGAATTGCTTCGTTTGTTTCTTTCTTAAATGGCACCCAAATAGAAATGAATTGTGAAGTGAGCGAGCCAACAGAAGACCAACTAAGTCAGGGCCTGAAACTCCAACGAATTTGACTCTAACCAGTTGCTTAATTAGGTGCTGATTCTTGTTATTAATTAAACCCGTTCTTTTATTCTATTGCTTGTTGCTGCTCTCATTGTGCAATGGCATACATTTCCAAAATTATTGATTTTCTTTTTTCTAAGAGCACTGTTAAAATGTTTTGTGGACCTGAGCAGATCAGCATTCCTGAGACCTTCACTTTTCTATATTTTCAGATATTGTATGATGGACACAGCTTGCTGGTCATGTTTTGGTTCATTTTATATCTCATTATTGTTTGACTGCTAACTAAGGAAAAGAAACAGTTGAGGGGTCTGAGTTTTCAAGAGAAAGTCAATTAAAATGAATTCAAAAGAAGTTAATGAGCAGCAAAAACAGGTCACTAATTAAGAAAAGGGTTAGAATGGAAACCTGCGGCCACTATGGCCCTGCAGGACCGGAGTTTGAGACCGCTGCTCTACAATGTTAAGCGTTTTACTCATCCGTTAGTCTGGATGTGGCACTCTGAAGATCTTAACAATTAATCAGTTGGCAGAGTCCATCATAGTTAATATATGTTTAATTTTTCACAGTCTCACCATTAACCTATTTAAAAAATAGTCATGCTGTTAGTATCATAAAACTTAGTTTGTGTTATTTCCTAATGTTTCAACGATAGGTTTTTCTTTTTTTATTAACCATCCTCAAATGTTATGTTTAGTTCTGTGAATATCTTTTTCACAGCAACTCTGTGTTATTTTGCAGTTTTTTTTTTTTTTTAATTGAGATGTCTGAATCCAATTTTGACTTTTTGTTGCTGATTTCTATTGCATTTTGGCAACAGGATATTTTCAAACATGGCACTTCCATTACTATAATGAACAGAATGCAGGTTACATTTTTAGCGCACAGTGAATAATGAAGCAAGATGAGCAATGACTCCAGCACTTAACCTTGTGAAGAAACACTTGTACACACCCCGCTTTACATGTATATCGTCTTTAATTTAACATGTGTCAGATTAATCTTAAAACCTCACAGGGCTGATATCAGCGAGGCTGTGAATACAGTCGGGGATCATCTTTTCAGAATTTTGCATATTTCCATGAAATGGACAAGGTTCTGGAAACTGTCTGAAACTGAAATGGAGATGTGATCATATTTAAAATACAACATTGGTGGGGTCAGCTTATAGGGCATCTCCCCGACCTGTCAAGTGTTAGTTGAGAAGTATAAGCATCTGGACATCCTAGTTCAGTGTAGTTATTCAGTTAAGGTGCCTTGTCAAGAAATATAGGACCATTCCTGTGTTATGTGTCTACAGCTATATCATCATCATTGCTGGATTAATGATCATTTTCTGAATTTACTTTAGTCAGTTGTCCTCAAATTGTTTTGGCCTTGTGAAATTCATTCCTTTCATGTCATCTGCCATCACCTCCACCCATGTCTTTTTCAGTCACCCTCTGGCCTCATCTCCTCCAACTCCATCATGGTGTATCTCTTCATCATATCAATCTCAGCCTTTTGTTTTACATGCTCAAGCGACCTTAAGGCCCTGCCACCTTACATAACTTTTCCAGCAATGCTCAGCTGCAGACTGCTTTTACATAATCTCAGCAAGTTGGGGGTAGCTGTTACACATTCCTATGATGGCCGGTGGTGTACTCGTAGTCTGACATCCCCAGTAACTCAGTCCAACCAGTCTGTGAATCACCACAGGATTGATTTTGTCTGAAGTTGGAGGGGTATGTGTTGTGAACCAATTAATGCCCACTCAGGAATACAATGCATGTAATGCTGGTGCAAGGATTAATGAATGCGGCTGTTTTGGACATTACAAAAGAGAAGCAAAGCTCACCTGTTTGATGTCTTGTGTTATAAATACCACAACAGAATGGAAAAAAAGAAAATAAGGGTTGAGATTATGGATGAGGTTGACATACCTAGAAAGCATTTGTACGGCACCTGCATGGTCTGGCCGCATGTTACTGGATGTCAAAAAAAGGGGCAAGAACATTATACATTGGAAATGTGACGAACTGCTGGAAAGTCCTTACAGAGTTGTGTAATTTGTCATCACATTTAAATTCTACTCTTTGTAATTTGACATCCTCAGGCAACAAGATCAGCCATTGTTGTCATCAAGTTTGACAACCCCTCCATCTAGAAATTGGGTAAGGTGCAGCCGGCTTTAGCCTGTTTCTGTTCATCACATCAGCTATCACCTCCACACAAGTCTTTCTCTTAACTCAGCTTTATTTTTCCTCTCACTCTGTGACACTCCACACATTTGTCTGATCATTCTCATTTCTATTCTTTCCGGCTTTGCTTCATTTTCCGCAGTCATCAGCCATGTCCTGCTCTTGCACGGCTTTCACAAACTTTGCACTTCAATGCCACAGAGACTCCTTTAGAAGACAAAATTGAGGACAGCTCTCAGAAAGTCTTCAATGTACCTCTCACCATTGCTCTCACTTTTGGGCAGGCTCCATCATTTCCAAAGCAGCCGAATTTCCCTCCTTTCTCCAAAAGAACTAAATCACCAGTTTCTAAGTTTATACTTACTACATTTATTTAGTGCTACCAAAACATTTATCAAAGCAGGGTTAATGAATGCCATTTTGTACTATACAATTCTGTTTGTAGTCAATTTCTGCTTGGTTGCATTATAATATTTTAAGATTTGCTAATTCTGATTTTAAAATTGTCAGTTTCTGTTCTCCTGGATTGCTAAATGGAGACCAAGTCTTTATTAAAGGCCCTAATCCTTAAGGATGGGACTTGAATTTGGCTTTTCCTCTTACTAGAAGGTAATCTGATCCTGGCACCATCTGTAAGTATCTTTTTCACTTCTTTTTTCCTGTTCTCATTAAATTAACCCTTTTGTACTACACTGACCTTGCTCAGAATTATATAGCTGATGGAGCACCATCTGTACTCCCATCCATTTTTTCACCCACTCATTCCAATTAAGGATTGTGGAGAAGAAGAACCCATCAGCATGGGGCACAAGGCTGGAAGCACCACCTGCACCCACACAGGGTCAGTTTAACAAATCCAATTAACCTAACATGATCATCTTTGGGTTGTGGGTGGAGAAATGCACTCTTATACAAGGAGAAACTGCAGACACCACCCAGAAAGTGATCAGGCGTGGATTCAAAGCTCAGCTTGTGATAGTGTGAGGCAGCAGTGTTAATAATCATGTCACTGTGCCAGTCAATACATATGAATGTTCACAGTTATTATCCATCCATCCATTTCATTTCCTATCCTCCTTATCCAAGACAGGGTCTGGGGAAACTGGAGCCTATCTTAGCATGTATTGTGCTCAAGGCAGGATGGACAGATCACCAACTCCAGTTATTCTCACGTTCATTTCTTTAGGTTCTTCCTGTCTTGTAGAAATATCAGGTGTCATGCATACACATCTGTGGATCACCCTCAGGGCTGTGGTACCACCCTTGCTCTCATGAAGGAACAATTCTATGCATCAAACAATGAATCAGTTTATCAATCAATTTGTGTGTTACATTGTGCCTTTAATACCATGTGCCATTTATAGAACAAACAAGATTAAAATGCCTTACCAAATACAGAAACTAAACAGTACCACATAATCACATCAAAATCAAAATAAGCAAGAATGACAGATTGAAGGAGGAACTGAAGTATGCCTGACATGCCATCTATACAAATCACACACAGTATGACACTAAGAAAAAGGGTACCACCCCTGCTCAAGAGGGGGTGCTGTCTCTAATCATCTCCTCTTATATGTCTGCCACAGCACAGAGAAGACGCCCACTGAGGGCACCTGAATCTGCCCCTTCCGGTTTCATGGCTGTATATCACAGGGGTGACGGAAGAAGATGTCACTCTGCAAGCAGAGCACGACACAGAGAGAACTCCTGAGATATAACCTGAAGATGAGCCCAACTGGTTTGATTTGGTTTGTTTGGTTTGATTTGTTACCTTAGCACCATTGGGCACCTGTATTTTTCATTAAAACCCTTTGAAGTAAATGGGGACGACTGGGTTGGCACCCCAACATTTCCTTGTCTAGTACAAGCAACTCTTCACTCGTCTACACAGGGCTATCATCATCCAATGTATTTTGATGTGTCTGATTTTGAAAGGTCTTACATAAATGAGGCTTAATCTGAATCTGACCTTACCTTTACAAAGTTTACTTATACTGATCATCTTTATTATCTAATCATTTACTTAAAATGACTGACGTGCTTCACATTTTCAGTTTTCCACTTTTGTCTTTTTAATTGCCTGCTAAGTCAAACCCCATGCGTACTTCTGAAAAACCTCTCAGCCTCCTTTCTAATGATGGTCAGACATGTGCCGAGTCTTGGGGCCCTTTAAGTGGATCTCTATCTATAGCATGCTTTTTTATTATAGTTTTTTTTTTTTTTGGTAAGAAAAAATAAAACTGCCTACCTTGCAGTTTAGCAACTCGGTGTCAGTCTCTTGCTGCACCATCATAATATGACTGCGTTCGCCTTTTCTCTATTACAATACAAAGGGAAAAAACTGTTAGAGCGTTGTCATCTGCCTGACACAACATACTTTATGATGTTGGAATAAATTTTTAATAAGACCTCAGAGGGGTGCACTGCCACTTTAGCGGAAAGGTTTTGCAGGGAGGAAGCTCACGAGAACTCTCTGGAGGAGGCAGTGGGATCCACTCCCCCTGAGATAAGCCAGTGTCAGCCCAGTTTATTGTAATCATGTCACTGGCGGCCTGGCAGCACACTGACAGGATACTCTGCACATTCACACTCGGCACTGGTTAATGTCATTTCCTTCACTGAATGTCTTCATCTGTGCCTCAGTCATTCTGACAAATTTCTGGCAGGTTTTTTTTTTTTTTCCTTTTTGAATAGCAGACAAATTGAACTATGCATTTAATAAATTATATTATTTTGCTTCTTTAAAAAAAAAAACTATGATGAACAGATCATAATAAGATTTTGCAACTGGGACTGTCATCCTTTAGTGGTTCAGCTTATTGAGCCAATTACCTACAGCTGACATGATCTTCATTCTGATGTTTCATCCAGCATAAAGAGCTCATGCATCTCTTCTGAAGTGAATCTTCTAGTGAGGTCTCCTTCGAAGTAAAGAGTGCAGTGCTGGTCATGAAATAGAGGAATGAACCTATGCATCATACAGTGAATCAGTTGATCAATCAATTTTTGCTTTATATTGCGCCTTTAATACCATGCACCATTTATAGAGCAAACAAGATTAAAATGCACTACCGAACAGAGAAACTAAACAGTACCACAAAATCACATCAAAATCAAAATAAGCAAGAATGACAGACTGAAGGAGGAACTGAAGTATACCTGACATGCCATCTATACAAATCACACATAGTATAACATTACAAAAGAGGGTAGAAAGGAATACAGTTACAGAACAAAATAAATTGATAAATTGTGCTGGATCTTTTTGAGCTAGCAGAACAAGCTGGGTCAAAGGGGCTAAACACGCAATAAAACAACTGAGAAGCTGAATCTGTATAGCTCAAGAGGGGGGCCTGAGAGAGGTGTTTACATTCCCAATGGGAACAAATAAAGTAAAATGTTCTCTAAAATGAGAACCGAACCATAATGAAGTGGCGTCTAGAAGATGTGGAGGCAGTGCAATGCAGAAGGTGTTCTGTGTAACATGCTGCCTGGGACTGCCAACCCAATGGGCTCTTTTCAAAACAGATTGTATTTACCTTTCGTGTTGAGCTCTCTGTCTTCCTCAGACCTTCCCTTTTATTTAATTGTATTCATTTCTGTCAATATTACCCCTAAAATGATGCTACAGTGACTATCACAGCTCAGTCTCAATCTCAGTTTCCTGAGATACAGCTCCAACCCATTACTTTCTGTGTGGAGTCCGCATTCTGTCTCTATCTGTAACAATAACATTCATATTATGGTGACTCTTTTTTAGATCAACAGAAGTGGGTTTAGATTCCATCTTTATTGTTCTGGCTAAAATTTTACATCGGGATGCCTTTCTTGAAACTAACCCTCTCTATCTGGGCTTGGGACCAGCACCAAGTTGAGCTGGGTTACCTCCTTGGTGGCTAGATGTCATTAAAGTAGGTCTGCACTTGGGATCTTCTTCAAGTCCTTACCTCTTTGATTTGGTTATGGATATGTTGCCTTGTGGGATACAAGACCAATCCCCTTGGTGAATGAGACTGTGAATGACTTCCAGAAAAGAAGGAAGTTGGAAGAATGGAGAATGGCTTTGGAAGATAGCGAAATGAAGATTAATCAGAAGAAGACAGAGTATTTGAGGTTTAATAATAATCAGGATTCATAAGATAGCTTGCAGGGAGAGCAATTGAAAAGAGTGGATGAGTTTGAATATTGAGTATCAGGGGTAGCCCAAGAAGGAGAATTAGTGGCAGAGATAACCCACAAAGTGCAGTATAAATGGAACAATTGGAAGAGGTATCAGTAATATTGTGTGATTGTACAATTAAGGTGAAGGTTAAATGTATGGTTTTTAAGATAGTGGTAAGACCAGAAATGATTTTTGGAGCTGTGGGCAGTAAAGAGAGTGTGGGAGAAGAAGTTGGATGTGAAATAAATGAGAATATTGAGATGGATGTGTGGAATTACAAAAAAGAACAGAATAAGAAATAAGACAATTAGATTTATAGTAAAAGAGAGAGAGATATCTAATAAAGTATAGGAAAGTAGGTTGAAGTGGTATGGACATGTGATATAGAGAGACAGTGAGTATGTAGACAAAAAAGTGATGGAAATGGAAGAGTATAGGAAGTGAAAGAGAGGGAGGCCAAATCAGTGGTGAATGGATAGAGTAAAGTTAGACTTGAAGGGAAACATTTTGACTGGGGACAAAGTACAGGACTGAGCTGTATGGACAAGGTTAATTAGGCACATCAGCCCTACATAGAACTGGGAAAAGAAGAAGAAGGAGAAGGAATGGGTGTACATGTGTGTACATGAGTGTGTCTTGTCCAGACTGGCATATCCTCCAGGTATGGCTCCTACTTCCTCCTTGATACGGCCACAATAAGCTACCATTTTCATGGACTCTGTAATGGAAAAAGTAAGCATAGCAAATGGATGGATTATGTCAAAAAGGTTTTCTCACGCTGTTGCACCGCTTGGTTTTTATATCAATTGTAGCATATTCGTTTTGTTAGCCCTGTACAGAGTGTTGTGATAATACATGCTGTTAAAGTATCTATGCAAAATATGGTGTGATTAATTTGATTAGAAAAGAAAAAAGGAATTGGTATAGAAAAAATAATCATTTAATTTGGTATTTTAAACATTCAAAGAAATAGCAAGGAACATGGAGATTATGTAACAGCCTATAAATGACTCAGGCGCCGCCGCGAGTGGCAGCCTTTCCAGCAACTCCGTGTACGACTTTATCTTTCTACCTTTTTCTCTATTTCACTGATCACTCCTAACATTTTCTTTTATGTGGACTCGTTCTCTGGACACTTTTTACTACTTTTTTACTACATGGACATGGATTTTTTTAGTGAAGTTCCCCTTGGGATTAATAAAGTATCTATCTATCTATCTATCTATCTATCTATCTATCTATCTATCTAT
>JANRMT010062841.1:51527652-51541156 GCA_026402145.1 Polypterus bichir lapradei | reverse complement strand
TATCTATCTATCTATCTATCTATCTATCTATCTATCTATCTATCTATCTATAATGTAGGCTAGTTACCAACAGAAAACAAGAAAATAAAAGCCCTAAGTTCAAGTTTATTGTTACTGGCACACACTTAAACTCCAAGACACACTCCTAATAGAAATCAAACCACTCCATCTCTGAGCAGTGTAACAATATACAGTACAGTATGAGCAAAACTGAGTCTTCATAATGTTTGAACTGATTGTTGTGGGCAGAAGAGATGTCTAACGAGCTTTTGGTTAAGAACAATGGTCAATTGTATATCTGTAAAACCAAGGCAAAAACCAATGTCAGATGTAAGCAAAGTTCAAAATCCCTACACATACAGTATTTTCCAAGTGATCAGCTATCTTAATTATCATAGGGTCATGATCTTATGAGTCACATGACACATAAGAGCATATGAACATAGAACGGTCCATCGAACTCATTTGTTTAGCTAATTGATAAGCTGTTCCAATTCCTCACCCAGACACTTCTTAAAGGTTATCTAGCTTTCTGCTTTAACTACATGTCTTGGTAGTTTGCTTCAGATTCCCACAACTCTTTGAGTATAAACGTGTTTCCTACCTTCAGACGTAAGTGCATTTACCCTTAATTTCTACTGGTGTCCTCAAACATGTAATTCACCTTAAGATGAAAGAATTCTGCTGGATTTACTTTATCAATGCCTTTGAGGATTCTGAAGACCTGGATTAGGTCTCCACACAGTCAACTCTCCTCAAGAACAATCAGATTTAATATTTTGAGTCTGTATGTCCTTGAGTCCTTGGATGCGCCTGGTTGTTCTCCTAAGCACACCTTCAAGTTCTGCTTTGTCTTGTTTGAAGCGCAGTGACCAAACTGCACACAATACTTCAGATGCAGTCTCACTAGTATGTTACATTATCTAAGCATAATGTCCCTTAATTTAAATTCAACAGTTTGTACAATAAAACATAATATTTTATTTGCCTTTTTAATTGCTTCTGCACATTTCTTAGACAATTAAAATGTTGTGTTAACATAAACCCATAAATTCATTATAAGAGTTTTCTTCCTGTAGGACAGCATCTACATCTTGTATTTATAATTGACGTTCCTTTTGTCCATTTGTAGCACTTTGTACTTTTCTAAATTAAACTGCATTTTCCAAGTGTTCACCCAGTTCTAAAGTTTGTCCAGGTTTTGTAAAAATCTTTTTCACTGCCATTCCTCTAGTTTTAGTATCATCTGTGAATTTTACAAGTTTACTAAATTAATTTCACAAGTTTTCTAATCAATTTTACTGGAATCATTAATATAAATCAGAAGAAGTAATGGCCAATGGACAGGCTCCTGAGGGACACCACTGATGACCCCAGACCACATGGAACATTCTCCTCTTATCTGTACCCTTTGTCTCCCGTCAGTTAATCAACTTGAGGTCCAGTTTTGTAGGTTACCTCTGTCCAGAACAGCTTATAGTTTTAGATTTAATCTTTGGTGTATTTCCAGATCAAAGGCTTTTTCAAAGTCTAAGTAAATTATGTCATATGCTTTTCATTTTGTCTACTGTTCCAGTTGCTGTTGGCAGGATTTTCTTTTCATAAACCCATGCTGGCTGTTATTTAGTGTATTATTTTCATATTGATACTTTTCTGATTTATTTCATATTATATTTTGGATTATTTTACATGGTATAGAAATATGTATTGGTCTGCAATTACATTTTGTCTCTCTTCTTGAAGACTGGAGTCACATTTGCAACTTTCCATCCTCTCCTTTCTCAAGTGACTGCTCAAATATAAATACTTGGGTTTATAGATGGCATCTTTCATTTCTTTCAATGCAATTGGTAAAAATCCCACCAGTTCCAAGGGTTTTTTTAGTTTTCATTGTATGAAGGCCTTGAAGCACGTCTGACTCTTATATTTTAAAATCCAGCAACTCAGAGTTTGTTCTTACTTTTGCATGGGACATTCCATTTGTTTTTTCCTTTATAAATATTTGGACAGAATATTTGTTCAGTTCATTTGCTATCATGTGTCTAGCAACTATGCAGCATCATCACATCCTTACACACAAAATGACTGTGTTAATAAGATTTAGAGGCACAAAAATAGAAACAAAAATTGGTCACAAAAATAATATTGTTAAAAATAATAAATGAAACAATAATGGTTTTAATGAATTCCTGACAGGTGGCAGCCTATGATGAGTACCATATGGAAACTGCTGAGGTCAGGTGGTGGTGACCCTGTCTCTCCTCACTTTGAGGTATAACTGTGTCTCCATGGCTTAAAGTAATTGCTTAACTAGAGTGGCATCAAGAATGAAATGACACAATGCTAGTAACAGCCAATAAATATGACATCAAGAATAAAATGACACGTTGCTAGCAACAGTCGATAGATATAATAGGTACAGCAACGGTCTAAATGAGCTGTAATGCAACCAGGACAAAAGCAGAAGTTTATTATGCACTTTTGTCTCTTTGTCCGTTTGTTTCCTTTCTTGTGTGCCATAAAGACACCTTATTATATAACTTTGGCCTCCTAGGCCTTTGTTCTATTTTATAACTCAAGTACCTAATTTGTTCAGTGATGGCAGAAGGAGGATTGAATTGCCTTCTTGTAGTTTATAGTATAATGATCAATAAGATGGGATATACGTGGTAAAACCATGGTAGGCTGCATTCCTTGTTATTCCTCGGCTCTTTATATGTGTAATTAACATGTTACTGTTGTACATATACTATGCGTTCTTAAGCTTTAACAAAATATATTTTACTACTATACATGTTGTTACTGAAGAAAACCATATACAGTACAATGGCAATAGTATAGCGGTCACATTGCATGTTTTATATTTGTTAAAAAATTCACTGGTGAAAATACTATCTGTAGTCAAGGTGCTTTACATAGAAGTTAACTTTCTACTATGAGAAAAATTAGTAACTCATCACATTATTTGTAAATTAAACACAGTCTCTAAATTAATGCAAACTTACAAATGAATTTTAATAAGGCAACCTTTATCCCGAGGTTGCCAAACTAGGACTAGTCACTCAACATATGGAGTTATTCTCATGTCTATATGGGTCTTCTCTGGGCACTCTTGTATCCATTCAGATCTGAAAGACGTGCAGATAAAGTTGAATTGCAACTCCAAGTGGCCTTTATATTATTAAGTGTGGGTGTGCAAGTGACTTGTGTTCTTTCAAAGATTGGCGCATGCTGCTACAAGGATAAGCCTTTGAAGGTTTATAAAATTAACGAATGAATGAACGTTCCTGTGTCATACTGCCTTATACTGTACTATTATGTATGATTGCACAAACCCATTCTGCACCAAGTATATATATGGACATGTGAAGCAAGGACAAAAGTGCAGCCACGGCTAATTCAATTCAGGTTTACCTTTCACCTCCAAAATTAAGAAAGAAAGTGGAACACTTAGAGTTGTCAACAGTTTCAATAAAAAAAGAAAGTTTTTATCTGTATGTTTTGCTGAACAGTAACATTAGTAGTAGTAATAGTGGTAGTACTAGTGTTAAATGCATATAAAGTATATTTTGTTAGCTTTGGGTCCTGAACATAAAACAAACTTTCATTGAACTTTCACTTCTCCCAAGTAAGGTAAAGCAGTTTAAATACAAAGGACGAATCACCATTACTGTGTCTTCTACTGTATGATGTCATTAGTGTTTCTTTTTCATGACAGATTTCTCTTACTACAAAATTTAACAAGATCTCCATGTCTGTTTTTTATGTCATGTGCAGTTCCACCAAGTACTGCAGTGTGGACTTCTGTGTAATTTTGGTTGTGATGTGAGTTTCTTTTTATTTGTTTTTTATCTTTAAAGCTTAGCTCTGAGTCAGAGCTTAGAGTTTACGGATAGATTACACTTGTCTTTAAGAAGTGAGGCTTTACCTGAGAAACAGAACAGCTAAAATGAATGACAAAGTTGAATATTCATACATGCCATCATTTTGTGTGATGTTTAGAAGACATAAAGATAAACAGAGAAAATGATATTTTACAGCGAAAACCCACAATGAGCAAAGTAGTGTTTCTCTTGGAGTTCATAAATCTGATTTTTTTTTTAAAATGTGGAATACAATTTCATAATTAAATAGGTGGAAATGTGAAAAGAAGTGCTAATATGAAAGCAACTTCAAGTATTTTCAGAATATCAATAAAAATAGAAATACTAACAAAGGTTTCCTGTCTCATTTTTCTTTTATCCTTACAAGAACATTTATAGTGGAAAATAGTAAATCAAAATTCATTAAATAATAATAATGAAAAAGATAGATCATCATAATCTGAACATGAATATAACTATTAGTTAAAAGCACTAAATGTTTGCACCAGTGTGCTACACCATATGAAAAACCCTTGAGAGTGTCAAGGGTGTGATTATTAGCTAGCCAAGAGGATCACTGGAAATATTTTTAGAAGAACCCTCATGTGTCTGACCTGGAAGAAGATAAGTGACCTCTGGATAACTCTGCCTAACTCTCTGCCAACTGCCACTTCTACCATGGATGTCTTTAAAAAAATTTCCATTGAGCTCAACGGTCATCCCACATCACCCGAAGAAGCACAACTCTCGTCATTTTATACAGTGCACATACAGTAGGCAATGTTGGCTCGGTTTTATCACGCCATTATACAAACCACATTAAACTGGGACATTTACTCTTCTTCAGTCCAGTTTGTATTTTTTACACAAGAGTCAGACAGAGACTAACCACAACATAGGGAGTAGTTAACCAGAACGTAAAATGACTCAAAGTCGTAAGAGATGTGGAAAGTAATAAAACTATTCTAGAAAACCTAAGCATGCAAAGTCAAACAAATTTGAAATACATTATTACAATAGTGACTGAAGGCTATTTTAGCAGCACTTGGAGTTAAGCTAAATGACATCTTTTATTGGCTAAGTGGAAAGATTACAATATGCAAGCTTTTGATGCAACTTAGACCCCTTCTTCATCTTGCTTGAAGAAGGTGTCTGAGTTGCCTTGAAAGCTTGCATATTTAATCTTTTTAGTTAGCCAATAAAAGGTGTAATTTTGCTTAACTTCTCACTACATCCATAATGGCTAACACGGTACAAGACCCTAGTTCTTAACAGCACTAGGAGAAAGATAGGAGCCAGCCAAATACTGTAGGCTTTCTTTCATATTTACATAGCAAAGAAAAATATAAAATTTTCGCATATGAAAAACTTCATATTTTATATCTGAATTGACTTTTAATCCCTGCAATATGAATATCTTAACACTTGATTTTTGAAGCAGTACTAAGCAAACATGCAAGTGGGGAGATATACAACCTGTAGTTTAGATAGCAAGGCTGGCGCTTAAATAGAGGCAGAAATAATCAGTGCAATAATACCACATATGAGAAGGAGTGAGAAGAAGTTGTTTCCATTTGCGCAATAATACCAATGCACTTCAGAAGAGGTCATTCACCTGAAGATAAGGCTCAGGTCTGGCCAGTACTTGACTGGGAGAGCCATCCTTGAACAGGTCAGGTTGCTGCTGGAAGAGGTGTTGTTGAGGCCAGCTGGGGACACCTACCCAGCAGTCTGAATGTAGATCCCAATGCCCCAGTGCATTGACGGGGACACGGTGCTGTAAAAAAGGCGCCATCCCTAAGACGAGTTGGAAAACCGAGATCCTAACTCTGTGTAGTCATAATAGATCCCTGAGCATCCTTTGTAAAGAACAGGGTGTATCCCGATGTCTAGGCTAAATTGTTCTCCATGGCCTTGTCATTTTGGCACCCTAACCATCCCCTGTCTCTAATTGACTATCTGTCTCTCACCACTGCACCACCTAATAGCTCATGTGTGGTGAGCATGCTGGTGCAGAAATGGCTGCCATCGTATCATCTAGGCAGATGCTACATATTAGTGGTGGCTCCCCACTCACTATGAAAAGTGCTTTGAGTAATGAGAAAAGTGCTATATAAATGTAAAGAATTCATTATTATTTATTCCGCACTACTTTCAAGTTCTATTGGAAGATCCCAATCCACCCTGTCTAACTCAATGGGAAGGAGATGTGATATTTAAGTGATGTTGTACCAAATTGAAAACAAAATTATTATTTTGCAAGTCTTTTTCAGAATTTGGCAAGAATTCATTAATGTAATTGTAAATGAAGAGCACCAAGCATGTGCTGAACCTTCCATTTTGTTTGCTGTTTCAGTCTACATGAAGAACCATTTGAGTTTTCTTATCAGATGATTGTCTTTGGAACATATCATTGTATATGCTATGTTTTTGATTTTTTATTTTATTGCATTTTGGAATTACATATAGTGTTTTAAATAAAATAGACAAAGCTTTGAGAGGTTAAACATTCAGATATTCTCGAGGTATGTAGTGGTTAAAAACAATTACAAATATAACATTTCCTTTTCAGATTTAAATCTATTACTCAAAACCAGTTTAAAAATTGAGGTTAAATGATACTTTAAAAAATGCAGCCAGGCCACCCAGTAACAACATGACATTCTTCCCAAATTTTACATCAACAAGAAATAAGAGGTACTAAATTATATTGAATTAACTTTGAACATTGAAATGAACCAAATTACTGCAGCTTTTTCAGCAAATCAAGATACGGAGTGAGAAGGAGGAGTTTCCATTTGTAACATTTGCTGCTCCCATTCATTAGTACATCACATGTCTGCCTTCTGTCTGTGCTCTGTCCCTTATCTTTGTGATCACTACTAATCCACTCATAAATTATTAACACTACATGTGTAGGTCAAGAAGCCACTTGCCATGTTAATCACTCCAGTGTATTCTTGTCGAAGAATTGGGGTGATGCAGGTAGAGAGACTTATCAGCAGTCTGGAGTCTCTTTACAGCAAATTGCGCATTTTAAAATGTTTGCATTAGCATTGCTTTCTTGAGACAAAAGTGTCCAAAGAAAATTATTGTGTGACACTAGCATAATGACTTTTGATTGAATAGGCAATATGCTTTTCTTCTATAACTTGTAGAATCACAACATTTTACATTGCTGACAAAACAAATGAAATGCATAAATTAAATGGATAGATAGTGTGCTGTTGTGTTTGCACATAAAACTAGTGAATGCGATGCACATTATATATATCTGTCTTTGAAGCTTGCTTTTTTCTTTTCTTATTTAGTTTTAACTGCAAGGACTTTGACACTTGAATGAATTAAAAGAACTACTTTTGCTTTTTAAAAAGCATTTTGTCTTTGTTCTGTATATATTTTATTGTTATTCTCAATTAAACCATATTTTATATATTTCATGTAATGAAAAAAGTAAATTCAGGTACGGGATGGATGGGTGGCTGCTATAAGCATAATATTTCAAGATGGATCAAAAATGAACAGAATGTGTTTAAAATTAGAAGAGGGCAGTAAAGGGGACAAGGGAATACTTTGATATGGTAAGGAAAATACAGCAGATTTAGCATTAGTATTAGTAGTATTGACAGATTTAGTGCCACTACATAAATAAAGTAATATTAGTTTCTGAGTGTATCAGAAGACACAATGAGTATTTATGTAAAACGATCACCCTTTACAATGAAACAAAATGGCATTTACAAAAGCATAATTAATAAGGGGAAAGAGCAATACAAATAGAAAACAATGAGACAATGATTAGGAAATGAGCTATTCTACTATCATATAATGGTCAATCAAGAGTGAAACAAAATTCAGCTTCTTCTGTTTAGATAGATAGATAGATAGATAGATAGATAGATAGATAGATAGATAGATAGATAGATAGATAGATATGTGTAAGAATTCAGCGGTGTGTGTGTGTGATGCTCACAGAAATGCGTATATACCTATAGAATGATGAAATGTGGAATCCTGCACAGATGACTTCTGTTTTTGTCTAACTTTATCAGCATCTGCAGGATCTAAACAAGTAGTCTACCTTCATTGCTTATATGCTAATTCTAAGGTGATAAATGCTATCACTAGATTGATATGCTCTTGACATTTCTGTAATATTAATGAGATTACCATATCTGGCTGAAAGAAATTTAACATTCATTATAAATTCATAATAACAGAGACAAAACCTCACACTGCTTTGATTGACAGATGGTGTCATCCAGGGACGTCACCCCCTCAACATTTCTGAAAAGCCAGGGCACCGGACTTCATAATAAATTGGGAGTGGGAGGACTATTTCTTGAGGATGGCTTATTAAATTGGACAAAAGCTGTCTCCTTTTCTGTGATGTCTCAAGATGCCCTCTGCCTGCGTGCAAAATGTGTGTGTGACTGAGAGCCATTTGCATTACCCTGCAGTCATTTTTATACAGAGAGGTAATGAAGTTGTCAGCGGAGCCTCAGTATGGCACAGTTTGATATTCAAATGGACTCGTCCCCAGCTGATCTGTAAGCTCCCGTGTTACCAACTGAATGATCCAATTATACATAGCAACTGCAGCTTTGTTGCAAGGTAGGAGGCGAGATGTCCACCCTGGGATTTGAAAACTGCAGATACAATTAATCCTTTGACTGCTAATGAGTGTGGCTAGGTCATTCACTCTAAATAAACAGCATATGCTTGGTCTGTGTGTACTTCTACAATGGCTTTGTGGCAAAACTTTGCTTTAAGCATGTTATGAGAGTAGCTAGTCATTTTCGTCAGGTCTTACTGATACCCACCGACTCCAAACACTCCGATGCTGAGATTTTTTTTTTTTTTAATGTACCATCTGTACATTCCATCAACAATAAATAATTGCTTGTCACAAGCAGCGAGTCCTCTTTTGAGTTCCTGCTATTTGAATAAGCAGGCAAGTCAAAATGAGAAAGATGAAAAGTGTCACTTGGCCTAGCTTCATTTTAGCTGTTGATTAATTTTGATTGTGTACAAACACACAAGCAAGCCAACATGCCCACCTGCGTACACACTCAAGCACACACAGACGCAGTTGTGTTGTGTTGATACTTCACATCAAATCTTATATTACCCTTTTTTGATTATACCCTCCATATCACACAATAATGTATTATTTATTCAGTTTATTTTATACTGTAAATTTTGTCTTTCTTCATGACAACATAAAAAGTACAATTCTACTCAAAATACACCTTGTTACAATGCAGTCTAACTTTGTATAGAGTCTTACAAGGAGCCTACAGTGAAATTTCATCAAGACTATGTGTGATTTCAGTTTAAAATGTGACTCCATTAAATCACAACACAATTCGTCTCTCTCTCCCTCTCTCCTCCAGACAAGCTTTGTCATCTTCTACCTGACTCTGACTCACCCAGATGAGGTCAAACAATCTTTTTATCTCAGGCCCAGGAGTAATTCCGGTGCTAGGGCATAATCCAATAGAAGTCAATTGGAAGTCCCAAAAATTAGGAACTGTGAATGTCTTCAGCTCCCTCTGGCGACCCCCACAGAAGCTAAGAGGGCTGCCCCATGGGACTACAGGTCCCAGCATCTCTTGGGGGCATTCGTGTGGGAATCCTAAACCAGGGAGGCTGCCACCTAGTGTATTGGGTGAGATAATACTCAGCAATTCCTAACTCCAATGTAACTTTGTTGGAGTCTTACAAGGAGCCTACAGTGAATTTTCATCAAGACTAGGTGTGCTTTCGGTTTAAAATGTGTCCCCATCAAATCACACCATCTTCCTCTGAAAAAAAGAACAATGCAAGTTCTTGTCAAAACTGTAAAACTATTGAAGCATATTTAATTGATTGTGAGTTGAGCCTTCCTCTTGAAACTTCACTATAAAAGGATCCTTAAAAAGCCAAAAGAACTGACAGATTGCTGCATACTAGTGATGAGTGGGACAGGCAAGTACTGTACATACAGTTTCACAAAACAATTAAAAATTAAAATTTGTTTCAGTTGAGATTTCACAACTGTAAAATGTTAAACACGAAAGGCTGTCCATTCTTACCTGTGCACTTTTCTTGAGCTGCATAATCCGATCCACACTGGTAATATCTAATCTGTTGATGCCTCTCGTTCACATCATCAGGGAGGAGTGTAGTGCATTTTTTTGAAATGTGGCATGCTTTATATTTTAAACAAGAAGGCACTAAAACACACCATTGGGTACATTACTGTATTTTCTCCTAAGAAAAAGCTCAAAACACAAGAAGTTACCACTTCCAACAACTCTCCATTGCCAGTCAACTGCCTTATCCTAGCTGAGGATATGCAGACTTCTTTTTTTGTTCCTAGTGCCTTTAATTTAAATTTTAAATGACAGAAAGACACATGCAGAATTAAAACGCATCCAGACAGTAAATGAATGTTTTTCTTCTTGGGTGAATGGACGAAATCATACAATGCAATTTATTGAATTAATTTTGCTTTGCGAAAAAAGCCCTTAATTTTGTGGCATATTTAGTTTTGCAGGAATTGTTTAGCTTATCACTACTGAATTTAAAGCCACAAACAAAAAACTTAGATTTCCCAAAATGTTTTTTCTATTTTATATTTTTTAACTGTGAAAACACTATGGAATCCCAAGAGAAAGCCCATAAGGAGTATAACTGAACCAGCCACCTGTAAGCTTAGTTGAGTCGCAGTGAGCATAAGCCTTGAGTACGATGTTAAGTTCTCCAACAAAACTGTTCATTATGGATATTTCTTGAAAAGTGTAAATTACATACAATTTAAAACTAAACACAAAGGAAATAATTCTGACTTTTAAACATCATATTTTACGATATGTGTTTTTATTCAGTTGTGCATGTTAATTTTGCATTAATGTGTGACCTTTTCATCGGGGGGTCAAATCTAGTAATGCCAACCACAAGGGTTGATAGACTCAAATTGTACTGTAGTGGGTCCTGTAAAAGTACCAGAAGTGTCACTGAAGATGTTTATTGTTAAACACCACAATGGACAGGCTACTGCCAGCACACTCATCAACTGTAGTTTATAGACTTTGACATTGAGGTTACTGAGAACGTTCATATCAAAGGTGACCAGGTGGCCACATCACTTTATGTATAATTTTAGCATACTGTATGTAAGGGTTCCGTCATAAGTTCAGAATTCTCTTTGCTGTGATGAAATTATAAGAAAGTTTGGATGACAACATGAGGCAACATTGCTACACAGTGGAAGATGGAAAATCTCATGATATTAATGGGGATTATTATGTCCTTGGAATTCACATCTACTACCTACTGTGAGAACCAGCAGGTGTCGAAGCACCCCAAACCCAAGACACAACTTTACAGACACAAGTCTGTAGCTGCGCTACTGGGAGTGAGAACTTCAACTCCCAGCAGCCCCTGCAACTTCAGTAGATGACCAATCAGAGCCACTGCAGGACCATCCCCAGGCCGTGGTGTACGGCTGAACCAAGGCTTGAGGTTAGAGATGTTTACAGTGTCTGCCTTTTTGGTCCCCTGCAATCCCCACTTTACTGAATAGGTTTTTGGTGGGACCCAGCCTTGGCCCGACTCACACACACTCCCTCACATAGATAGAAAAGCAACCGGTATCCAGCCATGGGTCCGTGAACTTGGGAATAGCAGTGTCATCCTCTGTGTCATCTTACCACCTTCATTTTCTTATCATTAATCCACTGACTTGATTTTGTGCTTTAATGCATTGTTTTGTGCCAGAAAGCTGTTCTTGCTTTCATTTAACACTCACTCTCCTATAATTAACTTTTTGGCTGTTCTGAAAATTTAGCAAAGATGTTTATTATGTTTGTTTCTTTCCTTACTGATACATTAATATTTTTACACTGAAAGCTACCAGATTATCATAAAAAGTGCAGGTGCATTTAAAAAACACTGCCATAAACAACAAAATCAAGTAGAATAAAACAATGCTGCGTGCGATGGAGGGACTAGTAAGGAAGGACTCCAATTACACAAGAATTCCAGTAGTGCAGAGTAAGAGGTAATCCATAACAAGTCCCGGTGGCACATGGACTATCAATACTGACATAAAAAGTAGGTGTAATGTATGTAGGCATGGACAGTGGAGTACCACAGGATATTGACTCTTAATTTCCCAAGTCGAAAGGAATAGGAGAGTCCCCCATCAGCTCCAGAGTTGCAGAGACTCCAGCAAGAGCTCCAGTGGGGCATTTCTTTCCAACCACAGTCATTCCAGTCTGGAAATTAAAAGCCTATCTCATTATCAGATTACCAGTGAACTTAGAATCAGGAGAAAAGTTGTCAAGAGTTCATCTCGGAGGAAGAAGAGAAACTAGAAAAGTGAGAAATGTGAGTGGAGGTAACAAGAAGAGAGGAAGCAGGAGATATCTCAAAGTTCTGAAGTGAACCTGACACTCTATTAGTTAGTCAGGCCTGGCTGGCTATGGGTTTATTATCTCCTCTACTGTTTGTTTCATGTCTCTATAACCCTGTACCCTTCTGTTTTATTATATTTTTATTGTAGTAGAAACCCTCATTTTTGCTTACTTTATTTATGTTTATTTGGCTATTCATAAGACCCCCTTTTAGGCTTCACATACCAAGGAAGAAATAGCAAAACCAGAGATCTGGTTAAACAAGAGTTATAATTAAGAACAAGAATCTCAAAATAGCCTAGACTTTGTACATGAACAAGTGTTACCTTACCCATTGTCTGAATCAGGAGGACCCCTCCAGAATTTCACAACAGGTCAGCCTGCCTCTCTCTCATTCTTTTGTTTTATCAATACTGATGTTCCTGACACAATCCTTTGCTCCTGTTTAGTTTTTGTTCAAACACTTCTGGCACCAGTGGCCCTTTATTTAACACTTACTTACCACTTGCCAATCAGGTCTGATGTCCTTGCAAAAAGTTCTCCTGGCCTTCTAACCTACCTGCCACCTACTCCCAAAACCTGCCTATACATCTACTGCTTAGTAAGAAGATAAATGACTAATTATAGCAATGAAAGTAAAGTGATTGCAAGGGTACATTCAATGCACTGCCGAGGAATGGAGTAATTTTATAAGGTCAGGCATCACATCTTTCATCTCTATATAAAAATAAGTGTGTATGTGGAGTACAGTACACCAAAATAAGCCTTCATGGCAGAGTGCCTAATAGTTTGAGGTGCATATTTTGCACATTGTTTTGGAGCCATCATCCTATTTGTTGAGCCATGGGTCAAATGCCCACAGCAATGTTTTTTGCTTTCCACCTTAGGTTTTTAACTGCACATGAGGCTTTAATCAGACTATTTATTATTTCAGCGTTTCACCCTATATTGTACTGTATGTATAATTTTTATATGACAAATATATGCTTCTCAGGTTTCTTGTTTTCCCTTGTAATTTTTTCAGCTTTTACCTGTCATTTATGACCTTGATAGTTGTTCATTTTTATGCCTCTATCTGTGCTATGACTTATTTTCTGTGTTGCTGAGCAAATCTTAGCCTACTCCTTTAGTTTTTATTCTTGTCTATTTTGTTTTCTGATTTTAGGTTAACTGACTGTGCCATTACATCCTGTAGATAGATAGATAGATACATAGATAGATAGATAGATAGATACTTTA
>JANRMT010062841.1:51465029-51522652 GCA_026402145.1 Polypterus bichir lapradei | reverse complement strand
CGGGCAGTTGTTGTGGCCATCCTGTACCTGTCACGCAGGTGTGATATTCGGATGTACCGATCCTGTGCAGGTGTTGTTACACGTGGTCTTCCACTGCGAGGATGATCAGCTGTCCTTCCTGTCTCCCTGTAGCGCTGTCTTAGGCGCCTCACAGTGTGGACATGGCAATTTATTGCCCTAGCCACATCAGCAGTCCTCATGCCTCCCTGCAGCATGCCTAATGCACGTTCACGCAGATGAGCAGGGACCCTGGGCATCTTTCTTTGGGTGTTTTTCACAGTCGGTAGACAAGTCTCTTTAGTGTCCTGCGTTTTTAGAACTGTGACCTTAAATGCTTACTTTCTGTAAGCTGTTAAGGTCTTAACGGCCATTCCACAGGTGCATGTTAATTAATTGATTATGGTTAATTGAACATGCATGGAAAACATTGTTTAAACAATTTACAATGAAGATCTGTAAAGTTATTTGGATTTTTAAAACATTATTGTTGAAATACACAGTCCTGAAAAAGGGACGTTTCTTTTTTTGCTGAGTATATATATGTGTGTGTATATGTATGTGTGTGTGTATATGTATGTATGTATGTATGTAGGTATGTATATGTGTATATGTATATGTGTGTGTGTATATATATATATTGTGGTAGATAGGGGGTGCTATCGCTCCCTTGAACCCCTGTCCACAACTCCAGACACCAGGTAAAAGTCCAAATATTGACTTTATTTAATCTCCACAGTGAACAAAACACCCTCTCCTCCACTATTCTCATAAATACAAACACTAATCACAATAATACAATCCTCCAGCTCCCAGACGCGTTGCCATCCTTCCACCCAGCTCAGCTCGCCGTCTGGGAGCTCCCACAGTCCTTTTATATCTCCTGACCCGGAAGTGTTCCCAATCCCCAGTCCATGTGATTCTCAATCACTTCCGGGTCAGGTAAAAGTTCTTTTCTTCAACCCGGAAGCCCGTCGCTCTTGCTATGACGAACTTCCAGGTCATAGGGCACAAAGAAATCTTCGGTCCTCCCTGCAGCTCCCTCTTGTGGCCCCCATGGCATCCAGAAGGGCGGTGCATAAAATCTCCATTGTCCATGATGCCCTGCTGGTCTTCTGGGGACCTTTATGCTGGAAGGAGGGCTCCACCTGGCGGCTTGGGGGTATTGGCCAGGATAAACGGCCGGCCATCCTCCACAATATTTATATATATGTGTATATATGTGTATATGTGTACTGTATATGTATATGTATATATGTATATGTGTATGTATATATATATGTATATGTATATATGTATATGTATATATGTATACTGTATGTATATATATGTATATATACATGTATGTATATATATATGTATATGTATGACAGCAACACTCATTACAGTGACAAAACAATTACATTGACAATCATGTTACGTTATTTTCAAAATGTTTCCTTTTCTTTTTCATTACTTCTTTAACACACTTCTCTGCTGTGAATCATGTCCATTGTATATATTCATATCTGTTTATTAACATTAAAGCTAGCACTTTTCATCCTTACATGACGTTGGGATGACCTCACAGACAAATAGCTTAAAAGGTAAGCATGAGCATACAAGGGGAGGTGTAGGCCAGTCATGAGCTGGACTGATCTCACTTTGACGTTACATTATCTGAAGGCAAGACCAAAATTAACTACTTTGTAATAATTTTAAATTAGTCCATTCATCGTGTATATTCCAGAAGGATAATGCTCCCATCTACAGCCACTCAATACAGTAGACAGATGACAATGATGACAAAGGAACTCATACACCAAGGCCTTCTCAATCTGTAGATGTGAAACTGATTGAGAGATGAACTGAGAGATCCTTGAATGTTTAGTAGATAATGTTTTCAAGTAAATTAACTTTTTCAAATGTTTTGTCTCCTGAAAAATCTTTGGTGATTATAATAGACAGCTTTGAGCAAAATAAAATTGTCATTTCAGCATTGTGTATCACATAGGAAGGTGAAGAAACATGAAATTAACATTATTGAATTTGGCATGTTTAATCTCTTAATGATGGTGACACATTGCAATAGTTCAACTGAGCTAAAAATACTTTTCTCCTGAGTTCTGCTTGTACTGGGCAGGTGATGCTTCTCATTTCAATGTCCAAAAATAGTTAGCAACTGTGGTTGGATTCCACTTTCACTGATACTGCTTTTCCATCATTGCAGTTTCCTGGTGAAGCTTTTCATCATGTTCATCACTGACTGAACCAAGATTAGTAGTGAAGAAGTCCAAGTGTGAATGTAGAAAATGAATCTTTAGCGACATGTTGCATTTTATAGTTTTGTATGACTGAAGTATCTTGTCAACTGACTAGATACAGTTTGATAGTTTGTTGTTGTCAAGAAAATTGTCAACAACATCCTTGAATTCCTACTTTGAGATTTTATCTAGCCCCATCAACAAATCTTCAAACCGCTTGTCATTGATGACATATCAAATTTGTGCACTGAAAAAAAAAAAAAAAATATTTTGGCATCAGTTATTGGTGGAAACATCTGCCTAAGACAGGGGTCCTCAATCACAGTCCTGGAGGGCCACAGTGGCTGCAGGTTTTTGTTCTAACCCGGTTGCTTAATTAGAAAGCAATTTTTGCCAATAATTTAATTTCATGGCTTTTTAGTGCTTTAACTCTGCTATGTCAGGTAATTCTCACATCCTAATTTTTTTCCCCTTTCTAAGGATATCATCTAAACGATTTGAAGGCTAAAATGGATGAGTAATTCTCAGTCCTTCACTTTTTTCTCCTTCGAGTATTTAATTAAACCCAATAGTGCCTGATAAATACATACAGGTGTAAACGGTAACAAGCTAAATTGAGAAATGCTGGTTTTCTTTGTCATTTGCATGTTATTGCTAATAACCAAGAGTACAGCGGTTTAAGACTAAAATAAGCAATAAGGGTTCAAAATCTTAACGAGCGAGACAACTAAAGTGAAGCAGAAGTGTTACTTGAGCAATAAGTGCTTCTTATTAAGCAGTTGGGTTGGAGCAAAAACCTGCAGCCACTGCGTCCCTCCACGATCATGATTTAGGACCCCTGTTCTAAGATATCAAAATCCTTCACTTTCCTTGTTCCTTGTTTTCACAAAATTTCTTTTTCAGTAAAAGTTTCATATGAAGAGGAGGTCAAAATATCCTTGATGGGTTGACAAATGGTTTATATGCCACTCTTTTCTGCCCCGGAAGATAATATTTACAGAACGGCCAGGTCTTTAAATGTAATGAGACTCTCTAAAAGAAAAAACAGTACTTGGTATATCTGAGTACCATATATAATAAATAAATAGATATTATCTATTTATTAACACTAAAGCTAACACTTTTTATCCTTTAATGACGTTGGGATGACCTCCATAATAGAAGTGTCACTACTTTTAGATCACCACAGATGTATCAGTTGTAGTTGTTGAACTGTATATGTACGATTGCAATAAAACAGGATATGATGGGAGAATTTAAAGGTGATTGGTAACACTTTAGTTTCATTTACTCATAGTAACTTTAGTTACTCATTTACTGTTAAGTGACAAGACGTTAACAAAGGCTTCTTTTGGTCTTCATAGCATTTATAAAACATCAGTAGAGGTTGTATCTCTGTGCAGTGTGTCATATTCATAGCATGGTAAAATAACTTGCGAAAATGAAGGTCTTAATACTAAATATGTAACATTAAGAG
Source organism: Polypterus bichir lapradei (assembly GCA_026402145.1). Taxonomy (NCBI): domain Eukaryota; kingdom Metazoa; phylum Chordata; class Cladistia; order Polypteriformes; family Polypteridae; genus Polypterus; species Polypterus bichir. Next base: position 51,518,935 of record JANRMT010062841.1, on the reverse strand, counting down.
AAACGTGTCTCAGTTATGCCACCTCAGACCACTCCAAAGTGACGTTTTGTTAGTACGTCACATTGCAGAGATGAATAAACACTTTACGGATGCTTTGTAAATGTTATGAAGACCCAAAGAAATGTTTGCTAAAGTCTTGTTACATAATAGTAAATGAGTAACTGATGCATGAGTACCTAAAATAAAGTGTTACCAGGTGATCTTTGTGATCAACAGGCCAAAAGCGTTCAGGAAGCAAAATCATCATTGTCCAGTAATATCAATGTCTTTCTTTATTTAAAATTCCAGATGCTGGTAAAATTCATCTCATGATGCTTGCAGTCTGTTTTTGGTGCCTTTGTAAGTGATGTTTGCACAATTATGTTGACCTCTTTTGTAAGTTGTGTCAGACACTCGAGTGTAGGGTGTTCCTTACTGGTATGGGAATGATTAAAAATATGGAGAAGAGTTTAAATAGAACAATTTCCATTTGTCCTAGAGAGGAGGAGGAGAACTTGTTTGAGGAATGGTGATGTCATTTCCGCCCCTTTATCTGGCCTCTTCCACCTCTGAATCTATAAAAACCACCTGGCTGGAGAAGAAGTCATCATACTTGAGCTGGAACTCATAGAGGACAGACATTGGCTAAAGCTGCCATATTGTGCATCACAGCAATGCCATTTAATTGCACCTGTTTTTTTGACCAAACTGCCCTTTTTCCGCTGGACATTAAAAGAGGTAACTCCAGTGCCCCAACTCTATTTCAGAGTCATATTTACAATTGCTTTGGAGAAAAGCATCTGCTAAAAAAATAAATGTAAATGCAAGTATTCCCTGTTGCAGAATGCAAGCAAGAAAGCATGCTATGCTAATGCTTCAGTCCATTGTTCTTCAGTTAGTCTAGAAAATTCTTCAGTCTTCATATAAGCACCTTGTCATAGCCTTTTGCAAGTGATGTTGATTTTGCATGGAAAAATGTAACAGGAACTTTATAAAATGGTGGTAGGTGGAGCAGTGATGTCTACATCAACTTTACCTGCAAGAGAATACAATGTTTCTAGTGTTCTAAGATGGGGATGTGTTTCTTTTGGTTCACTAGATCAGTCTCCCTTTCCTATTCACAACTCCAAAGGGTAATGAATTCAAATGTGACTCGGGACAAAACCAATTCCATTTGTATTTTGAAATGGAAAATGATAAAGTGTGTTCCTTTTAAAGACAGCCCAGTCTTTGATATTTTCCATCACTGTATTTTTCAAATGTGCCCATTCGATTACCAGGACCTAGAGTACATTGACACTGAGCCTCATTAGCTCTCCCAGACTACCCAAGCTGCCCAAGAAGAAAAACCCATGAGGACACAGAGACAACATGCAAACTTCAAACAGTCTGTGAATGGGCTGAGATTCCAGCCCAGTGTCTTGGAGCAGTGAGGCAGCAGCACCACCATGCCAGCCTTCAAGACTACCCACCTCCCAACAGTATATAGACTTCCTGTGAGGATATTTTTGATGAAATGCACAATAAAATATGGAATGTTTATTTGCTAGCATGTGGAAAAAAAAACGAGCAGAGGCGGTATGATTACATACAATTCCTGTGGCTTCCCCATGCATTAAATTTCACCTGTGATCTGCTTACGCACTTTAAGGCGCCCTAATGCACAATCCAGGCTTGTCATTTTATTAGTGTGGCAGACTCAAACAGCAGAGAGAACAGACAGCCTTTGACAAGCCTGCCAAGCTCTAATCTGTGACCTTGCATCTTTGCAATCCGACTACACTACCTGACAGCAGGTTGGCCTTGCCGCTACACAGCCTCGTGGACTAAAGTAAGTACTAAGGCCAGACACCAAAGTGAATCTCCTGAAAGCGGATGTGCACAAAGCCTCAGCAGGGCCATATATCAGAATTAAATGGCGATACTTGCAAGTTCTCACAAACATTGCCAAAACCCCAGCTCTTGGACACGTCCACTTTTTCCATCCAATATCCCACATCATAATGGCCTCAGGCATCAAATGAGCTTTTCAACTGTAAATATTTTTAGAGTATTCTGACAGAAGACGAGCCTTTGCTTATTTAACAGGAAAAGTGGCTGCTTGCAGGCAATGGCTCATGTCAGCGGCATAGAAAATTTAGGGAGAGGGTGCTGAATCTCACAGAAGCTCTTTTCTTTTACCCATCACCTTGATAATTTATGACAGGGATTTTTTTTTTTTACACAGCACAGTTCAATTAATTAGCAGTGTGTTGTAGAGTAATTAGAATTTAACTCTCGTGTTGGTGAGGTTACTGGTGAGGAAGACATTTATTACTGTCTACTGCTCTTTAAAAAGGCCACTTCATCCCAAATCTGTTTTGCGCTTGACTGCTTGAAAGCAGTTATTGCAGGATCAGTTGTTTTTCAGAGGTACCTGTAGCCACTAGAGGCATGATTTTTCATTGTTTGCAATGTTTTTCCAAAAAAATAAAGAACCTTTGCCATCAGAGAGAGAAAAAAGTGTCTGCTAGCACTGCAGAAAATTTTAAGCAAATACATACAGTTTGCTTTAAGGAACAGAAAATCTGTACAGACTAGTAAATGACCAATCTGCAAGCAATGAGACCGGTCTTTAGGGTGAAAATGATAAGATAAAAAGAAATTAGGGTACCCTTCACAAACACAATAAAAAGTACATTGTACTGAATCAAAAATAACCAATTCTCCCAGGTTATGAATTTGTTCCTTTAATTAAAGGTTGATGTAGTCTACTACTAATAGGCATGTGACAGGAAGGAAAAACCTGGTTGGGATGCCAGGCTAGCACAGGGCACTCACATGCATGTCCTAGTCCAAGAAGCAGCCATTCATTAACCTAACTTGCATGGAAAGTGGTGTTTCTGGACAAATCTCTCACAAATAACTAAAGGAGGTGAAAGCTCTACTCAGAAAGTAAATTAAGTCCAAAATTAACTGCACTGGAGCAATGTCCTCAATTAAATATGTATACAAATAAGTGGAGGTGGTCCTGTGTTGACCTGGGGTCTGCTTCTGGAATGGTTCCTGCTTTGTGTCTGATGCTGGTTGGGAGGTACCGGTTCCCTGTAGCCCTGAAATTGGACACATTAGGTTCTGTAAATGGATGGATGGATGGTGAAAGTAATACATTAAAAACCAAACAGCACCCTAAACCAGAGGTCACCAACTCCAGTCCTGCAGGACCACTGTGGCTCCAGGTTTTCATTCTAACCCTTTTTTTAATGAGTGCCCTGTTTGTCTCGCTAATTAACTTCCCGTGAATTCATTTTAATTGAATTGCTTTTTTAAGATTTGTTCGCCTGAATTTCTTTATCCTTCCTCTGAATTGGTGCTTCATTTCTTTCCTTAAATGGCACCCAAACAGAAATTAAATGTGAAGTGAGGGAGCCAACAGAAGACCAACTAAGTCAGGACCTCAAACCCCAACCAATTTCACTCCAACCAGCTGCTTAATGAGGTGCTGATTCTTGTTGTTAATTAAACCAGTTCATTAATTCTGTGGCTTGTTGCTGCTCTTGTGGTGCATTAGCAGACATTTCCAAAATTGTTGATTTTCTCTTTCTAAGAGCTCTGTTAAAATGTTTTGGGGACCTGAGCAGATCGACATTCCTGAGATCTTCATCTTTCTTTATTTTCAGATATTGTACGATGGACACCAGTGGTTTTGGCTCATTTTGTATCCCATTATTGTTAGGCTGCTAATTAAGGAAAAAGAAACAATTAAGGGGCCTGAGTCTTCAAGAGCAAGTCAATTAAAATTAGTTCAAAAGAAGTTAATTAGCAACAAAAACAAGTCACTCGTTAAGAAAAGGGATATCCACAGTGATCCTCCAGAACCGGAGTTGGCGACCCCTGCCCTAAACTATGTTACATGAAGAGGAATTGCCAGGGACTCCACAATATGATACTGTCATGAAATCTGAGTCACAATATGATGATTTTGTAATTTGCTGATGTTTTCCAATATCTTAAATGTAAGTTTCAATACTACTATATGTTTGTTATTCTAAATGAATGAAAAGTGAAATCATAAACCTGTGGGCAAAAATGCCCATCATAAAATTGCATCTGTCCATTACATCTAATAAGTGAGAAACCGTGAATCATTCATCTTGCTAATTTTTGTTTAATTGGATAAAGGGAATTCATCCATCTAACCAGTCACCACAATATGACCAAGAACACTCTGATGCTGTTTATTGCACACATGTATCCGTCCATTGTCTACCTTTAGCTCTGAGTGATTCCTTATGAGACAGCTTCTTCTGGTTATGGTGTTGCTGGTGTACTTGATTATCATATTCAGTTCAATTCAATTCAAATCAGTTTAATGTAATTCATTTTTCACAGCTCTATTCATGGAGTACAAGCTTGAGACACTTGTGCAGTTTCCAGCTGTAATGTAATGACAAAAATATTAAACATGACCTCACTTAGCTACATGAATACACAAATTAGGTTAGGCACAAAATAAAACTGAGCAAATTTCAATTTGATTAAAATAAAATTGTGACAATACAAGTCCATTAAAATTATTGTCGAGACAGGACCAGGAGGAGAGGAAAACAAAAGCTCAAAATTAGCAGCATTTCTGCAGAAAACAATCCCCTGCTTTCATAAGGCATATTTCATATCAAGCTCTAATTTCCCTCTAACACAGTGAAAATCAAAACAAACTCACAGCGACTTTAATGTGGCTGGAGCACTTTCAAGTTAATCTGTGCTAATTTTAATAATGCCATGACTTCTCTTACACCAATGAAGAAAAATTGTTTGATACTGTTTCTCTTCTCCCATAATAGAGGTACCTCAGCTATGTTCATATAGCAGGAAAATATAAAGCACATGGTTGAGTGAAAAATACCATTTAAAAGAGAGTGAGCTACATTTATCATAATAATAAAACGCATATAAAAATGTAAAATAAACACTAACCACTAAAAGTGAAATCTGCCCACCTCAGCTGATCGAACACCAGACGTGCCTCTGCATTTTGAGTCATTCGCAGCAGCTTTGTGACACGTGCCGGTACTCCTGCAGTAGTGCAGACATGACAGCACCAAAGCCTGGACCAGGAGCTCTGCTGTACAGTTGATGTTTGCTGCAGTAAAAATAAAAATAGTCTGTGCTTCTAAATAGGCCTGATAGATGTGTTCAGAATTGGGACCCTGCAAAACACTAGTGCCCCCCAATGCACTGGCTCCCAGTGACCTTGAATTGGAATAAACAGACTTGAAAATGTTATGTTACATTATAATATTTTCATCCATGACTGATCCTTTATTATGCCATTGTATATGCCTGCAAAAGAAGAAAAAATACAGTCAAGCCATACTGTACACTGTATGTGACAAAGTCTTTTTCTGATTCCTTTTGTTTCCCCGGAACCGTATTGCTTTACTAACAAGTGCAGTGTTCATTTTCTAAGGAAGGTGTCTAAAACGTTCTTGACAAACCAGTGACATATACAAATGAGACTTGCAAATCTAATGGAATTTTTTGTAGTCCTGGCAAAGTCTTCCCCCGGGAAGCCAACAGCAGTCTTTACTTCCTGGCAGTGCTCAAATGAACAGCTGTGCTGCATCATCAAGAAACACCAAATGTTATTATTTTTATTTTATTAATATAAGTAAAGGGTAATAGGTTTTTGATCATCATTTAAAATTCCCCCAGATTTTTCTTCGTCTTGTTTATGCAAATATGGTGATTAAACACTTTTAATTATTGTGTAGATTTACAGCATGGCTTTAGGACAAAATCAGACGTAACATCAAAAGACAGCGACAAACAGTGTATTATGACACATATATCATAACACATTATGAGTGAGGCTATTTTCAAAAAGTGCCTTCCATTTATTAATATTACCTTAATTCCTTGTGCCAACAGAGCTTTGAGTAAGGATGCATCCCCTTACTTTTTATTTTTATTTAAAACCTTTTATTTCTGTTTAGGTTCCTTTATGGTTGAATTTTGCAAATGTATTTTAGACAGAAGAAAATCATTGTTACATCGGATGTGGCATAGTTAGCTGACATTTTATTGTAATTCATCTATCCATCTAATGAAATAGACATTTTCATTTCCAATATTGTGGGGCAGCAAGACCCTCAAAAAGCATACCTGTGCCAACACCAGGTTATACTGGACCAGTTCAGCTTTATTAGTGAAGTGGCACATCTTTAGGCACTGGACCAAATCCAGGTGGACACATGGAAGATAAACAGACTCCATACAGAATGTCACTAGGCCAGGACCCTGGAGCAGAGAAACAGCTAATCTTGCGACTGCTGCTTTGTCTGTTTTTTTTTCATTTATATTAAAAAAATATAGCCTTGTTCACAGATCTGCATTAGAGGGTTCAGATCCCCTGTTAAGTCTAAACATTCTGTTTATGTTTGCATGGGTATTTCTCCAGGTGCTCTGGTTTTCCTCCCACATTCTGGAGATGTGCATGTTAGGTTAATCGGCAACTCTGAACTGGTCTGGTATGGGTTAGTATGAGTGTGCCCATCAGTGTGCCTTGGACTGGCTCCGTATTCAGGATTGGTTCCTGCCTTATGGCCGGTACTGCTGCTGGGATAGACATTGTCTACTAATAATATGGACAAAGTATTTAGAAAATGGACTGTTGGATGAAGGTGCTATTCATTCTCTTTCTACACAATTCAAAGTGCTAATCAGATTATTGATTTTCACACAGTCAATATAATGAGCCAATATTCAAGCTGGTGTGGAGAATTTGCTTGTGCTTGTAGCATCACACAAGAAAATCCATCGGATTATGAATTATAACATCTACTGTAACTGATTTGCTCAGGTCACAGCAAGTCCATACAAGAGTTATACCTTAGCCAAGAACTGACCCCAGGAGTGTGAGCACTGAGACTCTGGCATTCACTTCCATCGGTATCAAGTTGTTACATGAAAGTGGACTCTGAAGTAACAAACAGCAGGGTGAAAGTCATTGGCACCCGCGACTGTTTTGAGATGGACGAACATTTAGTGTGTTTACAATGATCTTTTATAGCATTTTAATTATTTAACTAACCATTAATACTTTATCTACTTTAACATACTTTATTATATCAAATTCATTGCATTTTTGTGGAGATTTATCACATGCATTCACACTATTTTATTATTAACCATAGTAACTTTGATATACTGTATGTTCACTGCTACTTCCTTTCATCCATTACTTGAAGTCTGTTAAAAGGAAAGAACACCTGTTGAACTAACACATTTGTTATCTAAGGGTCTTTCATGATTTGGTGGATGAGAATTGATATTCAATGGATTGATGAACAGAATAGTTATCGCCTGCAGTGCTGTGAGGGTCCTTCTTGTCTGGCAACTTTTGTTGCCTCAAAGCACCAGTTTATGTACTGTGTGAACACCAGGGGGTGCAGAGCTCCCCAAACACCTGGCACAACAGTCGCAGACACAGGTTTTAGCACAGGTTTTATTTTTTCTTTGTGGGAAACACTTACCCGTTTCCCACCTTTATAGCACAGTTCACAAGCACCATACACAGTACCATGTTTTCTTCTTCTTCCTCTTCTCTTTCCCCCTCTCTTATTTTTTTCATCTTCACTTCTCCTGGCAAGCTTTGTCCACCTCCTCCCGACCCTGACTCTTCAAATAGTGGCAGTTGGCTCCTTTTTATAGGCCACCCAAAAGTTGACCCAGGTGCTCCATGACCTTCTTCCGGCATCACTTCTGGGTGTGGCGGAAGCCTTGCCACAATGGGCTCAGCCATACCTGTAGCACCCTCTGGTGATGCCCACGGAACCCAACAGGGCTGTTCCAAACTCCAGCTCCCAGCATGCCTTGCAGGAATCTGTGGTGCTGCAGTAACCCAGAGGACCTACCCTATAGTGTCCCAGGGAAGATAATGCCCAAAACGTGCTCTCTCCCTTGGTCCTTCCACCCAGCTGCCGTCCCCGCCGAGTAATGGCCCTGGCCATCCGCCACAACTGCTTATGTCCTCTTACTGCATGTGACATGTTGGCACAGCCACCTAATGTTCAACTTCACTGCCCAGTCATTGTCCATGTGGGGTTTGTACTTTCTCTCCATGTTTGCATGAATTTTCCTCAGGTACTTTAGCTTTCATCAATATCCCCGTAGACGTGCTCGTTAGGTTATTGCAGATTCCCATTTGGCCCTTTCTGAGCGTGATTGTGAGTGAGTGACAGGCCCTGCTGGGGACCGTTTCCTGTCTTGAACTCAGTCTAGCTCGAACACACTCCAGCTCCCTGTGTTCTTGATTCAGATTAAATGGGTATGAGAATGATATTTTTATGTTATTCTTACTGCTCTTCAAAAAATGGAATCAGAATGGCATATCTATAAAGAATTCAATGGGAAGCTGTCCCGAAAACATGAAATGAGGTGAAAATACACTACCAACATAGCCATTAACTCCTTCATGTAAGGTTGTGTAGTCTGCAGTCAAATTTGCTATTCCCCTCTTGAGCTTCTTTCCACTCCCTACATTAAAATGAAGCCAAGCCTACATGATATTAGCTACTTGCTCTGGACGAAGTGATCTGAGACAAACCAGTAGTGTGCTCATCATCTTCCCAGCCTCCATATTTTACAATGCTTTGTCCTGTACTGTATGTGATCGCCCAGCTGGAAAGCTTCACAGTGGATGTCCCCGTATATCAACGGTAATGCTTTATGCACAAGCCATCAAATGTCCATTTTATGGCTGATTATCACCTCTACAATCTCATGACCAAATGATCCTTGAGCGTCGCAGTAAAAAGGGCCAATTACCTGCATCTCGAATCCAGCAGGCAGTTCCTTGGCAAGTGTACCATATGCGTGTGCCTGCATAAAATACAGAGTGGGGAGATGTATACACGCTGGGTATGTCATGAATGTCAGAAACAGGTGATCCAACATAAACCAAGACAGCCAACTCTGGGAAATTATAAAAACATAAAAGCCCCACTTAACATACTGTCCATGCTTTATTGTGCTATAAATGTGGTTGGCTGCTGCTATGACACATCACTGAATGCCGTGGCAGTCATTGAGGACTCTTTGTCATTTTCAGGAGTTTTTTAAGTAGATGTTTATTTCCCACAGCATCTTTAATTAAATTCCATGATATGGGTAATGATACACATGGTTTGTCAGGAACTGCCCACAGTGACTAATCACTATTAATCATTCATTATATTTACACTTTACTCTGCCCAGTTGATCTATTCCACTATTTTTCATTTGACAAGCTGTACTTAAGTGAGGCTGCTTTCACTTTGCACTCATGACTGCATGCCATAGTTTACAGTATTTATTAGCTTTTTGCTGCCCGCTGTGTATTGGAGTACACCGCACAAATGGCTTTGGGCTGATTTTTCTCACCTTGTAATGCCTTTTTTAAAACTATGAACTCATTTTGTGAAACATTATCCATGAATAAGAGTGCACTGTTCTTATATATGCTGCCTCTTCTGCTATGAAGAGTTCATTTTTAGGTTAGGCTTTTTTTCATTTTTGTTTATAATAAAGTATAAGATATATAAGTAAGCTTCAAACTAGATGGGCAGTCTGGAAATTTATAAATAAAATTTATGGGTATGCTTCAGTCATAATAAGGGAACAGTCCATGAAGTCTAGGCTCCCTATTGCTTCTATAATGCTTTTACTTTTTTTCTTTAACTTTTGTTTTATTTCCTTTATCGAAATGCAAAAAAATTACTTTTAAATGTGTGTGTTAATTAGAGTCACTGGTAGGCTCCCAAAAGGATAAAATATACTATTTTATTTCCTTTTCTTACTTATATTTCATGATACATTTTTGATTTTGTTTTCTATATACATGAAATTTTAAGGCCTGTCTGTCAGTCACACGATCACTTGTAAACTACTGGGGCTAGAACCATATTTTGTCTTATCTAAAGGTTATGAACTGATATGTACTAGTATTTCAAAAAATTCTATGTAGCGACAAACTCTGCAAACTGACCTGCTCTCAAGTGTTTTTTTACAGCAAAGTGATAAGCAACCAAAGTGACATCATGGAAAGAAAAATAAGAACAGCAACATCTGCTGAGCATCAAGCAAATCGGAGAGGTTGATGATGTGGCAAGGAACACCATAATAGGAAGAAGAACAAGAAAAAGAGCAGCACTATCTACAGGGATGCAGAATGCATGAATGATAAAGACAGAGAAATGCATGTAACCTGGGGTTTTCATGTAACTACTGGGGCTAGACTGATGAGCGTCTAATGTGGGATACAGAATGCAAGAACGACAAAGAAGGAGAAATGCAAACAGGTGGAGGTCAGAATGAAAATCCAAAATGTTTACTTAAATCAGTTTTTCATGTTTTAGGGGATATAATACTTGTTTTTACAATCTTAAATCATATCAGCCTATCTTGGCAACATTAGGCCTAAAGTAGGAATCAAAGTGCCAGTCCACTGCAGGCCCCATACACTCACTCAGACCCCCCACATTCATTTATACCAGGCCAATGCAGAATTGCCTATCAAGCTAACATGCACTGCTTTGGATAAAAAAAGAAACTGTTTACACAAGATTAAATTTACCTTGGTATACAAATAGGCAATAAACAACATTCACGCAATTTGTAAGAGATTTCAGTCACAATATATTTTAGTCAGATATCTGACATATCTGGCATGTGACATAACCCTATAGTAAAATATTTCAGGCTGATCTACACACAAAAAACCAAGTCATTATTGTTGTGAAAAATTCTAAAAAGGCCTCAATACTTAAAGAAAAGCCTGACGCCTATGCACTCAAAAATAACAGAAAAGGGCAAAAGGCAATTCAAATAACTACAAGTACAAACTGCAAAACCAAAAATCAAAGCCAGAAACAGCCAAAACGTCAAAAACCAGAACAGCAAATGTGAAAATGGACAAAAAGCAACAAACTTACAAAACAAATTAAAACAATTTCTAGTGAGAAATGAGGCGAAGACAGCGGGACCTTAAATTAGGTTTTCAGGTCACAAGCAGAAAATTATGAGGAAAGGTATTGGGGCAGAATTACAAACAATACAATCAACATAAGTTGGGGACAAATAAGGGAATGGAGAAAATGATAATTTAGCAAAAAGAGCAAAGGAAAATAAAGACAAAATCATAACAGTTATCTACTTAGGTTACTTTACTTAGAATCAGTAAGCTTAAAGAATCTTACAATATTAATAAGTCTGCCTAGTTTTTTTAAATTTTGTGATTAATTTTGAAGTTATTCTGACACAGAGATATCACTATAAAAGTGACTGTTGTATTTCATCCAGGGTTCCTCACCTGACTGGGGTTCAAATGTTGTTTTAATGCCTTTCTTGTTCATTTTTGATTCCTTTCTTTTTTGTTAATATGGTTGGTCATTTAGTTCCTATGTACCTACAGTATGTGCTTTCTTTTATGTTCCATATGTTTTATGGGTTGTCCCCCAAGAGGTAGGACCATCTGCCATCAAAGTCGGTGACTGTACTCAGTCCTATAAAAGACTGAACAAAGCCCACAGTCCCTTGCGGTTCATTGTGAATGTGTTTGGGTGTTGAGGAGTTCTCCTCTGCTTTTGGTCTTTTGATATTTTTGTGATACAGTATACTGCATTTTGGTGACCTTCTGCCCTGTTGTTTGACCATTGTTTGGATTTTGCGTTTTGGGACTGTGTGTGGTTTTGTAATTGCCCATTTCTAAGGCTTTGCCTTCTCTTCCTTTTGCCTTATGCTCCTAGGAGGTTATTTTTGAGCGACACAGCATTTTTGTATAAATAAATATTTTTATTTATAAAGATTCTATGTTACTCCCTTTGTTACTAGTTATGCTTTGACTGTATTCCTCCCTCTAATGGCCATTTTTGAGACCTTTATGCTTAGGAACTCTTTAGTCCAAAACAGCGCCATGAACTGCGTTCATATAAAATTTTTGTAGCCTTTGTAAAATGAATTCTTGCAATATTAATTGACCTTGTAGGTTTTTAAATATGTTGATTCTTATTTCCTGGTTTATTTGTACATACATAATTTTTGGGATTGTTAAATTGTTTTAACATCTTTTAGCAAATAATTTTGTTTTTCCTAGGAGTGCTGCCATTTGAATGCATTTGTGTCCATTTATCAGGCTGATTGCTTACTTAGTGACAACAGAAGATCATAAAGCATGACGTCATTGAGAAAATGGTACAAAAGTTAGTGTTGATTGTCAATGTCTATGGATTACCATAAAGAATTTCCATGGTGTTAGGAGTGGTAGTTTTGATCATTTGGCTTTGAATTCTTATGAGTTTCTTTATATTATATTATGATGACATAAATGGGAGAATGTGCAGTGATGGATGGCTCAGGAGAATAGAATAATCATCATAGCTTCAGAAGCAAGGCATATTCTTTGGCTAAAACAAAACATTTAATGGTCCATCATGCTTATAGTCCAAAGTGAGGAGAAAAGAGAGGAAGGATCTTATCATAGTTGAGATTGTTAGGATGGAGCAAGGTGGGTGAAGGTGGTGACAGCAGAGACACTGGACAATGTTAGAGGGAATCATTAGTTGTGTTGTTTGGAAGTTGCCACAGGCCTGATATGGGCAATATATAACACCATACCCAACTCCCAAAAACTCCATCATTGGTTCAGTATAGATCAGGCATGTCACTTCTCTGGGACCACCAATGCTTCCCTCCAGCACACTTTGTCAGGCTACAAGATTGCACTGAAACAGGACCTGTTCAGAGGGCGAAATGATCAAGTGCTCAGGAAACTGGTAGAAATGGTGGAGAGGCAAAGGCAAGAAGCTAGCTATGAGACCCTGGCAGGAAACCAACAAAAAATCCAGTTCCTCAGGCAAGGGAGCCTGTGGACACCACCAGCAGAAGTCCAGCACCCAGGCTCCCAAGGAGTAGAATGGAGGCAGGCAGCTCCACATCCTGGTGGAAATTTGTAGCACAACACTGTTGCCAGGTTTGGTGCTATGGGCTGTAGCTGAATAATGCATTGCTGGTCAAACTTACAGTGCCATGGGAGGAGGGACTAGAGGCTTCCCACAGGAGGAATGGAGCAAAGTATGTTGATCTGATTGTGAAATGCAGAGAGGACAGTTGGATCATAAGGCTTCTGCCCTTTGGAGATGGAAGCCAGAGGATTCATTGGTGAGTCAAGAACACAACTTGGGGAACTTGACTTACAGGGGTGCAACCTGAATAAAGTGACCATGGAGGTATCAGAAGAGGCAGAGAAGGCAAGCTCCTGGCTGTGGTTGAGAAGGCAGTAGACAACTATTGAGATAGGGTAGCTGCAGATGGTGTCAAGGACCCGTCACTGTTCACTGCCCCATCACCGGGAGATGATCCAGGATAAGTGGCGAAACATCTATGAACAGTAGTCCATGGCTGATGACCTGCAGGCAAGAAAATGGACAACAGTTAAGGTGTGGCAGACCAAGTATCTAACAGTTGGAAGACTAACCCCAAAGTTTGAATGAGCAAACCAAATGAAAGTGTTTGATATGCAGATTTATTCTTACTTGTAATACCGAGTGAACACCATCTCGTCCATAGCATCTAACACCAATAATCTAGCTCTCAGAATTGTAAATATTTGGTTTATAGGTGTATATGGTGTCATCGAGTGGGTGAATGACACAACCCAGAGATGGGAAAAGTTGAGACCCCAGGTTGGTTGTCCCATTTAATTCCAACAAAATAAAAACAAAAAACGGTTACTTCTTTTGCTTACTAAACGTAGACACTGTGTCCCTGGTGAAAGGTGCATTATTTTAAATTTTTCCTTTTCCTTTCATGGAAATCAACATCAGAAAAAAATGAGATAAAGAAAAAGAAAAGCAAAGACCATTACACCAAGTTCTTTACTGACCAGCTAACAAAGCAATCCGGTAAGCTCTAAATCAATTCTCATTGCTACATGCTGAGTATGTTTTATGGATTTATTTTATTCAACTTCTTTTGTTTAATTAATGTTTTCTTTTTATCCTGATCAACTTATTTTTGAATAAAAATATGATTTAGTTTCTGCAATTTTGTAATAAAGACTTTCATTTTTCCGTTAAAAATTCAGAATTTTAGAGAGCGGCCAACACATGAATTCAAAGACACATTTGTCTGGTAACTGGAAGTGAACATTAAAATCAAATGCAATTATAACAGAGTAGTACATAAAGTATAGAAATATTATTTGAACATGTACTTTATGTACTCTGTATTTTTTCATACAGATTTCTATGCATTATGTCTATTTTTATGTACATTAACAATTTAAGTTATCTTAAATTGCTGCATTTTGTTTTTGCGTATTGTTTTGTTAAAATGTTGTATAACATAAACACACAGTGATGCTTCTGTTTTGCCATATTTTCTTAGGCCAGCCTTTCATGCTGAGAAAGCAGTGAAGCAAAGTTTTTTATACAATCCCTTTTATAGCGAGCATCATCTTAGTGACCTTTACTTATGGAATTATTGTGCCCAAACATTACCTGTGTGAACGCTGCCACTGTAAACGCTTCCCTCAAGGTCACAAAGTGAGTCAGGGCAGGGCTTGAACTGACTACCTAAATGTATACACGCCACAAGAGGTACTGACAGCGATTATTAAGAAGTGGGTGCCTGGCTTGTCTTCTACCTGGAAGAATTTGTGTCTGTGTTCTGGTCCCTGGACAAGGGCAATGGAGTGCTCTCCCAGTGCTGTGCCACGTTTACTTTAGGTTTCACTCAGAAAGGCAGGTCGTAAAGGGATCTGGAGATTGATGTTATGGATTTCACTAACTTACTATACCGTTTACAACATTTGGCCTCCATAAACAATCTCTGAGATGTTGTAAATATCTCACATGAGAATATTCCAGACTGGTGTCCAACATATACTGTATGTCATACAATTTTCAAAAACAAGTGTAATTCAGCTCTATATTTTAAAGATACATACACTAACTGGTGGAGTTATACCAAGTCATGTATATTTAAATTTACCATGAATATATGCAGTATATTCTTGCAGACTTTTTGGTTAAGTTATCAGATGATTGCCTGTATTAGGAGGAAATAACTGTCTTGACCCAGATCTATGGTAGATGTACGGTGAGCAGCAAAGCTGGGTTTAGCAGAGGCAACCAAAGTGAAGACCTGCTGGATTACGGAACTCAGTTTTCTATAGCAGAACCAGCAGTGAGACCTTATAAAAAGACATAGCTAAAATAAAATAGCTTGTATTTTGTTAACACCATGGCTTTAACATTAAGTTATAGAATGTTAAATGGAGTGCTGACTATTGTATGTTCTTGCTCCTTCACTAATTTTAGCTGCATTTTTAAGATTCTTTCTTATCTTATTTTAAATTACACTCTAAAAACAAGCACCCTCATTAAAATGACTCTAAAACGTGATCATGGCTCACTTGTTCTCTTGTATAATTGACTCTGGCTTCATTCCCAAAATGGTGCACATTCTGAATGTTAGCAGTGCTGCAAATGTGGCATGTCGATTCTGAGAGGCCCCTTGGAGCAGACAACGTGCAGTTGAACAATGAGCACGCCCAAGCTCATACCACTTCCTACGCCATGGAAACCACACATCAGCTTTGAAGTTCTCAACCTCTGACCACACAGACCTGACCTTATCTTATTACATTTTAAACAGTTGGCATGTTTGAAAGATGCTGTGAGCGACTGTGACTGCACTTAGTGAGACGAAGCTAAAAGAGGCAGTGTATGCATGACTAGATGTACAGCGAAGAAAAGCAACATTTGCAGTGCAGCTTGGATTTTATGGGGAAAGAGAGTGATTCAGTACAGCGTGTACAGGAAGAAGCATAACACTAAAAAGAATATAGACACAGAGCAGCATGGGACCCTATGAACTGGAATAATGTGAGTTGCTCACTCAGTCAGTCATAACACCTTCCATAGTAAGCCCACAGATAAAGGGCCTCACAAACCATAAAGAACACTATTTTTATCTTAATGATGACATTTTCACAGATGGATCAATGTTTAATTCATTAGCAGTGGAATCTTAAAATAGAAGAGCTTCTGGGGGACAATGTTACTTCTTTCTTGCCCTTTATTACTTTCTAATAACTGTCCATCATCTATCCATTAATAATCAAATTGACTTAATGCAGTTTAAGAGAGCAAAGACCAATGGCTAACCCATGGTTCTCAATGATCAGTAAACAGTGCTTTCTAAAGTGCAACTGCACCACACAAACATTTGGTGTGTTATGTTATGTGAAATATCTTCTTCTTCTTTTTCTTTCGGCTGCTTCTGTTAGGTGTTGCCACAGCGGATCATTCTGTTCTATACTTTCCTGTCCTCTACATCTTGCTCTGTTATACCCATCACTTGCCTGTCCTCTCACACCACATCCAAAAACCTTCTGTCAGGCCTTCCTCTTTTCTTCCTGCCTGGCAGTTCTATCTTTAACATCCTTCTCCCAATATACCCAGCATCTCTCCTCTGCACATGTCCAAACCAACACAACCTCGCCTCTCTGACTTTGTCTCCCAACCCTCCAACCTGAGCTGACCCTCTAATGTACTCATTTCTAATCCTGTCCATCCTCGTCACACCCAATGCACATCTTAGCATCTTTAACTCTGCCACCTCTCCTGCCTCATGCTTTCTGGTCAGTGCCACCGTCTCCAACCCATATAACATAGCTGGTCTCACTACCGTCCTGTAGACCTTCCCTTTCACTTTTGCTGATATTCGTCTGTCACAAATTACTCCTGACACTCTTCTCCACCCATTCCACCCTGTCTGTACTCTCTTTTTCACCTCTCTTCCACAATCCCCATTACTGTGAACTGTTGATCCCAAGTATTTAAAATTATCCACCTTCACCAACTCTACTCCCTGCATCCTCACCATTCCACTGACCTTCTCACACATGTATTCTGTCTTGTTCCTACTGACCTTCATTCCTCTCCTCTCTAGAGCATATCTCCACCTCTCCAGGGTCTCCTCAACCTGCTCCCTAGTATCGCTACAGATCACAATGTCATCAGCAAGCATCATAGTCCACAGGGACTCCTCTCTAATCTTGTCTGTCAACCTGTCCATCACCTTTGCATGTGCTGTGAAATATATGGTATGCTAAATGCCCAGTGTTCATTAGTTCCTATCCACGATCAATTGTTGGCTGAACTTTTAAATCTTACTTTGGCACTGTGACATATACTACAGCACATCAAACAGCTATGTGGAATACTATCAGTAAGGATATGAATATCTTAAGTAAATAAATTGTGTCATACATAAATACAAAATCAGAAAATCGTATTATACTTGTTATCAGCATCAGACAGAACAGTCACTTTCCATAACACATGCTCACCTAGACTTTGTGTGTACAATGCTAAAATGGCTATTTCATCATGTGGATTAAATTAATTGCATTCTAAGAATTCATTCATCACCCTGCTACAAACCACCAATGCATCTCTGGGTAGGAAATAATATGGAAGTTAGAAACATGCCATTCTAAGGGTAATAAAATAAAACACCCTAACATTTACCATTTCCTAAACTGGTATTTGAGCATATTGTTGTAAGCCTCAAAATGGAAGGACTAAGGCACACAATGAATAACAGGTCAGCCCAATAATGGGCTAAATTATTGAACAGTAGTAAGCAGTAACACCATAATGCAAAACACAAGACTTATGACTTCACTTTACTGTTGTAATATGCTGCATGCAGCAGCTTCAAAGCAAGAAAGTCAAGCTGCTCCCCTGTTGGTATCATTGGATCAGCAATCACTGACATATTCTTCAGCTTCTCTAAGGCCAAAGAAAGACATCAATGGCTACGTGGGCTCCTATTTATTTGTTTCCTATAAGAGTCTCTACCCTCTTTCTCAAACTGTCCTGAGGATCCTTATACTTGCTGGATGGGCTGCCATCACGCAAATATCCTTCACTGTTCAACCTGTGAAGAGATGTCTGCCAGCTGCTGGAGTCCTTTCTCACAAACCCTATAATGAGCACTGAGTGATTAATGATGCCATAACATGTTTTTAAATCTATTTTTAGTGACACCTCTCCATATACAATTTTGGTGTTCAGGCTGTTCATGAGAAATGAGAAGTCAAGCAAAATGACACTTTTTATTGGCTAACTAAAAAGATTACAATATTCAAGCTTTCTTCAGTGGCCTGAGTTGCCTTGAAAACTTGCATATTGTAATCTTTTAGTTAGCCAATGAAAGGTGTCATTTTGCTTGACGTCTCATTACATCCATAATGGCTAACGTTACACGTTACAAGACCCTAGTACTGAAGGTATCAGAAGAGCTGATTATATTTCACACCTTGGAAATATAACAATGTATTCTGAAATGTCTAATTTTTCAGTATGGTATAAGCGTGAAAAATTATTAAAAGATTCTGAAAATGACTGCAAACCAATGCAACAGAGCCGTTTGTCGGGTTACTGTATGTGTTCATGTTTATGTGTGTGCTGCTTTTGGGGACATCATTTGATATACCGAATGGCACAGATTAGGGTATAAACATAGCCATGATGTTTAACTGTCAGTCTTACAAATTAATGTAGCTTTTCTCAGGTTGGTATTTAATTCACACATGAAGTGGCACAAAAAGCAAATTTATTTCAACAGCTGTGTATTGGTAGATACGTTTGAGAACATTATATTATGTTTAATGGAGGCAGGAGAAAATGAAAGGGACAAGAATATGAAACATATTACTTTGATAGGAAGGGGTTTTGTTTCCATAAAGTCTAATATCAGATGTAGAAGTCAAAACTATGCTAAACTCGTGACTCAGTTAACTGTGACGAAGGATCAGAAACCAGAATCACAAAAAGAAGAATGGCAAAGTTTTTTTCATCTGTAATCTCAGATGACTGGAAACTGCATGATGCTAAGAAGAATAAAAAATATGTTCAAAACATAGTAACAAAATGGGAAAAAATACTAATGCCAGCACTCTATAACATATTCTTGACATGTGAGAGGTTCGCTTATTTTACTGCACCAAACACCAAGGAAAGTCCTAGAAAATGATAACTGAAACATTTAGGACTGATGTAATTCTTTTTTTTTTATTGATTTTATTAAAATCAAATAACATTCCATACAAATAACTCAAGTTTTACAAAAAAAGGTTTGAAACAAATCAACCCAAAACCCTGACTGATGTAATTCAACATTCCTTTACAAGCTGTTCTGGTTCACTCCAGTTAGCTGACTGTCAAATTAGTCATACTGGGTCTTTGGAGATAATGGCAATTTAGAAGCTTAAAGCAAAGTAAATACATCACTTTTTTAGATTGTCAACCTAAAAAGTAAAACAGTTCATAGCATTAATAATTTACTTACTAAACTATTTTTCATTCATTTTCTAATCCGTTTATCCAGGTCAGGTTCATTGAAATCCTGTGCCTATCTGATTAGGACTAGATGCATGGAAGGAACCAACATCGGACAGGTACAAGTCCATTGCGGAAAGTCTACATTGTAATACATGTAGTTATTGCAAAATAATAAGAAAACATTCAGAATGATAATGAATGCAATGTGTGAAAGGGGACTAAATGCAATAAAATATCAGAATCAGTAATAACTGTTTAAAATAATGACATTTACAAGGCATTTTTCCTGACTACTAGATAAACAAAAGAGGGAGTCTACTGTAACATCAAAACACCAATTTAGCCTTATTTTTGCAATGAAGAAGGGGCCTGAGTTGCCTTGAAAGCTTGCATATTGTAATCTTTCTAGTTAGCCAATAAAAGGTGACATTTTGGTATCATTTTGCTTAACTTAATATTTTTGAAAAAATCTGGAAGCAAAGCATTGTAACAAAACACAACTCAATGAAGCAAACAAAAATAACATAGCAAATACAATAGCAGGCTTCGAAAGCAAATACATGAAACTCAACATTCAACCCTCATCTAAAAGCGTATTAAATCTTAAGCGAATGATCAAGAAAATATTTTAAGTCAGGTTCATGCCACTCTAATAAAGAAAATTATCTGATGGAGAGTGATTTGTGGTTAGAGAGCCCTGCTCTTCTTGGCATATGTCACAAATGTCTGCACATATACACTGTAGGAAGTAGATTCATGTAATACTGTAACAATCTGTAAATGTACTTGAATGTCCAGTGTCACGCATGTGCGTCAGAGGGTCACCATCCATGTTCCTCCTAGGTATGTAATACCACAGGCCAAGAGGGGGCATTGCCGCTGTGTCATTGTTCTTTCCCGCCATAGTACCGAGAAACCGCCCAGTGAGGGCAGCTGACTCTGCCGCTTCCGGCCCCAGGACCATAAAAGTCCAGCTGCCCAGAAGGAGGCGTCACTTGTTGAGGGAAGAGCATGAGAGATAGAGTTCCTTCAAGCCATAATAAGAAGCTTTGATAGGCAGCAGTTTTTAGATGGTGTCATTTCTGTTTGAAATCATGACATCAAGCACAGTTTTATTTTGTTTTGGAAGTACAACAGGGTCAGCTGAATCGGCCCACAAAGATTTGTTGCAATAATCAACCCATTATTACCTCAGACAACCACACTAGCAACACAACTTTATTTTAGACACTCTCCAGGGTTGTTTAAAGCTTTATACTTGTGCTGCCAGGATAGGCTTTGATCCCCCCACAACCCTGAGTTGGATAAAGCAGCTTTGCGACGACTGCCAGAGAAACTCACATATTTACGTTTTCACATTAATGACCTAAAACATACTAGTAAGTGAATATTTTGAATGGGATAACCATAAACTTTTATAATAATCTATTCCACTTGAAACATATGAACTACCTAGAATTTCCATTCTGTCCAAGCTGAATTTTAAATTTAAATCCAAAGTTAATATGGTACTTTATGTGAATGAGTAGGTTTGAGATGTTTCAGGTCTTTTATTGGAAACTGAAAAAAACTTTTAGTGGAGATGGTTATCTTCTTATAAATTTAATAGTGGCTGTGACTGTCTGTTAGAAATCTCCATCCCTAAGTTCCATAATATATTCTGGCTCTGTTCATTACGGTACATCATGTAGTGATGCAATGTGTTAAATTTGCATCTTGCCAATTGGCTAAACCTCATTCAGTAGCAGTCGGTTGTCTGCAGCTGCCTTGCTCCTTTGATTCTTATTCAGTCTCTAATTCTAGTTTAGGACCAAAGTGAATATTGTATTTCTAACCATTTTGAATTATGAGGGTGTATGGGATTGTACTTAATACTTAGTCCATAGGCTATTAATCAATTAATAAAGCAAGCAGTAGTCAACACAAGGGACTTACAGATATCAAACAAAGATAAACTTCAAAATAAACAGACAATACAAGACCTTTATTAGGATTATTACAGCTGTCTCAAGAGAACTGAATAAAAATACAATTCTGGTTAAGATGGAAAAAAGTGAGATGCCATTGGATATCTGAATGAATTGACTTTTGGACATTCAAGAAAGACCCTAAGGAATGTTCTCTTAGGAGTCTGCTTTATTATGTTGCTCCTACTAACACTATGCTCACAAATCTGACAGTTATGCCTGAAGGTTCTGTCTTGTTGGTGAGGAATATTATGAGGACTACATTCTGCATCACACTAAATACTATTTTTTAGTGCCTTGTTGGGTTGCTAGGCCCTATTTCCTGTTGTTTTGAATCAACTCAGTCCTTTTTGACACTCTATTGTCCTTGGAGGATCAATGTGGAAATTCACTTGGTGTTCTCATGAATTTTCTTCCATCCTCGATATTTCAGTAGGGGTTTTTGTTTTGCTCCTGGAAGTCATCATGTTTCCTTCTTCTAGATAGCTTTAAAGTTTTGACTGTTCCTGTTTCCCATTGTCAATGCACCTATGTGCTAATTATTAGACTTTAGTGAACCCTCCTGGATTCATGTGATCTGGTTCCTCTAAGTGCGAATTTGATTTTTTCCAGTTTCAAATAGTATATAACAGTTATCCACTGACTTAAAATAGGTGAGTGAGGATTCTTCCAATTGAGCAAGATAAGTCTACGTGGCAGTTACAGTTTGTTTGTCCTTCTCCACTTTAAGCCCATCTGGGAGTAGACCAAACACAGCTGTTAGTGGATTAGGATGGATTGTGACACCAAGGCTGTCTGAAAGGCATTTAAAGATTTTGGTCCAGAATGATATTAATTTGGTGCAGGCCCAAAACATGCAGCCCAGTGACGCCGAAACTTGATTGCAGTGTTCGCAGGTTGGATCTTGCTCTGGAAACAATTTGGACAATTTTAAGAGATGCGCTCGATATATAATTTTAAGTTGAATAATTCTATGGTATGCGCATATGGAGCTTGAGTGAATTCTCTGCATTGCTACCTTCCACTCCTTTTCTGATATGTTGAGTGAGAGATCTTTTTCCCCAATGTACTCTTGGATCTTTGAAAGGGAGGGACTGTAAAATGGTCTGATCTGATTCCAATGAACTTTTACTGCTTCAGCTCTTTGTGGAAGTTAAGGTGGTTACTCATTGCTTGAGGCCCAGTTGAAAAGATCATCTGGCTACTTTTAGTAGACCATGAGCTTAAAGATAAGCATTGCATTGCCTGTCCATTGATCTTACAAATGCAGAGTATGTTTGTGAAGCAGTAAATAATACAACTTTATTTAATGTTCTAAATAATCCATCCATCCATCCATTATCCAACCCGCTATATCCTAACTATAGGGTCATGCGGGTCTGCTGGTGCCAATCCCAGCCAACACAGGGCGCAAGGCAGGAAACAAACCCTGGTCAGGGTGCCAGCCCACCGCAGGGTGCACACACACACACACACCAAGCACACACTAGGGACAATTTAGGATCGCCAATGCACCTAACCTGCATGTCTTTGGACTGTGGGAGGAAACTGGAGTACCTGGAGGAAACCCACTGTGATGGACAGCCAGGTCCCATGCCCGGCCGGGACGCCCCTGCTGCATATGTTCCGGGGAAGCCACCATGGACAGCTCAATACCTCCCCCGGGACGCTTGGTGGCAGCCTCCCTGGCCGATGTTGATTTCCCAGTCTCCCGCGTGGCTCCACGGGACATGGAGTCCTCCACAGCCTGAGACTCAAGAACCTGGCTGGAAGAGTCATCAGCCCCACCCGGAGGTGCAAATGGGACCAGGTGGTCAAGCACCTGGAACACTTCCGGGTGGGCTATAAAACGGGCCAGCCTCCACCACTAAAGGGCCAGAATCGGGAGGAAGAGGACGAGGTTGCTTGGGAGGAGTGGTGGTACAAGGTGGAGAGTTGTTGGTGTTTTGTGTAAAGTGCTTTGGGACTGTGTTGTGGCTGGAGGGATTACGGGGAAGACGTGCCCTCCAGCTGAATAAAAATAAAAGCCTGAGTGATTTTTACACGTGCCTCTTTGTCAGTCTGTGCCGGGTCGGGCGCTATATAGCGCCGTTCTCACAGTGGCATAGTCTCACACCACACAGACACGGGGAGAACATGCAAACTCAACACAGGGAGGAAGTGAACCCAGGTCTCCTAACTGCGAGGCAGCAGCGCTACCACTGCGTCACCGTGCCGCCCTCTTCTAAACAATCTTGCCTCTTAAAAATAACACCAACTTCTTTTTCAACTGGGTGTGATTGTTATTTTAAAAAATTTTAAGTCTCTTAACAGAAGTTACGTATTATCTCAGTTATTTTTTTCCTAATAGGAAGCAAAATAAATAAAACTCTTTAAAATTTCTTTCTTTTTTATCTTGATTATCATATAATGAGGAAGGAGATGGGATTTATGCATCATTTACCTTATATACAGATTTGTGTAATTATTGTATATTTTCTTAAAAGAGTCCAATGACATAATAGAAGATTTTAACTCAGAATGTCATGAGCATTTGTAACAAACTTTCAAGAGCAGTGCTAATTTTACCTTATATGGTAAGATAATTGCTTCATAATTTGTTTCTCAATAACACCACACAAACAAGTCATTTTTTAGCTCATTGTGGATGTCTGCCACTGATTATGGATGGGAGTAATCATTAAACCCTTTAAAATTAAAAACCTTACAAAGCCTATTATAGATCACTTCACATAGCCTTGATCATTCTTAGCCGCACTGATCTCTCTGGTTTGAACTCTTTCACAGGGCTTCAAAGACACTTTTCAAAGAAAAACAGAGGAAGCTAAGCTCACTCTCAGCCAGGGATGGCAAATTTCTCCAGGTCTGAATGACTGACTGACTTTTTAATCTTTTGTCTTCATCTTCTCTAATGGCAACTTTTTCTCACCTTTTCTCCTTTCCTCTGCACTGATTTTGTTCCTTCCTTCCTCTCCTGTATATGTTACCTGCTCTTTCCTTTTCATTTGCACACATGATGGTTATATAGCTGAAACATTTTGTCTTTTACCTTATTTTCTTTACAGCATGGAAATAACCTTTAACCTTTTTGTTTATTTGTTA
The DNA here is from genome assembly GCA_026402145.1 of Polypterus bichir lapradei. Classification (NCBI taxonomy): domain Eukaryota; kingdom Metazoa; phylum Chordata; class Cladistia; order Polypteriformes; family Polypteridae; genus Polypterus; species Polypterus bichir. The sequence goes on along the minus strand of JANRMT010062841.1, from coordinate 51,494,514 downwards.
TACTGTTTTGAAATGTATGATTAGCGGTCGGGGCATCTTAGGGTGTGGTCATTAGGAAATACAACCACTACTGATGAAGCCTTTGTCTCTTTAAAGAAGCCTTCATCTCTTTACTTGTGGCATGCTCATCTTCACCTATGAACTGCCTCTTTGGTTACCAATTTGTTTAAGAAGTGAAGGAGTTCTGAGAGCCCTAATATCTGACATGATGACCTTCAGTCAAGAGAGATTTCAGTCCAAGAAATTAAATACTCAATCCTTACACGTACCCCTTTAAAACAGTTTCTAAGTTGCTCCATTCATTTTTTTTAATGTTCCCTATGTCTGTATGGGTTCTTCATTGGGTACTCCGGCTTTCCTTCAACATTTCAAAGATGTGCATATCAGGTTAATAGCAATGGGTTAGCGCCCTGTCCAGGGTAGGTTCCTACCTTGTGTGAAATACAATTGGGATAGTCGCCAGACCCCAGTCCTTTGAACTAGATTAAGTTAATTTAACAATGGAAGGATGGATGTTGTGAAGGCTAGGTGAGCCCCAAACACGAACACAAAAGACAGCCCCAGGTTCAAATAAAGTGTGTTTATTACAAATACCTTGTAATAACAATCACAAAACAAACTGTTTCTTCTTCTGTTTCTCATCCTCTCTTCCTTCTACCGCACTGCTCTCCTCCAGTTGAGTGTTGCCTTTCTGCCTCCCAGCTCAGACTCACCTGGACAAAGCAATGCGGTCCTTTGTATTTAGGACCCAGGAGTACCTCTGGTGCCATTGCTTTTGCTCGTTTATAGCACTTATAGGTCATACGAAAGTTCCAAATAGCAGGGAGTGTAACTACCTGCAGGTCATCTTGCGGTACCCACAGACTCCAGCAGGGATGCGTTACTGGACTGCAATTCCCAGCAGGCCCTACTGGTTTCCGACCAGGCACAGATATCCAGGGCCACTACAATCTAGTGTTCTGGGGGAGTCCTTTCATGCCCTTCCCTTCTATCCCAGTCAGGGAAGGTACTCCAAATATATCCAGCTGGGACACCTGTCCATCTGCCTGGGGCTTCCTGTCCAGGTAAGGAATCTTCCTCTCCTTCATCTGGGATGTCTGTCCATCCACCTGAGTAGTCTTGTTTGGGAATGACACCTTTCTCTCTCTCTCTGGGCAAGGATGCCTGTCTGCCCACTTGGGGCCTCCCGTCTGGGTAAGGAACCATCCCCTCTACTGGTCGGGATGCCTGTCCATCCCATGTGGCATTTATAATGTAGATTCATATATTTGTTTTCATTAAAATGCTCAAATATGGTTACAAACATTATGTTTTCATCCTTTACACACACAATAGTTATATTTAAAGAAATATCAAGAAGTACTGAAAGTATGCATTTAGTGAAAATAAATTGCAAATTTTGGAGCAGTGGTTGGACGGCATTATCTCTGCCTGACATTATGTTATGACAAAGCGTACTGCCGTTTGCATTTAGTGCTACTGCCTCACACTTCAGGGAATTTGGGCTCAATTTCCAGCCACCTAATTGGAGTTTGCGTGATCTTCCTGTGTCCATGTGGGTTTCCTTGAAGTATTCATCTGTCCTCCAACATCTAAGACATATATGTTGGACTAACTGGTGACTTCAGGTTGACCCCCATGAGTTTGGGGGGCTGTGTCCTTGTCATCCATGATTGGTTTCTGGCTGTGGCTATAACTAAAGCAAAAAATCAGATCTAGAAAACAGAAAAATTATCTTTTTAAATAGGTAATTCATTAATAATTATTTTATCTTTTTTTTTCAGATTATCAGCACTTACTAAATGATTCCCAGATAAAATATACTATAACTACGTTTTAATCTTCTATGTTGAAAACATTGTACAGAAAGATATGAAAACTGGAAACAACTTAGTTGTTCCTGTTTTCCATCTAGCCATTCTCCCTTAATTATTTATTCACATATTTATTATTGATGTATTCATTATTTTAGTTTTTATGCAGACAACTATTCATAGCAGCGCACAGAATACACAGAGAAAAAAAATGAATTTGGCACTCGAAGAGCCATTTTAAAAAATTAAAGCCATGCTCAGCCTCATGTCCCCTGCAGATGGGGCGGGAGGGTGATTCAGTGTAAAATTAAGTAATTTTGAAAAGATAAAATCTCATTTAATTGCTCTGTAATTATGGAGCTGTACTTTAAAGTAAAAAATAGTCTTGTGAAATGTTAATGGAATTTCTTACTAAATATTTACTTGGCTTCAGCCAAATAGTTATTCTTGAGCAAAGCCAAATTTCTTTTTAGATGTAGAAGCTAATTATAAGCACAATATAACATTTCAACATCTCATTTCAGACAATTTGCTTTGTCTGAATTATCCCCCAATTTCTAAGATGGAGGTAATCATTCTGCTTTTATCTTGGGTTTCAATCGTCTTTTCTGCATTTTGAAGAAGCTCTCATATACATTTAAAAGTTACATCATTTTTTATTAATTACAAGCAACTTATTTTGCTTTCTTTATGCCTGTTAAAGGGTAGTTCAGTCATCTACATTACCTGTCTCTGGCGCTGAAACTCATAAATTCCAGTGTCAGCCTTAATGTATGGTCTCATTAGCTTCATTCTAAATGCACAGATCTTTTTTTTTTAAGTTACAAGTGATATATGGGAGCTCGTGACTGAGTTGTGTGCAGTTTTTTGAACAGAATAGCTCATTTAAATATACTATTACTTTTAAAAAGTCATATAATATTTTTAAAAAATGCACAAACAAAGCAGTTTTATGTGGAGCAGAATATGATGTACAAATTATCATGAAAGCACCAATAAGAGTAATGACCATTTGGAGCTTTAGGGCCAGGATTTGAAGCAGTGATCACAACTTCACCTTTAGGCTACATTTCCTATTGTTAAATGATAGATACTCCACTTGTTTACAATGCATAGTTTACATTTATTTTCAAAGCAGAACTGCTTGTCACTACAGTAATTTTACTATGACTAATCTTGTGAGTACCGTAACTCATATGGCAATAAAAAAGCAAATCGTCTACTAAATTTTAATGCACATCTTTAGTCTTAAAAGCTACAGTATAAGAACCCTAAAAACACACTAGGTTAGATACTAATACTTAATATAAATTTAAATATTTGAACAAATGCCACTTCCCTTATATAAAGTTGGTCACTACCTGGTTGAGTAATTCCAGCCTAGTTGTGTTGAGGCTTTGGTTTCCTGACATGCGCATCAATTTATCGTTATTTGCACTCATCCATTGCACACCACGTGAAGTAATCAGTCATTAGCATTACAGCTATAAACCCTGTTCATGTGGCCCAAGTGGGTGCAAGAAACTTGCAACCATCCTACAGTTGCTGGGGTATAACTTTGGATAACAGAATAGGTGGATAAGACCCATTTAATTATTTTTAGACCCTAATTTAGCATTTTTTTACAGCATTTTTGACTCATCTTTTACATGTTTTGTGTATTTTTATTTTTTTTTAACTCTATCAACTAGATGGACACACAGATACACAGACACAAAGCATGCTGACACTTGTCCTTTTATTAAAGCGGCTAGGATCATTGTTGGTCAGTAGCAGATCAAGGAAAGTCAAAGCCTGTTCCATCAGAATAGTGTAACTAGTGTAGAAAGTCTAATTAAATTCTTACTTGCATATGCTAATCAATATGTAACACATCTCCAGTTTCAATTATGAAATAAGTCAAGACCTTGAACACCATTTTTGGCTTCATGTGAACAAGTCAAAGGAAACATAAGATGGTGGAACTTTGTCTACTTTTGCTGCCCTGTCTGTCTCTTTCTGTGTAGCTGAGATACTGACCTGGACAAAATTCTTTAGACTATGACCATGTTCATCCCAACAGTCTATTAATGAAAAGGTTCTAAAGATTATTGAAACTTAATCACTTTGAGCATCAAAGAAAGAAGAAGTTGCTTTCATAAATTAGAACATTATGGTCAGACATGGAGAGTTTACGGTGGGGCCTAAAGATTATTCTGTAACTGAGTTCACCCAATAAACGGGGGTCCAGTTGCTATTTCAAAGCTTTCTTAACACAATACACTTCTTAGTAGTCAATCTCTTGAGAGTAACTTCCAACAAGTGTTGTAATGGTTGCCATCTTTCTAACTACTTTAGGGGATTATAACAGCACCGTTTACCAAGAAAAGGAAGCTGTTTAGTTCACTGATCTCCTTTTTTAAGATAATATATATGGTAAGAGTGGGTTGTTGTGTTGTTTAATACTGCTGCATCTTAACTCTTTCTATGATTTACTGAACTAATTGTATTCTTGATATGACTGATTTTTGTACCTTTTGTTTATAGCAATATGTCTTTAACTTGTGTCACACACGTACGAGTAGGAGACAACTAAAGGGCCTGAATAATGGTAATTCCACATCCGACCAGGGAGCAGCAGGGTGCACTAACTGTCTTTCTCAATCCCTTGCAGACCATTCTCGGGAAATCCCGCAGGGTTCTGGTGCCTCCAATGACGTTACTTCCATTTCCAGCGCCTCTGATGACGTCACTTCCGGCCTTGATGATGTCATTTCCTGTACTGTCCTTTAAAGCTGCTATCTTGTCTCCATACCGGCAGTTCAGTTGTGGACTGCGATCTATAAAGATCTGTGCAATATATTATCCTTTTGCAGCCAGGACATAATATATGGGTGATTGCCCCAAAGGTTTCTTTGAAGTCTTTTTGTGATTATTGTGACACTTGTATTTTATAACTGTGCTATTGTAATATATATATCTAGAAATAAATAAAATCCCATTACTAAAAATGCAGTATGTTCTCAATATAAACATTCAATTATGTAATACTCTAACTACAAAACAATTTTTTTTCTTTTTAACCATAAATATTCTCCTCACATCAAAAATACAATTGATTTACCCCATCAATCACATTTGTGGCAAATTTTGTTATGAATTCCTAAAACGTACTGTCACAAAATAACAAAATAAAACTAAAAAGAGCTACTACATACCTAATTCTTATATAGAATCTCCAACAAAGAAGGGTATCCATTTCAATGTGTGTAGTTTATGATAACACTTTAGTTAAGGTACTGCAATAATGCATCTATTACTCATTTACTCTTATGTAACAAGACTTTACCAAGGCGTCTTATGGTCTTGATAACATTTATAAAATGCCTGCATGTAGAATAAGAGTAGAGAAAAAAACCCAGCTAATTAAATGTGATCTGCGTTATCAGTTGTTGTCATTGATTTGTATCTGGTTGAAACAAAAATCTGAAAGCACAGTGGTCCCACAGGACTGACTTTGAGAACCCCTGCCATAAACTGTTTATTTCTTGGGTTCTAGAGAGCACAAATTATGTCAGGCACCAATAGTTAGAAATTAATTAAATACTAAAAAGTTACAAGAAATAAACATATTCAAGCAGTGAAGATTTTAGAAAGACTTCAAAGCATTTGTCTAGTGATTATTTGTTAGTGTTCAACATTGGGTTTCTATTGTTCTTATACAGCATTTAAGTGTGGAACTAGCCTTCACCTATGTTTTTATAGATATATGTAGTCCATCTCTGACACTATAACAAATTTTCTACTCAGCAATGAACATAATAATAATAATGATAATGATAATAAAATGTATAGGGTGTATTTCTAACCCGCTTAAAGCACTTTACACAGACAGAGGTGAACCACTTCAACCACCACCTACGTGTAGCATCCACCTGGATGATGCGACAGCAGCCATTCTTTCACCACTATGCTCACCAGACACATTAGCTATTAGGTAGTGAAGTGGTGAGAGATATAGCCAATAAAGAACAGGGGATGATTAGGCGCCAGACTGGACAAGGCCATGATGGATGTTACACACGTGCACATAGGGGGCAGCTTAAGGGCTCTGGTGATTGTAATTCTGTACTGCTCCAGGGGTTGGCACTGTGTCATAATGCCCTTTCTCTGCCTCCTAGAAGTGTGACAGCTGTAACACCTCTGACATCACTTCCCGTGTCTGTCTACATGGACCTGCCTCTTCCTGCTGGAAGGAATTAAGACTGGAAGATCCAAAATCTTGAGACAGCTCAATTGAGAACTTGCATCTGGAAAGACGCTTTTGCAATTATTGCGCATTTCTTTTGTGATTATTTTACTTCAGTTGTACGGGGTGGTCACCTGGGTGGTGCCCCAATTCTTTATTATGGTCTGTCTATTCCCTTACATGAGAAAATTACTCAGAATATCTGGGACACCTTACTCTTTTTAAAAGATGCCCAGGAATCTTTTATTACCACAGGCAGTCAGGACCTCATTTTTATGTCTCATCCAAATGACAGTGCATATTTTCACAACACAGTGCCCCCATCAGTGCACTGGGGTATCAAGATTCACACATAGATCACAGGATATGTGCTTGCCTCACCAATGCCTGTTTCAGCAGCAGCAACTCAGGCTTTTCCTAGATGTTCTTCCATCCAAAGAACTGGCTGGCCCAAACATGCATTGCTTCAGGTGGATTATCTGTTCTGAACTATAGCTGGTCGGCTGCTGGCCGTTCCACATTTCTGTGTTCTCCAACATTCTTGGAGTTTCTGCTCTGCTGCTAGAGTTTTTGCCAGACTTTGTTTTTTTATTTTTTTAACCACACAGTATATTTAAAGATTCTTCAATGTTCTTCATCTATTCATTTCCAAGTTAGTTTATGTAATATTCAGCAATGTATAGCAACTTTAGTGTTTCACAGATTTAAAAAAAATCTGTAATACAAAAGCATTTCATGTTTTCTGCAGACAGAAAACAAGCATCGGCAAACCGTTCATTTTCCTAACCCATTTCTGTCCCATTTGGGGGGACAGAGAACCGGCAGAACACTAACTAAGCAAAATGACTTTGCCATGTGAGTACAGCTACTGGATGCTTATTTCCCTGGTGACCGAAGCTGAACCAACACAAACCTGTCAGTGTGAGTACATTACCCCAGAGGCCCACCCAGCTTCCTGGTGGGACATATCTCGATGATACCTCAAAAGTCAGTAAGTAAACACTCACCAACTTTTATCTAAAAATGAAAAATTATCAAATGACTTTGTCATTTTTTTTTCCAAGGAAACCTGGTTTGCGAATGCTATGTTAGGTAGGTGACCTCATTTTTGCCTTCCATTTCTGTGATCAGGGCTGCCTTTTATTCCACACCACTGATGGGAAGGTTAGCCACTTGTGCGACTGGTCTAACGTGACTAACAAACAGAGCCAAGAGAGCTGCGTGTAACTTAGGGATCTTCTTGACAAATTCTAAAGCGTAATTTTTAATTCTCCTAATGCTAACATCCCATCTGTCAGAAACAACTCAGATATCACTTAATCACGGACCCGCGAAAACCAAGGCTGTGCAAGCTTGGTCATTAAAAATGCAGCTGCGGTGGGTATTTTTGCAAGAGTGCCTGATTGATCGTATAAATAAGCTGTGATGTTGCACTGCTGCCTGGGCTGTGGTCTCATGATTAGCAACTCAAAGTGTATTCCCACATTGGAAGTTCTTTTTCTTTTTTTTTTTTTTTGTAATGAAGGTGCCATTTGGGTCTGACTGGAACTGATGTTATTTTTATTCAAAGTAACTAAAAGCAATGAAAGAGTTACAAGAAAGAGAAGCTTGAAAACAAAGCCCATGTGTATTGCATGTATATTTTTTCATGATTATCTTACTTTGTGTATAGCCGAGTGTGTGTGAATGTGATGGAGTGGAACCCGTTTCAGGAGTGGCTCTGTGTCTGTGTCTGGTTGCTACTAGGATTAAGTCCAGTCCCTAAACTGCCTTAAGTGTGTATGAAAACAGATAAAAAAATGCTTTTAATTGGAGAAATGTTTTGCAGTTGGTGACACAGTGGCATAGTGGGCAGTGCTGTTGTCTCATTAACATTGGGACCTGGATTCCACTTTCAGCCTGCCCATTGCCTGTGTGATGTTTGCATGTTGTCTCCATGTCTTTAAGAGTTTCTGAATATTCTGATTTCTTTTCACATCTATAAACTATTTATATTAACATGTAAGCATGCCCTGCATTAGCCTGCTGTTCCAATCTATGATGTCAGTGCTGCTGGTCTGCAATGGTGTAATCAGCTTAAAAAAATGGATGTTGAGTCTTTAAAACACTATTATTTACTTTTTTACTGCCTTCCTTTACCCCACGATTTACATATTCATTATAATTCACTGCCATCATTTTATTCCCGAAAACGTCCACAATGAAGAACTCTCATCTCGAAGCACATCTGTTTATGTTTGCTCAGCTCCTATGTAGGCAAAGAATTAGAAATCCTGATGATGATAAAGAGTGCAATCAAAAAAGCTGCAGACAGATGAAGAGATTAGCGAACGAGAAGTGAATTTGCTGAACTACCATATTCAATGGGTTTAGACAAAACTGAAAAATGTTGTTGATATCAGATCCATTGGCTGATTACTGAAGCGTTCGATTTTTCAGCGTGTCAATTCATCAATGTCTACCTGGTTATATTTAACACTTTCTCCAGTTTCCAATTCATCTGCTGAGGTAGCCAATCTCTGTCACATGATATCTGCTTCACAGGAAGGTCAGTAGGTCACCACGCATAGTCCCGTTTTCCTGGCCCTGGCTGTTTTAATGCTCTGTCAGTTTTCTACTGACAGCAGATGGAGTCTGAGAGACTTGCAGAGTGTAAAACAGCAAGGAATTTGCAAGGATGGTCCATCTTTTCAGTATATGCTGGTATTCAATTTGACACTCTATGTGGAAACCTTGATCTTATATAGCTCCTTTCTGCAATGAATTCCATTCCCAAGTGCATTACAGACAGAGAGCTACAGAGCAATACTTATATACAGCAGTCACACTGGCAAGTTAAGTGACTTATTTCAGGTCACACATTGAATTAGTGGCAGTGATTGAACCAGCAGCCTTGTGATTTAAAGTACAGTGCCTTAACCACCGGGCCACTAGTTTCATCAGTCTGAACCAATGAACCCAGTTTTTCTTTTTTTTTCATTTTATTTCTACACTGTTCATAAATGAAGTGACTCCTAACTTTTATGAAATAATACTTTAAAGTATATCACTTGTGAAGGAAAAGAAATGGCCCAACAAGGCTTCTCTTTAATCACAGACACTTTGTCAGCGGACTGTAACAGTGAGGACTTCTGACTTAAATCCTACTTTTTTTTAGCAATAGCAATTCATCAGGCGGGTTAAGACTGCTGTTCGTTGCCCTGAGCTACTGCCAAAGACAAATGGCCGTAAAAATTTAAAATCAATCATTAACAGATTAGCTGTTGGTCCAAAGTAAATAGCAATCAGCCTATTAGGCATCAGGCAGAGCGAGATAAAGGTGAAGAATTATTGGAAATGAGGATGTTTTTGGTGCTCTGCTGATAGGACACAGCAGGCAAAGGCTGTTTCTTTGTTTCAGTAATTATAGAAGGAAAATGTTTGTCCTAAATAACACAGAGTCCACAGTCATGGAGGCTGCCAAGATAGCACAGTGAAATAATGGCTGTCCTTGAAATTAAAATATCAATAATCATAAAGTACAAGCAGACAATAAACAGATACTAACTGTGCAAAGCCCCAAAACACTGGTTTTTCTTTTTATCAGCACCTGATTGCTTTTATTTCAGTTTCGGCTGAAATATAACCCTTTTTGCATTTAATCTTTGCTGTTCATTGGAGGTCTATATACTGTAGTGAATGGAATTTAATGAGGCGTAGGTAAGTCATTGACAGTTATTTACCTGACGTGCCCTATTTTGAATGGCATTACCAAAAGCTCTGACAACGAATGTGTAGACAATCGAGTGCATCATCTATACAACCTTCACTATGTAATAAATTATGTTAACTTTTCAAGGATTTGCTCATAATACAGTGCCCGCTTTGTTACTGCTGTAAATAGCCAGTTCAAATAAGCAAGCTGGCCATGAATAACATCTACAGTGGCTGGTCATTTCCATATGCGACCATTAAAGTAAATTAGCTGTAATTCCTGTGGTATTTCTTGCTTGTCCTGCTAGAATTTTTAACATATGAACCTTCTTCAAGCAGAACTGGGCAAATAATAGAGGATGGAAGATAACGTATGTCATTTAAAACACTAACATAATTTTTAACATATTGAAGGTTGCCATTCAGTGTTACAGGAGGCCATAACCTCCAGGACCAGTCCATCACAGATGCTGCTGGTACACACACACACACACACACACATACACACACACACACACACACAAGGCTATTTTAAAGCCTCAGATTTACAGTAATCTTTGGGATTTGTGCCAGAAACCAGAAGGCTTAGAGAAACACCCATGTAGGCTAAGGTAGAACATGCAGAATCCACATAGACTTTGACCAGTTACAGGACTTAAACCCTGGATGTTTGACCCATGAGACAGCAATACTAACTGCCGTGACATACAATATTTCTATGTACGTCTATTAAGCATTCTTTGATTAAATTTCATGAGCAGGTTTGTGCAAGAGGGGCCACCAATAAGAAAAAGAATGTGCCTTGGATGAGAATTCCACATGTTTTTTTAATGTAATTTTGTTCAATATGCAAATGGGAATTGTAAATTGATCCCCAAGTCAGTGATTTAATAATTGGATAGCAATATGTGTGGGCTGCTAGTTTTATTCTATACCTTTGGGATATTTAGGGAATATTTTAAATGCAGAACAAAATCAAACTGAATATGTATCTGCTTTTACTATTCCAAATGAGTAGGTGTTTTTGGACTGTTTGTAGAAATCTATGCAAACATGCCAACTCGGCTTAGAAAACAAGCAAGCCTGGAATAAGAATTCCTTGAGATTGTAGTGATTTCGTACTTAGTGCTCGTTATGTTTTTCACTTGTCATTTTAAAATATGCCTTCTTCATCATGATATGCCGTAGTATTTCTTTCCATATCCTGTGCTGTAACTATAATTTTCTTTTGTGAATGTTTTTTCAAGGATAACCTTGAACACATCAAAAAGGAATCAGCCGTGGAACCTGCCAATCAGCTGGAAAATTCCTAACTATGCCATTTTGATGTCAACAAAATTTTAAGTTAATTATTTCAAAGATTACAGAAAATAAAATTAACATCACAATCACATGGTGGGTAATCTTATCAATTACCAGCTTGTTATACTCTTTGTCCTGAATCAGCTTTTTAATATTGTACCACAAATAAGTCCTACATTGCAAAATCAAAGTTGGTCACAGTAACAGTATTACAGGTTTCTGATATAGCATATGTAATAATCACTATATTTATTGTTATGTCCTCTTTTTACCTAGCGCTGCAGCGTATTAATTTCCTTCTTTAGTTTGGAAATGTAATAATAAAATATGTTTATTCTTTTCCAATATCATGAAATATAATAGCAATATAATAATTATCCATTGCTCCTTTTTAATAATATTGTCTCAGAATATTTACTTTTATCCACTTTTTGTCAAATATCTTTTCCTGCTCTGTAAAGTAATATTGTTTTTTCTCATTGTCCATGATATAGCAATAAAATATCAACCAATCAATCATCCAATCAACCAACCAACCCATTAATCCATCAGTGTTTTATAAGGGGAGCGTCATCACAAAGCAATTTACAATGCACTGAAGAACACAATTCCAAATAACAACATATTAAAGGTAATCAAGATTCCTCTCCCTTCTCACTCATTTACACACTAACTTGATTGGCAGCTCTAAACTGAAGTGAGTGTTGAGTGCCTCATCTGCAGTTGGTGCCTGCCTTGTGTTCAATGCTGCAGGAATAGGCTCATGTTCCATATGTCATGTCCTCTGATACTAGAATAAGCATGTTCACAAATGGTGGGATGGATGGATGGACGGACAGAGGCTACAAATGTCTCAGTACAACATCCAATAAAATGATAAAATGTTCAGTACATAGAAACAGAGTGACAGAATGAGCTGACAGAGACAACAGTATGAAGACCTCATTTATTATCATCGTTGATTATTCTGTGTCATCGCTACATGTGTTATTATTTTTATTTTTTTCCCCATCATTATTTTTGCGATGTCATTATGTCATTATGTGGTATATTTTCTTAACGTGGTTGCATGTTGTGTGAGGGAGACTTGAACATAGTACAAAGGAAAATGAGGTTAATAAAATAGACCATGAAGGCAGGCCAGGATCTTCACTGGCCAGCCTACAAGAACTTTACCCCAGTTCAACTAGTCTCACAACTACTTCCTGCTGACTTCAGGCCTAGCAAGCCCCAAAATAGGAAAACTAGCATTTAGAATTCAGTATAATTCTTAACAGTCCCACTATGCATAACAAGGAGGAGAAACCATTAAAACTCTGGCCCCTCAAGCAAAAAAGTTCCAAACAACATATAATATAACATATAACGGTTCATAATGTGATGAAGACCATGGAGCGACTGCTGCTTCACCACCTGAAGCCACAGGTCTGCCACGCCCTCGACCCTCTGCAGTTCGCATACCAGAAGAAGGTGGGAGCGGAGGATGCCATCATCTATATGCTATACCGATCCCTCTCCCACTTGGACAGAGGCAGTGGTGCTGTAAGAATTATGTTTCTGGACTTCTCTAGCGCCTTCAACACCATCCAACCTCTGCTCCTTAGGGACAAGCTGACAGAGACGAGAGCAGATTCATATCTGGTGGCATGGATCGTGGACTATTTTACAGACAGACCTCAGTATGTGTGTCTTGGGAACTGCAGGTCGGACATTGTGGTCAGCAGCACAGGAGTGCCGCAGGGGACTGTGCTTTCTCCGGTCCTGTTCAGCCTATATACATCAGACTTCCAATACGATTCGGAGTCCTGCCATGTGCAAAAGTTTGCTGACGACACTGCTATCGTAGGCTGCATCAGAAGTGGGCAGGAGGAGGACCTAATCAAAGACTTTGTTAAATTATGCGACTCAAACCACCTACAACTGAACACCAGCAAAACCAAGGAGCTGGTGGTGGATTTTAGGAGGACCAGGCCCCTGATGGATCATCAGAGGTGACTGTGTGCAGAGGGTGCAGACCTATAAATACCAGCTGGATGCAGCTGGATGATAAATTGGACTGGACTGCCAATACTGATGCTCTGTGCAAGAGAGGACAGAGCCGACTATACTTCCTTAAAAGGCTGTCGTCTTTCAACATCTGCAATAAGATGCTGCAGATGTTCTATCAGATGGTTGTGGCGAGCGCCCTCTTCTATGCGGTGGTGTGCTGGGGAGGTAGCATAAAGAAGAAGGACGTGTCACGCCTGGACAAACTGGTGAGGAAGGCAGGCTCTGTTGTAGGCACGGACTGGACAGTCTGACATCTGTAGCAGAGCGACAGGCGCTGAGCAGGCTCCTGTCAATCATGGAGAATCCACTGCATCCACTGAACAGTGTCATCTCCAGACAGAGGAGCAGCTTCAGTGACAGACTGCTGTCACTGTCCTGCTCCACTGACAGACTGAGGAGATTGTTCCTCCCCCACACTATGTGACTCTTCAATTCCACCCGGGGGGGAGGTAAACGTTAACATTATACAAAGTTATTGTCTGTTATACCTGCATTGTTATCACTCTTTAATTTAATATTGTTTTTCATCAGTATGCTGCTGCTGGAGCATGTGAATTTCCCCTTGGGATTAATAAAGTATCTATCTATCTATCTATCTATCTATCTATCTATCTATCTATCTATCTCCAAAAAACAGAATGCAACAAACAGAACAAATTGCCAACAAAATTAAAATATAGAAAATAATACCTTAGAGAACAGAGACAAACCTTATAGGATGATAAACAATTAACAAATAGTAAAACCTTCAGAAATAACATAACATGAAAAATAATAGTTTAAAACTAACCAAAACAACAATAAAGCATAAAATACACATGAATTCAGACATCGCCATTTTGTGTGTTATTTTATGACAGCTGCTGTATTGTTGTGAGGAATTACATCTGTTGGTGTCACATTATTGGCCAGTGACCTAACGTATGTCCTAATCAGGGCAGCATTTTAAAAAATGAACTTAAATAGAAAGGGAATACTTATTGATAGTTTTGACTAACGCACCTTTAGAAAACAAACAACATTTATGAAAGACGGGTCATAAATAATTCATTTAGCCCATTTGGAGCTTCCCCATCTCCAAAATGATAATTTGCAACACATAACATTTATTTATAAGATACATTTTTTATGAAAATAAAATGCATGAAAGTTAATTGAGGTAAAGCATAGCTTGAATGTTATCTTGAATGAGGCCTTGCGGTGCTCCTAGCGAGACGTCATCAGAACATGCTGATGTTTGTTAAAGGTCAAATTGGCTGAATATATAGTAGGATATTTTTAAACTTAGAACAGAAGCAATCAAGAGAGCTAATATGATGTTTGGCTATATATCACAAGGTGTGGAGTATACATCTGCAGAGGTGATGCTTAAGGTATATAACGCATTAGTGAGGCCTCATCTGGAATAGTGTGATAAATTTTGGTTTCCATATTATAAACAAAGACATAGCAGTGCTAGAGAAAGTCCAGGGAAGAGCAACCAGGATGATTCTGGGACTAGGAGGTATGAACTAAAGGTACAGATTGAAGAAGTTTTTTAAAATAATGAAAGGAATTAATACAGTGGATCCTAGCTACTACTTTAAAATAAACTTTGTAACAAGCACAGGGCAAATACTGTATTAAGGGCAGATTTTGTACAAATGTTAGGAAGTTTTCTACAGGTAGAGAACCATAAACACATGGAGTAAATCACAAAGTAATTTGGTGGAGGGCAGAACTTCAGGGAGCTTCACATCTCGGCTTGATGTTGTTTTGGAAAATATAAGTGAATACGATGGATGAGCTTATTGGGCTGAAAAGATCATTCTTAGCTCAGTTTTTCTAATGTTCTAACTCCACAGACTTCCAGAAGTGAATTTTGTATAATGTGCATGAATGACTGGCCTCTAATGCAGAAATATTCAAGGTTTATCCCAATCTGAAAACCAAGTGCAATGTGCACTGAAAATGAAACAAGCTCACACTTAATAAATAAATGTAAAGTTTTACCCATAGTCTCTGATGGTGTCCCCTTCTCAGGTTGCCCTATAATTGAGGTCTTGTCATACTGGGACTAGGAAAAGATCATCTTCTAAAATCTGTCATGGATGGCAATGATAGTTGAAGCACACTTGGAGTCCTGAACAGGAAGGGGAATTGTGCTACTCTGTACCCATTCTTTGTAGTCAGTATTAAACTTTGACTACTACTATGTCTTGAGTTACATAAATTGCGCCCCTCTGTGTAAAGTCCATGTGCACAGATGGATGTCAGCTATATAATTGAAGGGGCACACAGTTCAGACAATGAGAGGGACAGTGGTCAAGGTCTAAGAATGCTGTTTGCGCACTGTATATGAGAAGTAAGGGGTGCGCACTCTGTAAATATCCTCGGTATGTATGGAGTGTGGAACACTTAGTGTCCCAGACGTGTGCCTCTTAACTTTCATAAACAGCACCCCTAATGGACTGACTGGCTCTGGCTGTAATCACCATTCTAAAGTTTTTGCTGCGGGTGCCCTGTGTCCCCCCAGCAAGGTGCTGTCCTGGGCAGTTGTCCATTTCACTCGTACTTAAGACCACCAATGATATACCAGGATAATTTGACCAATTTTACCAGCAGGTGTCCTTACACTGTGTACAGAAAGCTTTCCAAATCTTTGTAAACTTATATAGCCCACGTAGTTGGTAAGGCAACCAAACTAACCTTCAATCCCACAAAGCCTTGCTAATTTTATTATGTTTTGCCTCTAATTCACATATTCAAGAATCTATATATTTTTGTGGCTCAATATAGCACCCGAGTTGAAAAGAAATGCCTGTTCAGGCTACTTGGCCAGTGTTTATTTATTTTATTTATTTATTTACAAAGCACTTTAAAAACAACATCAAGGCTGACCAAAGTGCTGTACAATAAAAAAAGAAAACCCAACATATCAGTCACACAAAACCAAAGGGTAAATGAAACAGAAACACATAAACACATAAGAAATGAAGAGATTCTTAATAAAAAGTATACAGATAGCCAACATATCATACTGGGTTAAAAGCCAGAGACTAAAAATGTGGTTTTAAAAAGGATTTAAAGACAGCTAGCAAAGAAGCCTGCCTAACGTGCAACAGCAAATCATTCCAGAGTTTTGGGGCTGCAACTGAAAAAGCTCAATCACCTCGAAGTTTGCATCGTGCCTTGGGAACACGTAAAAGCATCTGGTCTACTGACCTGAGAGAGCGAGACGGTACATAAGGGTGCAGCAGTTCCGACAAATAAAGCGGGGCACAACCATTAAAAGATTTAAAAACAAATACAAGGATCTTAAAATGGATTTGAAAACGAATTGGTAGCTAGTGAAGGGAAGCCAAAATCGGGGTAACATGCTCATGCTTTCTTGTGTCAGTTAAAAATCGAACAGCAGCATGTTATTATCTGTTTAGCACAATTTTCATTCATCCCCATGCGTTTTCCACTAAAAGCTTTAGACTGAATTGGCCAGGAGTCCATCATGGGTAACGCTTACACATACCTGTATTTTCACTCATAACGGGACAATTTAGAGATGACTATTAAACTAGCAGGTATGTCTTCAGTACCCAGAGGACCCGCTCAAACAGTAACCAGGCTGGGAATCAAATCCATGTTCTTAGAGCTGTGAGGCAGCAACCCTAACCACTGAACCAGCCTGCCAGAATGCAAGGGTAATAGAAAAAATAATAAATATTTCTGATAATTCATTTTTGCTATTTACTAATGGAATATTCATGTATCCTCTGTGTGCTTAAAATTGAATATTCATGTGTCTCCAGTGCTGTGCTTTAGTAATTGAATAATTTATGTGTATCTCTGGTCTTGGGTTTCAAGTAATAAAATGCTTAGTTAATCTAAAATTAGGTGCTTTAATGATCAAGCCTTTCTGCAAGCAAGCAGCTGTGGTCTAGCTGGAAGAGCATCAGATTTGCTGCTTTTAAAAAGGCCTTTTTAACGCGGTCCATTGTAGGGACATCAAAAAGGCCTATCTCTGCATATTTTTCCCAGCAGGTTATTTGGCAACTCTTATTTGCCCAGGGTGCAAACGTGTTATGCTTACACATACCCAGTGCCACATATGGCTGGATTATTCTCAGCTCTTTGTGATACCACCATTATAAGTCAGTCTGGGCAATAGCGAAAAGTATTCTTCATAATAAATGCTTTTGGTTTATTTGTTTCAATAAGCATATTTTAATAAAGACCAATGATCTTAAAAATGCGTTTTGGAGCCTAAACAATATTACACAAGGATGCAAGTGTGGTTGGCCATATTCTGGTGCCAATGCAGCTCTTTTTTGCAATTTCTGTTCTGAGATTTCCTGCCAGACGGAGATTCTTCTCATAAAACTGCATAAAGCACAAAGATGCTCAATAACATTAACTAGCAGTTGAAAATTAACAGCCATTCCATTTTTACTTGGGCTCGTGCCTAAGTGATGGAAAATCACTTTCATTTGAATGGCATAATAAGGCAGGAATGTTTTTTTGGGTGCATTTAGTGCTTATGTGTTCTCACAAGTCATTTGTTTTTTAGGCAAACATCTCATTTTTTTCCTGTACTGATAATGAATGAATGGAATTTTAGATAGAGACATAACCTGAAAGACAGAGAGTTTGGACCTCATGAGACTGCAGGGGGCAAAGGGCTGTGACCACACATACGCATCACTCTGAGGTATATGATGAAGTGCATTTTATAGGATTTGTCATTGACGTTTTGAAGGTGGACTATTTCCTAACAGCTCTTGTTGCTTGAATTCTGTAGTACTGAATGAATGATGGCCTGAAGAGCCAATAATTTAAGACAAACTGCGCCTTCCGGGCCAATGAGCTGAAGCAGTTACTGCCTCTGTCTCTGGTCAGGAGAGATGCTCACTGCTCACCTAATAGCTAGCTGATGGACGAGTGCAAGAAAATCATTTGAGTCTTGATGCCTGCCATTGACTGTTCCAGGAAATCTTTTTACAAATTTTGCAACCTCTTTAGCTTTAAATATTTTATTTAATGCAGATGCTAATGAAACATAAGCCACTGCAGATGTCTACACGTCTGCAATTTGTTTCAGTAAATCCATGTGGAAGTACTGGCTTTTCAGGAGGATCATTTTTATAATGAAAGATAGTGGCTGTTTAAATTCTATTTGATATCAAAGATTTTGGAATCCTTATGACAAAGTACAGGATGTGGTTTGCATACTGTTGTTACTATTATTATAGATGGATTATTATAATACCAAGAGAAACGGTGCAGCCGTACTATAGGTTGTTCCAGATCTAATTATGCAATTTTCATTACGCTATAACTTAAGTTTACTACATAGAAAATCACCCGGACCATCGAGAAGTGTGCGAACTGACGACATGAAGAATAGTCTTCGTGCCGAAATGGAATCGTCCCCGCATAAATCAAAGTCATCCAGATGATCTGGATCTGCATAATTAGATCTGGACCATCCTGTACATGGTAACATGCTTAATATCAAACTGGCTAAAAGTAAGTAGGAAATGTCCCCGGATATCATGGGATGGCTATGCTGCCATTTTTACAATTAAAATAAGTGTGGCCTCTACCTAAAATTTGTTTCATTTTTAACACTAGTTTAATAAATTAATTCATGAACAACAATGTGAGTTTGCTTTCATCAGGCCAGCCCAAAATAAGTTTCACACTGAAGCTACATCCACACTGTTATACACATTAGTCTTTGTTTTTGCCTTTTGTCCACACTACCCTGGCATTTTTATACCCCAAAAACAGAGACTTCAGTAAATAATATACCATTTTTCATATTTCTGAAAACACCAGCTCAGCATTGCAGAATGGATGGGTGAAAACAGAGAGTTTTGAAAACACAAACTCTAATCAAGCTCTGATTGGTTTGTGCTTCTCACAAGGCCCTTCACTAATTGGAACCTACTCATTACATTGTCTCAGCTGCCTTGCTTGCCTCATACCTGTGCTGTACTCCCAATAACAATTCCACCTCATTGTTAATCTAAACAATGCAGCCGGTTTCTTTGCTTTTCATATTTGTCATTACTGTTCTCTGTGTGTAAATGGAAGTTGCAAATGAATATCTATATCTAGCACAGAGGACACTTCCCCTTCCTGGTCCCACTGATGTGCTAATGTCCAGTGTAGACAAACAGCTACATCATATGTGTTATTGGTCACTATTATATGTCTGTTTGGCCTCCATCTGATTGGCTAAGGGATGCAACTCTAGCACAAGAGTCTGGTATAATATCACCAAAATGTAAATGGGCCAAAGGTTTGCTTTGCAATTTTAAACACACACAATATATTTTCTAGTTAAATGCTGTTTAGCAAATGAGATTTCAATGATAAGATAATTATTGATACATATACAAGCCTTTAGTCTAATATAGGGTCAAATATCTAAAATTGTTTTGTCTATTAATGGTGATGAAAATTATGTGATAACTTAAAAAAAAAAACAAAAAAAAACAAAACACAGTAACACAACTGTTACTTACAAAATTAATTACTTTAATGGTCTCCTGCTGTATTCTTTCTCTTCCTCTTCATTGTTTCAATCAACTATTATTATTATTGTTATTATTGTTGTTGTTGTTGTTGGTTGTGTGCTAAACTCTCCTAAAGCAGAAAACTTCTATAAACTCATCAGATATTTGTAGATTATCAAGAAATCTGAGTGCTAATAAAAACTTGAGGAGAGTCCCTGGACAGGCTCCGGGGAAAGTCTTTATTATGGGGACAGGTACAGTTTAGTTAAATTGTATTTTTTTGTTTCTCCTTTTCATTGAGTTAATTATGCAAACAATTCATGGTTTATTAAAATATTAAAAATCAAACGCATCAGGTTTTTATTTTTTTTTTTTTATGTTAATGTTTACGTGTTTATCCTATGGTACAGTCCTCTAATAAAAAAGTTGCATTTTAATGACTTACCACTAAATGCTGTTTTACTGATTTCTACACTGAGGCATGCACTGCATATGTTTATTCATTCTAAATTATTCTGTTATCATGAGAAAACGGTATATGAGCGAAAAAGATTGTACAATAGACAGAGAATCAAATACAATATTATTTAACATTGGACCACCATGCTAAGATGTAATTTTAGGGTTCTTTCTAGAATATGATATAAATGATATTTAAAATGTAAAAATCTGTACCAGTGGAAAAGCCTTGTGACTTTGCTAGCAATTCATTTCCCTATAGTGGTTAAGATTTTGAGACTACATTTACAAGACATGCCTAAATCCCTCGCAGAGTCCTAGGTTTAAACTCAAAAAAAGAAAGTGCCCACACTTAAGAAAGAGGGGAACCATAAAGAACCCCATCCTCAAGAAAATAAATTGTTAATATTTTATTAAATAAATAACAGGTTCAAAAGCAAAATTAAATCTCACATGTCCAAAGCATCACTAATTCAAAATAATTTAATAATTGCACAACAATAAAGAAAACAAACTAAATACTTAAAGTTTCCTAAAAACAATAGCCAAATTAAATGAGGAACTAATCCAAATCAATAATCCAACAACTGAAAACAAGAAGAGTGAGAACAAATTTCAAAAACCAGCAATCCAAAAGAAAAGGTCAAAAGACCAATAAAACTTACAAAACCTCAGAAGCCACAAAAGTGTAGCTAGACAACACAAGCAGAGGACGCTAATATCCCAGCACTAGCTTGAGGCATCCTAGGCTTTTATGCAGGCCACCACAAACAGCCACATTGGCTAAAGAATTTGGAGGCCCCACCTCCCTGGGCTCAACATGCAATAAAAAAGACACAAATGTGTAAGCCAGAGTATTCCCTCTGAGATACCCTTACATTCCTTTTTATGTTCATTTTGTTCATTTGTGATTCTTTGATTATCATTGTTTATGTTAATATTGTGCGGTCACCTGTCAGTCTTTTTTGAGGAACTGCTCCAAACCCCATAAAAGCTCATGAAAATTGTAGTTCCTCTGCGATGCATTGTATTCACTGCTGGTTGGTATGTTGTTACTATTCTGTTTTTTTGGCTATGTATTAGGATTTAAACTTTTGATTAACATATTGGGACTTGGTTACTATGGATTACCTTTTAAGAGAACTCCTTTTTTGCTCTTTTGAACATTTCACTGGACAGTATTTTCTATTTTGTTGAATAAATCATTTATGTATAAAGATTCTTTATTTGTCCTTTTTGTAATCATATTTACAGTCACCCTCCTCCTTGTAGGGCATTTGCTGTATATTTTGCAATATTTAAAATATTTTTTGACAGTTCCCCATTTTTGGATCTGCTCCATTTGACGCCAGTGGATAGTATTTGGAGTCTCTGCTGGGCAGAGCAGTTAAGATCCTAATCTGCTTTTTGGCTGAATTTTGTAGGCTTCACTTTTTTTGCTTTGTAGGATACTTTAAACAGAGGATGAAGGAAAGTACAAGATATTAGAAAAATAAGAAAATACTGAATGAAAAACAATAAATTATAACAATAAAGGAATCTGCAAAAAACTATTTAGTAGCAAATATAATAAAATTGAGTAAATTCTTCCTTTCTATGGATTCTGTTCCCACAGATTCGCTTATTCACTATTATAAAAGTGTAACTCAGTTTGCAACACCTGTGGTCTAATCATACTTATTCATGGATAAGGTCCTCTCTACAGGCCACAATATGGGGTGTGGATGGACATCAGAGGGTGTATTTGTGGGCCATGCACAGCAGAAAATAAAACAATGATGCCTGTCATGGATGAGTAACACAAGAGTTTGAGCAATGACAGGTCTGTGGTGCTCTTAGATGTCCAGGGCTACACATGCACAACACTGAATGGGTCAACATGTGGCTCCCCGAGATGTGGTTAAGCCACTGAACCACATTTATGATTGAGACTGGGGCTTGTAAATGTTTCTCAATGAACAAAAAATTCCTCGTAAGTGCAGGTCAAAAGCTTGCACTGATTAGCGCTTTGTATACACCACTGGTCACTACTACTGATTGGATGGTTAAGTGAGGTCCTTGGATTGGCCTAGAAGATCATTGAATTTGACTATAAAGGAGGTAAAAAACATTACAAGATTTTTGTAGGTGAAACAATGGAAGGATCATTACTGAGACTTGCAGGATGATACAGAGGGCCAGCATGTCCGTTTGACCTCGCAACCCTCTGCTGGTCCTCCCCCCTGAGATGAAATCCCACAGGAGCCTTTTCCCATTTTCCCCATAGGACCAATGCTTTAGTATACAAGTTTTTCTTATCTCAGGAACCTACCCCTGTGGACAATAAGAACTGACTATAATTCACAAAAAAATCAACAAACTAAATTAACAAAAATAAAAAAATAAAGCCCTAGTGAACTGTACCAATAGTGCTGCTTTAATTCTGGTGAGGTGATAGTACAGAAGTTATAGCTTCTGCCTCACAATTGTGGCTTTGAGTGCCAACACTGGACACTGTATTTGTGGAGCCTGTGCAATCTTCTAGTCTGCTTCAAATTGGCCTAGTTGGGGTGTATGCATAAGAGTACCTTGTTCAGGGTTGGTTCTTGCTGCCAGGTGAGCCTCTGATCCCATACGACCCTGAACAGGATTAAGAGGGATTGCAAATGGATGAATGCATGTATTTTGATCCTTACATCAAAACTGTATGATGTACACAACCTGTTTTTTTTTTTTTTTTGGGGGAAAATTTCCCTTAATAAAAAAAAATTTAAAAAAAAAAAAAAAAAAAAACAAACAAGAAATTGTAATGTCTTTCAGAAAACTAAAAGCCCTAAGCACTTGCCATAATGTAAGGGTCCTTTTATTTGTATTTTCTTATCAGAAATATTTACTTCTCAGGTATTCCCTTAAGTGGAATTGACTGTACTATAATTGCCTATTTCAATGGTCCATTGGCTGTTAACCTTGAAATGACTAGGGTAAAACAGGCGAGGCCTTCCCTGTCAGGCCTGACCTATCTCAGTACTGGAAAGAGTGCTGCCATGACAACCACGACAGATGTCAGCTAAGCAATGCACACTGCAGAAGGACTCCTGTATTGAGAAAATCGATCTTGTAATGGTACTACCGAGTGCATTCACTGAACTGCCAACTGTTCTAGGCTTAATCATTTATTTCATCTAGCGGTGAGAGGAAAACATAAAAGAAATGAAATGAATTTGACCTATGTTTCTGAGTGACTTTAGTGCTACACTGAATTCTAGAAATCGCCTGTTATGAATAAAAAAAATTACATCAGGAATAACATTTTGAAGGGAAATGGCTCATGTAATGTCAGTTTGCCAGAAATATGTTCTGCAAATGTCACTAGCGCGCTGCTTATTTGTTGTGGGCTGTACATGCGCCTCATATTGGATAGATTTGGTTTATTAATGCGAAGAACATGACCTGCACAGTGCAAAAAAAAAAACTCCCAGGAATACCCACATGGTGTATATCTTTATGACAGTAGATTTGGGAAACGCATTCCCTTTTTTATTGTCCGACGCAGAAATTCATTTCAAGGAAATGCTAATGTCGGAATAACATGCTCAAGGGCCAGTTATATTTCTATTACTTACCAAGCGGCCCTATACGACACAGAAGACATATTTTGCCTCTGGCAAGTTATGATGTATATTGCATATTTTATCTAACACATTAGGTTATATTTTAGTAGAGCCTGAAATTGTGCTTTCACAACATCTTCAGATATTCTGTAACATTGCAGACATCTCTTCTTAGTTGCCTCCACACTCCACAAGGCTTTCATATATCACCATATGTAGGAGGCAGGTTCAGTTTTTACAAAATGGTGCTTGCATGTGAGTGATGTTCTATTCGGGAGAAAGGCGTAGTACACAAGGAACAAATCAAGGCAGTGTCATAGTCAAAGATATATTCTGAATTAGTGTAACGTACCTAAGTAATGTCCTGCAGATTGTCACTTTTAATTAGGTGGAGAAAGGAGTAGAGACCCACTGGGAATTAGCCTCACTCTTGATGCTCACTAAGGGCTTAGGTGAAGTGTGGCCTTTAAAACATCACTGAGAGTAACAGATCCTCAGCTGGACTGTATATAATGAGCAAATAAGACAGCACATTGTATATCTTCACTTAAATAAACCTTGATTTCTTTCATTGACATAATTTCCCAATTTGTATCACAGTAAAATGGTTCCTATCGTTCTCTCTTTCTCTTTGTGGTATTCTAGTCAGCTTTAACTTAAAAATCACTTCATAATTTTTCTAAAAAATCCTTCTACTTTCAAAAAGTGTAATTCATATAACACACAAAATTATGAATTACAACAAAAAAAACAGTTTATTTAATATGTAAAAATAGCACATAAGTATTGCACAAATGAGTCATTATTAAACGTGAATTTGTCACCTATATTGTCTGCCTGAAAAAAAAAAAAAAAATGAGTGGGCTTTGTGAGAAAGTAACCAAGAAAAATGTAAAACTAAAGAAATAATCCATGAATGAAAGAAACTGATTAAAATACCATGGCTCATACAGAATTTCTTGTGACTGCACTCAACAGCAATAATTTACAACAAATGAATTAAACGATGAATGAATGAATGAATAAATCTGGTTCTTCACCAGTGACTTTCATTAGAAAGTGAAAAGAATGATTTTATATGAAACAACAGTGTGTATGTATAAATTTATCACAATTTATAATTGTACCATTTTTGTGAAATCTTTGGGACATTATGAAGAGAATAATTATGAACAAATAAATGAATGAATGAATGAAGCTTTAATTAAAATGTCACTGCTCATAGACAGTTTCTTGGAAACATAGTCAGGTGTCATATATTAAATCAAATACAATTATGAATCTTTGTTGAAAATGACACTAGTAACTTTCCTAGACAAGCAAAAAGGAATGACTTAAAACAATGGGGGCCCAGTGACAGCATTGCTGCCTTGCAGTAGGGAGGCCAGGGTTTACCTCCTAGGTCCTCCCTGTGTAGAGTTTGCATGTTCTCCTTGTTCTCCTCCGGGTGCTCTGCTTTCCTCCCATAGTGCATTGTCATGCAGGTTAGGTGGATTGGCAATACTAAATTGTCCCTTTGGGTGTGTGCATGTGTATAAGAATGTTCATCCTGCGAGGGATTGGCGCCCTGTCCGGGTGTTGTTCCTGTCTTGTGCCATATGCTTGCTGGTTTAGGCTCCAGCCCCCAGCAACCCTGCTCAGGGTTAAGCAGACTTACAAAATGGTATGGTATAAAATTCTTCTTCTTTCAGCTTCTTCCTTTAGGGGTTGCCACAGCGGATCATCTTCTTTCATATCTTTCTGTCCTATGCATCTTGTTCTGTTATACCCATCACCTGCATGTCCTTTCTCACCACATCCATAATCCTTCGCTTAGGCCTTCCTCTTTTCCTCTTCCCTGGCAGCTCTATCCTTAGCATCCTTCTCCCAATATACCCAGTATCTCTCCTCTGCACATGTCCAAACCAACGCAATCTCAACTCTCTGTCTCCCAACTGTCCAACTTGAGCTGACCCTCTAATGTACTCATTTCTAATCCTATCCATCCTCGTCACACCCAGTGCAAATCTTAGCATCTTTAACTCTGCTACCTCCAGCTCTGTCTCCTGCTTTCTGGTCAGTGCCACCGTCTCCAACCCATATAACATAGCTGGTCTCACTACTGTCCTGTAGACCTTCCCTTTTACTCTTGCTGATACCCGTCTGTCACAAATCACTCCTGACACTCTTCTCCACCCTGCCTGCACTCTCTTTTTCACCTCTCTTCCACAATCCGAATTACTCTGTACTGTTGATCCCAAGTATTTAAACTCATCCACCTTCGCCAACTCTACTCCCTGCATCCTCACCATTCCACTGACCTCCCTCTCATTTACACACATGTATTCTGTCTTGTTCCTACTGACCTTCATTCCTCTCCTCTCTAGAGCATATCTCCACCTCTCCAGGGTCTCCTCAACCTGCTCCCTACTATGGCTACAGATCACAATGTCATCAGCAAACATCATAGTCCACAGGGACTCTGGTCTAATCTCGTCTGTCAACCTGTCCATCACCATTGCAAATAAGAAAGGGCTCAGAGCTGATCCCTGATGTAATCCCACATCCAACTTGAATGCATCCGTCGCTCCTACCACAGACCTCACCACTGTCACACTTCCCTCGTACATATCCTGTACAACTCTTACACACTTCTCTGCAACTCCCGACTTCCTCATACAATACCACAGCTCCTCTCGAGGCACCCTGTCATATGCTTTCTCCAGGTCCTCAAAGACACAATGCAACTCCTTCTGGCCTTCTCTAAACTTCTCCATCAACATCCTCAGAGCAAATATTGCATTTGTGGTGCTCTTTCTTGGCATGAAACCATACTACTGCTCACTAATCATCACTTCACTTCTTAACCTAGCTTCCACTACTCTTTCCCATAACTTCATGCTGTGACTCATCAATTTTATTCCCCTGTGGTTACTGCAGTCCTGCAGATCCCCCTTATTCTTAAATATCGGCACCAGTATGCTTCTTCTCCACTCCTCAGGCATCCTCTCACTTTCCAAGATTCCACTAAACAAACTGGTTAAAAAATCCACTGCCATCTCTCCTAGACACCTCCATGCTTCCACAGGCATGTCATCTGGACCAACGGCCTTTCCATTTTTCATCCTCTTCATAGCTGTCCTTACTTCCTCCTTGCTAATCCATTGCACTTCCTGATTCATTATTCTACATCATCCAACCTCTTCTCTTTCTTGTTCTCTTCATTCATCAGCCTCTCAAAGTACTCTTTCCATCTGCTCAACACACTCTCCTCGCTTGTGAGTATGTTTCCATCTTCATCCTTTATCACCCTAACCTGCTGCACATCATTCCCAGCTCGGTCCCTCTGTCTAGCCAATCAGTACAGGTCCTTTTCTCCCTCCTTAGTGTCCAACCTCTCATACAACTCGTCATGGTATAAAACAATGGTGCAAATTAATTTCTATTTGGAAAGTTACCTCCCGATGTGAGTTTCTCAAAATATTGATGAAATGCAATACATTGAAATAAAATTTGGATAATGAGGAAGAAGGATATACACAGATTTTTTTAAAAAAGCCATATATAAAAGAATTATAGGGAATAAATAAATAAACAAATAAATAAATAAAATGTTAAATTCAAAATGAAATTTGTTAATGGTGTGATGCTAGAGGAGACACCTCTTTTTTACCCTTAACCCAGAACAAAAGATTACCCTAAAGCCAACTATTTATAAAGTAGTGGGATTATTAAGAAAAAGGAGTACAAGGGAGGGACTGTGTGAGGAAACAAGTATCACATAAGCACAAAGAGACAAACTCATCTCCATTGTCTGCTTGCTTTTATACCATGAGGAGAGACCACCCTCCAATACCACCTAAGCATCCTCATATTCTGACTGTGCATTACTTACTAAATATTATTATTAACCAAGGATAGGGGCTACTAATGTTGTCAAGCTCTCTTCCAAAGGCACGTTACACCTCTGGCCACATCACCTTTTTGATGGTTGAGCCCTTACACAACTGAACTGATAACTTTAAACTCAATAGGATAATGTTGCAGTGACTGCTTTATATCCCCACTTTCAAAGTAATTCCTGGAACCACTTCTGAGGTCAGAAACGCTCTGGGAAAGTCCTGCTGGTAGTATCAGGTCAGTTTACACTTGTGAGGTCCAATACAAAGTGAAACGGTCAGGCGTACTTTGAGGTGCTATGATTAGACAGCTGGAATGATCTAATTGGACTGAAAATATATGAGGCATGGAAAAGATAAACTAATATCAATCACACCTGAAGTACAAACATGTGAAATCTAAATACTAAATACATCATCCAAAGCAAAAACCAGAAGCCTAAATAAGTTAAAAAAAGCAAGTATCTTAATTTCTAAAGCCTTTTTAAAAGGTTGCATATATTTTAGAAGTATTCCCTTTAATGAGCAAAGTTCAGATGCCTTACCAAGGGTGCTGCAATCTTTTATAATTGCAAGTTGATGAAGTTGCATGTGTCAGTGTCTTGTGGTTAACAATGGGTGCCATTGCATAAATAATATGGCAATGTCCAAAGGATAATATCATTGAAATACTATGAAAATAATTTGAACCCGGAAGTTTATATTTATTTTGCATAAAAACTAATTCCAAAGAAGTTATAAAGATCTCTAACAGATTCCTGACATAAGACATAAGTATGACCTGCTCTTCACAACATCCAGCAGGACTAACCTAACCATACCAATCGGTTGTCTGGTAGAACTCTTCTGCTCACACCATGACCTTAAAACATAGCAGTAACTTCTGGGGTGCAGCCATATTCTTCCTAGTTATAGCAATCTAGCCTCTTCCAACTCAAATTGTGGATTCCCCACCAGACGTTGGTGGCTGGCGACCCACACTACCGTTACGGTGTGTTCTCCTAATGAGAATAAGCAATGAATTGAGCCCTGTTGGCTGTTTACTCATATTGCATGTTAGCTCAATTGCCAATACTTTGGGTTCTTCTTTTTCAGAAAGGGTTTGGCCAGGTATGCTTCCATCTTTCCTTTTCCTTAATGCCTTTTTCTAGTAAAATATTCTTGCAAGCCCAGCACCCCATCATAGTACATTAGATTAAAACAGACCAATCAGCATTTACCCAAATGAAAAAATTAAACTTGCTAAATAACAGCTTATTTCTGGAATGCTCGTTTTTCAAATAAAAGCAGAATTCTGATCACACATTACTTAGTAAATATCATTAATAACCAAGGACAGGGGGCACTAATGTTGTCAAAAAAAACAACCATGTTAAAAACATTCAGTACATTAAGGGCAAAAAAAAGAATTTGTTTTTTCTGCTTACACTGCAAGTGGTGTGGGAATAAATCCCCAAGCTGTGGTTTTGTTGTGTGTATTTTTATTTATTTATTGTTTGCACCGGGCTGTTGTCCAAGGCTCACTTCTACTTCATACCTAACTGTGATTGCTGTTCCTGCTGTAAATTCAGGCAACTCCTGTAGAGAACCCTGCTGTCTCGAAATAAATTTGAAGTAATCTTTTGGTGTCACCAATGGCAAAAGTATGCTTGTGTAAGATTGCCTGCGACAACACCAAATTATTACCTCCTTATTTCACTGCAGCCAAGGAGACCCAGATTGCCACAACAAACTATATCTGCTTCTTTTCAAGTAAGATTGGAACAGACCTCCACCTCACAATCTGTGTTATATTATGTAGACTTTGAAAATATAACATACTAGCAAAATACCCGCGCTTCGCAGCGGCGAAGTACTGCATTAAAATTTTTATTAAGAAGAAAATTTAACCTTTTTAAACTGAGGGAAAATATGACAATAATTATTTATTAAGGATCTCTTTGTATACCATGTTGTCAGTTCGGCCCTCCGGTTG
>JANRMT010062841.1:51362298-51460029 GCA_026402145.1 Polypterus bichir lapradei | reverse complement strand
GGGGGTTATTTCCTGTTTAAGGAGATCACACTAGACCCAGAAGTGCTTCCCAGGTGTGACGCTGGGGCGCCGGAAGAACTCCCAGGTCCATTTTAAAGTTAGCTGCTCTGCATCTCTTGTGGATTTGCGGCCAGAGTTGACAGACAAGGCTTGCTGGGTGGTGTGGAAGGGTGAGGAAAACATACAGGGTAGAGAAACAGTGGACATTGCTGATGTATGGCTTGTGTAATTAAGCCTGTTGAGAGGTATTTCCTTTCAAATGGAATGGAAGGGTTTTCACTTCAGGTACTTTATAGAAATTTACAGCAACCTAAAGGAGACAATATCTTATGTATTATTATTTATTCAAAAATGTATCCTGTATCCTAAATTTAAATCCTGCACCAGGTTGCTCCCTGTATGGTGTCTGTACATATCCCCATTTCACAATGTTTTTTCCTCCTTAGAGTTTTGAGCCTGTTATTCCCATAGAGAACACTAAGGACCTTAGGTCCCTAAAGGGTTTTGAGTTTGCTGATATACAATTATTGTTGGTAGGGGGGAATTAAGTATAAGAAAGACCAAAAGAGCAGGGGCTTGGCATAATATAGGGCATAAGCCTCAAAATCCCCTCCCTTCTGATGCCACTAACTGGCGCTCTGTACTAGGTTGGTTCCTGAACTGAGCTCAATGTGCGATCAGAATTCTGCTAGATTAGCCTTCAGCTCCTCGTGACCATAAATTGATTCATCTATGCTTGTAAATGTTATGTTATATATATAAATTTTGAACAATAAAAAAATTTGCTGTAGGTGTCCATTTATTTC
Organism: Polypterus bichir lapradei; assembly: GCA_026402145.1. NCBI lineage: Eukaryota > Metazoa > Chordata > Cladistia > Polypteriformes > Polypteridae > Polypterus > Polypterus bichir. Next base: position 51,459,223 of record JANRMT010062841.1, on the reverse strand, counting down.
TTACTAGTGTCATAGAGCAGATTCATGTGTAACATGACCGGCTGAACTGTACTGAATCTTTACTAGGAATGTGCAGGGATGTGCCATCAATAAACTGTCAAACAATAAACACTGCTAATATCTATTTAACTAAGATGATGTTTGACCTCAGCTCCTGGTGCAACATGTCTTCTCCAACCTGGGATTGAACCAAAGACTCCACACCCTTGGTCCTGCTACGAAATGGACATTCTGTATAAGCAACCGAACCAGTTGTGAGGCTGTGTACACAAGTATACCTAGATCTCTTCAATGGAACCCTCTAAACTCAGACTGGGCTGTGGGATTATAAGCACACAAAACCCAGTTAATCAGTATGGCTAAGCCATCAGCTTCAAATAAATGTCACAATTAGTAGAAACATTAGCCACAATAGTATGCTAGGGAAACAGGCTGACCTTGGGAACACTGTTTTTTGGAGCTTGCCTTTTCCATGCAGGATTGGGTCTTAAACTGCATGTCGGTACAGATGTTATATGTTAACCCTTTTGAGTGTGATGAATTGAACATTAATTATTTTACACGAGTGTCCAGCGAGTAACACAGACTGAAGTAAGCAAGCCACAATGTTCATCTGAAATGTCTTTGTGTTTGGATAGTACCATTATTAAAAGTAAAGTTTTAAAAAAGTCTGGGCCTGAAACTAAAAGCAATCAAATAAACTGAAATACGGTTTAGACAAGAACTTTAATAAGAGAGTAATAAAGTAAGCTCTGCTAATTACAGCAGACTTCTTTATTCAATATGTAACAGGCCTTTTCTACTTGTAGATATTTTTATTGAATTTTTGCCCTCAAGGAAGCCAGCAGGAGCCAGCCTTGTAATTTAAATCAATAAAAGCCTTTTACCGTGGCTATAAAATACTTGACTAAATCTTTGAAGTGGCCACAGCTGAATGCACAGTAAGCACATTGTAAATGTACCTGAAGACATGTTGTGCTAGAACACACCTCCAGCACCAGGGAGCCAGCGGCTGGAGGTTTGCCCCACTATAAATTAATGTTTTTATTTAATTTTATTTTTATTTCTCATAATCAGTGGAAGCTTACAGATCAGGGAAAGACATCAATGTTAAATTAGAACAGACAGGATGTTGGCAAATCAACAACATCATTGGTCAGACCAGAGAGTTGGTGGTGACCATTTTTCTTACTTTACCTTTGACTTTCAGGCTCCTGACATATTTAGTAATTAAGAAATAAAAAACTAAATAAACTACTCTTTCTAGTAACACACTGGCTGTTTAATTATTTGATGCTGGGACAGAGAGAGAGGAGGGCAGCAGATAACCTCACCTGGTTAACACTCCAGTGTCACCAAGGAGAAATGTGTGCACTTTATTGTGAATATAGCTATCACCAAAGAGAAACACACAAATAAATATTGTTTTACCTTATATAGAGGCTTCTGCACATGCACTTTACATTTATTTACATTGCAATTAGTTTTTCACTTATTTTGCATTTTTAAATTCATTGTATTTTATTATTGTTTTTCTAACTTCTATACAAATATTTTATTTTTTGTGTTTTATTTATGCAGTTTGTTTTTCAAAAAATTTGAATAGAGAATTTGTACTTACTAAATTTTCCTCGTTGATCTTATTAATTCTGCACTAAAATAAAAGTAATCACCATGTCAGAACTCCAGGAGGGGTGAGCTGGACAGCCCCCATGAAGCTTTTTGCCTGGGGCCCCACAAATACTTAGGAACGCCTCTGATCTGTGACTTTGGGGCTATGGAGGAAGTAGACAATTAAATGAGTTCCTCAGCGTCTTTTGTAATCCTCTACTGTGAATTACATTGTTTAGCCTTGCTAGGCATGTTTTATTAATCATAAACTAAACAATATCCACATATTTTTAAACCCGCTTAATATAATCTCAGAGTCAAAAGGACAGGCAGCAGATCCTATCAATACTGGGCACAAGGTATGAACATACTGCATGGGGTGCCAACAAAATGCAGGATGGACTTACCTCCATTGGGAGAATTTTCTGTCATCACTTAACATAACACACTTAACTGCAGCATAGAGCTGTGAGGTAGTATGGCTAACTTACGAACTGTACATATGTATGGTAATTAACAATATCTGTTTAATTTAGGGTGGCATGGCAGTGCATCTGTTAGTTTACCTACAATACTTTTCATGGTTCTCAGTTTAGTTTGATTTTAATCTTGGGGGCATTCTTTTTGGAATATGCCTTTTCTTTTCCATCAGTGACCCATGACCTTTTCTTGTCTTATAGCTAAAGGGTAGTCTTTAATGCTCTCCTGGGTGTATTTTTGAAATTAGATTGGGGCAGACCTAAAAGAAACGGCACTTCAGGCAAGGTAGGCTATGCCTCACAGCACCGCATTTTGATCTTCGAACATTAATCAATTTTTATTTTACATCGTGCTCTTCACAGAGCACTCATATTATTATGCAACTAGGCTGGGTGACTCCCTTTGCAGACGTGTTTTTGACAATCAATCTTTATCTCTCCAATCATACAGTACTTTTGGCCTTTTTTTCTGTCAAAATAGGTGTGGTTTGCTTTCTGCTCTAGTCATCATTCTGCTATCAAAAGAACCCGGATGTTTCATTTGAATTTTCAGCCTGTGCCTAACATACCCCTTTAGCCAACTGCTTAGCTTGCCTATATGGACAGGTTACCTCTGCATTAGATTTTAGTCTGGAAGACACAAAAGCTACCATCTGGTGCTGATGCTTGGCAGCTCAGGCAGTCAAACGTCTTCCTGTATAATGAGCACGCTCCCTGGACCGCCTCTGCCGACATATGTCCACCCACTGCTGTTTGCCTGAATGTTATATTTTAAGAGGCCTAAATCTCAAGAACACTTTCTTTCCAATCTCCTGGCTCTTAGGAGAACACTCTTGAGCAACTAATTCTCTGGGGGATGCTACAGTTCTGTCATTGGACATTCACTGCTTTCACCTTGCTAAAGAGGGAGAATAATGTAAGTATACTACACAGAGGATGAGCACTTAACGGTTTATATCTAATAAAGAAGTAATTGTTCACCAGTGATAATATGAGTCAGTTTCCTATTCTATACTTCCCTGTGAATAATAAAATATTATTATACCAAGGGACATTCACCTGCTGGCTATCTAGTCAGCATTTATTCGGTGGAGCATTGGAATTAACATGACTTTCACAGGTATCTTAAAATACTTCAGCTGTGTTAAACCTCACAGGAGCACTTTTTAAAATAATGGCGTGGTTGCCTCACTGATATCACCCTCGTTCTATAGCTGTGGGAATACCTTGCCTTGCATTTGTAAATTCCCATAGTAGGATTCTCTTACTGTAAAGGTTATCTCTGATTATCTTTCTCTCTCTTTAGAACCTGCATAGTAATCTGAGATGTTCTCTGCTGAAAATCTTGCCATATTGTCACAAAATAAGGACTTACATTTATCTTATATTTATCCCAATTTTCCCCAACAATAACATCATTCGAAATCTATAATAGAGCAATTTGGTCTATGCACTTTTTAGGGTTCTTAGGTTAGGGTAGGACTGACTCACTGAAAAACAATACCAAAAATGATGTCACCACTGGGCGTTGTCTACAAGTATTAAAGTAAACCTTAATTTAAATTTTTGCTAACACACATTCTGAAACTAAAGTAATTCAATACACAATTACATTGGGAACAAAGCAGGAATCAACCACGGACAGGTCACCTTTTCATCAGAAAAGCCATTCATGCACATATCCACCTGAAGCCAGTTTAGAATCAATAGTTAACCAAACGCACATGTCTTTACGAAGAACGGAGTACTGTAGATATGACTATACAGACATGGGGAGAGCATGCAAACTCAACACAAACAGCAAATGGGAAATTAACCGATGCAAAAACCCTGATTTTGATAGGTGAAAGAAAGGAAGTTTGACAAAGTGTTGGGGTTCAGAATTTTAAGAACAGCTGGGACAGTGAGATGGGTCTGGGATCTTGGAGTTGGGAGGGAAACAAAAGCTGTCAGGAAAGAACAAAAAAATGTCCAGAATATCAAAGACAGAGCTAGGCTATGTGAAAAAGGATTACTTTGTGATGTACTATATAAATGATACAGTATCTGGAAGGGCCAACTTGTGAGGGGTTGTTATGGTGGCCTGAATTTCACAATGAAGACAAAAGAACACTCCATGCAACTCTGTGAAAAGGTGATTGAAAAGCACAAGTCAGTGGATGAAAACAAGAAAATATCCAAGTTACTGAATACCCCTCGGAGTCCAGTTAAATCAGTCATTAATAGATCAAAAGAATATGACACAGCTGTAAATCTGCCTAGAGCATGACATCCACAAAATAAAACAACTAGTGACAGACGCTTCAAGATGCCTTTGATAACTCTAAAGGAGTTACACTCTGTACTGGCTGAGACTGGAAAAACTGTGCAGACAACAACTGTTACCCAGGTGCTTCACCAGTAATGGCCTTATGGGAGAATGACAAAGAGAAGGCCACCATTAAAAAACACATATGCCTTCTCACCTACAGTTTGCCTGAAGGAGACACTGAAGTCAGCTGGAAGACAATTCTATAGTCTGTTGAGAACAAAATGGAGCTTTTTGACCATCACACTAAAAGCCTTATTTGGTGTAAACCAACTACAGTAATTGCACATTATCAAAAACAGATGGTCCACACCATAAAGCATTGTGATGGCAGCATCAGACTGTGGGAATGCCTCTTATGAGGAGGAAAGGTAGAATAAATGTGGAAAAACACAAGAAACCCCGGAGAAATCCTTGTGTAGTTTGCAAGGAACCTTCACCTTGGGAGATTTGTATTCTAGCAGGACAATCACCTCATGCAGAAAGTCAAAAATGGCTCAGAAATGGTTTACAAACAACAGTCTTGGAGTGGATAGGTCAGAGTTCAGATCTCAGTCCAACTTTGAATTTGTGGATGGACTTGAATAGGGCTCATGTTCCCTATGAAATAGTAACAGTAAAATTTACAGCTGCAGTTGAAGAATTGCATAAATAGGAAAACTCAGGATGTAAACCTTGCTGTTGATATTATACAGGATGAGTCAAAATTATGCTAACACTAATGGATCATTTTTATCTCGCCCACACCTTTCCAGGTCGATGGATAGGGCGTGGTGGACCATTGCCATGGCCTCCAAACTCCCCTGATTTGACACTCTGTGATTTCTGGAGCAGGAAAGTTTGTGATATCAATGACCTGCAAAATGTGTGTCCCGGCTTTAAATGATACTGTTGCTCGTTGGTTTATGTGTGTTGAACATGATGGCGAACAGGTTGAGACATTCCTGAAAATCATCTTGCACATATGAAGTATGTTTTGTGAATAATTGTTTCCGCAGTTCAAATGTTAACATAATTTTGACTCACCCTGTATTTAGTGTTGCTTGGAGTACAATTATTAATGCCATTTCTGTAAGCAGATACCTGTGAACAAGAGAGAAGAGCCAGGATTGGTATGGATGTATTCCAGAGGGTTTGGATGCAAAACAGTGACTTAAGAGAATGTCATGAATGACATTTAATTATTTATGTGAAAGCCTGTCTACAAGACTTACTCAGAAAAAATACATGTCAGAAACCAGTAAGCAATTGGGTTGCATTAGTAAGTGACAGTCACCCAAATGTTCCTTAAGCCCAGCACTTTGCTTTCATTCCATTGGCAGGCTCTGTCAGTTCTGTAATGTTGATTTCCAATGTAGACATATGATAAAGTTTGCAAAAATATTAACATAAAATGTTGGAGTTGGAGAGTGTGCATTTCCAGACAACTCTAATGCAACCATTCACACACAGGCCACATCCAAGTAGCAACTGGATTTAATACCACCTACAAAAGTTGTATAAATCAGATCTGAAAAAGTCTTGTTTCCTGTTTGTTTGTTGTTCATACTTCTCTATAAAGACTGTGTCACCTTATAGTATGCGTAAAATTGAGCTGCTGTGTGAGGACCGCCCTTATCAATCAATGCAGCATCATGATCAAGGCAGAACATAATCCCTAATGGGATGCTGGTCTATAACAAGGCTAAATGACACTCACCAGTGTGCCACTCAACAACCATCTCATCTTTAATGTAAATTATAAAATATGTGGGATCCAAAATTACATGTAAGGTACACACTTTTGAGAATCAGTCAAAAGATACTGCTGTGAAGAAACATAACCCCCTAGCATGTAATGAGAAACCCAAAATTAGAGCCAAAGAATATGTTACATTTTTTAACATTGTAAAATTCTTCTTTACGTTTATTGTTCAATGCATCGTACAAATAAGGAGTGCAACGGCTGAGAATTGTACTTTGGAAATTTCTTTCTGTGAAGGACAATGCACGGCTTTATTTGTGCAGCATTCCTGCTTATACATTAAAAACTGCAGCTTTTCTACAATCACAGTGCAGCCAAGAAATACTAGGTAATCATTTTTCTTTAACTGAACAATGAATGAAGATTACTCTTTTAAATTAACATGTATATTCAGTTTTCTCGGTTGTTTAAAAATTGCTTCATTGTAATTAAAGACTGCCATTTTACTCCATTTGTAAACCAAAGCTACAAGATACAAATTGCTTTTACTCCTCTATTGCATATAGTCAGATTAGTGAAATCAGCAAGGGATATATAAATCTGCTTCTATGGGCTTGGAAGAACGAAGGTAAATAATAAAAGCTGATTTCAAGCTGGGGTATTTTTTGTCTACTAGGGCTTATTATGTTTTCCAGTTATTTCAGAATTGCCTGAATTTTATTACTGTAATGTTTACACTTTTTCCCCTAATGATTTGAGACAAGAAATACACACAGAAAACATTGAATTGCAAGTATGACAGACAATGGCCAGTTTTACATTAATAGCTGCTGAAGGGATAAAAAGCTTGCTTTCAGAATTAAATGCCATTCAGGCAGGCAAAGGTTTAAGTAGCTGTTTGGATCAACAAGAAATATATTTTGGTATTTTTTTAAAGATAGAATTAACAAATAGTGCAATACTTTTAATTCTGAAAGTTGACATGAATCAGATGAAATGAAAATATACTGCACTGCGCTTGCACAATTTTTTTCCAAAGATGCCATCTGGTCAGTTATTAACTGTCCAAGCAACGAGTGAATTCATTTAAAACCTTTGGACACCAAGCACAACCTGTAATAGCCAGCTAATTCTTATTCCATATGGTGCATTTCTTCATGAAAACCACTTTAAATTATTTTGCAATGCAATTAGGAACTATACCATACCATACTATAGTATAACATATTTTACCATGTCTTTAATCCAATTCAGGGTCACTGGGAACTGTCCCAGTAGCACTGGATGCAAGGTAGGAAGCAGCCCTGCCAGTTCCTCACAGGTCCCACTTATGCACACACTCGCCATCACACTTCCTCAAGAGCCATACTGGAATCACCATTTAAACCAGCCTTCATGTTTTTCATGATTAAGCAAAGGAAAACCCACACAGACATAAAGAGAACATAAAGATTTATCAGAAATTACAGTGCCTATAAAAAACATTTGCCCCCTTGGAAGTTTGCACATTTTACTGTTATATGACATTGAATCACAGTGGGATTAAGTTGGATTGTTGTACACTGATTGGCAGAGAAACAGTTAAGACATCTCTGCAAAGTGGACTAAACTATTCAAATATAAAACAGAAAATAATTGATCACACAAATATTCGCCAGTGATATGTCACACCTATATCTTCACTGGTGCAGCCATCTGGTTTTAGAAGTCACATAATGGAGATCACCTGTCTGTAATCAAAGGGTTTGACTTAATTGTAGTATAACTGGACCTTGTCTGGATGGGCCAACATTTGGTGAGGCAGTACCATGGCCTAACCTACACAATAAAGACAAACAAAAAATCCTCCAAACAACTCACTGAAAAAGTGATTGAAATGCACCAGTCAGGGGATGGAAACAAGAAAATATCCAAATCAATGAATATCCTTTGGAGTCCAGTTAAACACTAGAATCCCTGAAGCCTACAAAATATTTGGAATGCCGGACCACCTTAAATTCCCTTGCACCTCCTCATCAGTGTCTTTGTTTCGCAAATGTGTAAATCAGCACAAGCAGCCTGCTATCCCATCCCCCACCGAGGCAGCTGAAGTCAAGTCAGACACTAAATTCTCAGAGCTAAAGTCTCTTTATCTGGGAGTGAGGTGTCTGGAATTGTAGAGAATATATAATACATCATTATTTGGAATACATACATTTCATGAGTTTTTCATGTCTACAACGATCAGTGTAAATGTAGGATGACAGGAAATGCGAGGCAAGAAATGTTGAACACATATCTTCAACAGAAACTTAAAAGCACGGTGTAAACCTTAAGTTTAAATTAAGTTCATAGACAGGCTGCCGCTGGCATTTGTCATGCCTACAACGAATACGATATTTGCGAGATACAAGTTTAATGAGAAGACGCAGGGTATAAATGAGACTTTTGATCACTTTGTAACAAAGTTAAAATTGCTGTAACGGAGTTAAAATTGCTGGTGAAGGACTGTGCTTATGCAAACGAATAGGAAAGCAAGGTGTAAAGCTAAACTTTAAATTAGGTTCATAGACACGCTGCTGCTGGTGTTTGTCATGCCTAAGACGAATACGATATTTGCGAGATACAAGTTTAATGAGAGGATGCAGGGTATAAACGAGACTTTGTAATGGAGTTAAAATTGCTGGTGAAGGACTGTGCTTATGCAAATGAAGATGAGATGGTCAGAGATAGAATAGTGTATGGCACAAACTCAGAAAAAGTGCGAGAGAAACTTTTAAGTGCCGGGTCTGAGCTAACATTAAATAAAGCCGTGGACATCGCAACATTGTAGAAACCTGTTATCTTTACAACGGTTGACAAACACGGAATATAACTTGAACAAAACACATCCTCCAAATACAAACCTGATTGAAAGAAATAATGATAATCAAATCCTTGATGACAGCAACACTCATAACAGTGACAAAACAATTACATTGACAATCATGTTACGTTATTTTTAAAATGTTTCCTTTTCTTTTTCATAACTTCTTTAACACACTACTTCTCCGCTGCGAAGCGCGGGCATTTTGCTAGTAACAAAATAAGCGCAGCGGTATGTATATTTTTATTATATAATAGTAATAATAATAGCAGCTCATTACTCAAAATGTTAAATGCGGCGAGGACCCAGAATCACACCCACAACCTCTTGATTACGAGAGAACACTTCTTGCCTCTGCCCAAGGCAAGCAGACATGTCTTCTTTGTATCAATTGATATTTGGGCAACATGTAAATTGAATAATTTCTTTTTCTTCGGTTGTATTCTTGAATAAAGACGCATTTGTTTTATTACTGTATACCTGTTGTGAAAGTGTTTCTTTAATATACAGTATTTTCTTCAGTCTTCACACATTATGCACTTCACCTCAACATTTAGTTATTATTACTATAACATAAAAAAGCTTCTGTTTCAGTTATGTGTCCTATGTATTTCCTGTCATCCTACATTTACACAGATTGTTGTAGACACAGAACACACATGAAATGTATGTATTCCAAATAACAATATATTATTTACGCTATACAATTCCAGACACCTCACTCCCAGATAAAGAGACTTCAGTTATGAGAATTTTATGTCTGACTTCAGCTGCCTCAATAGGGGATGAGTGAGCAGGCTGCCTGTGCTGATTAACACATTTGCAAAATAAAGATGATGATGAGGAGGTGCGAGGGAATTTAAGGTGACCTGGCATTATGAAAATTTTCGTAGGCTTCAGGGATTCTAGTGTTAAGAAATGGAAAGAGTATGACACCATTGTAAATCTGCCTAGAAAAGGCTGTCCACAACAAAAGTATTCATAGAAGGAGAAAAGTAGTTAATTAGAACATCAAAAGATCTATAAGAACTCTGGAGGAATTACAAACTACAGCTGCTGAGGTTGGAGGGGCTCTACAGACAACAACTGTTCCCCTGATGTTTTGCCAGTCACAGCTTTATAAGTGAGTGACAAAGAAAATAATACTATGAAAAAACATACTTACACAGAGTTTGTCAGAAGGCACAATAGAAACTTTGAAGTCAGCTAGAAGAAGGTCCTATGGTCTGACGAGAACAAAATTGAGATTTTTGGCCATCGGACCAAATGCTATGTTTGAACACATTACCAGAAACACACCAACCCTACCATAAAGCATAGTGGTGACAGCATCATACTGTGGGGATACTTCTCTGGAAAGCTTGTGAGGATGGAGGGTAAAAAGAATGCAGCAAAATACAGGGAAACCCTGAAGGAATACCTAATTCAGTCTGTAAGAACCCTACAAATTGGGAGAGGATTTTGTTTTCCAGAAAGACAACAACCTAAGTGTAAGACCAAAGCTAGACAGGAATGGTTTAAAAACAACAATGTTAATGCCCTGGAGTGGCTGAGTCTGACTCCACATATTAGTGCAATTGAGAATTTGTGGCTGTTTACTCACAATCACCATTAACCTGACAGACTTGCACCAGTATTCAAAGAGGAATGGGGAAAAGCTGCAGTGTCCAGAAATGCAAAGATGATGGAGACCTGTGCATACAGACTCAAGGCTCTCATGGCTGCTAAAGGTGAATCCACTAAATACTGACTTGAAGAAGGTGAATAGTTATGCAATTAACTATTTTGTGTTTCATATTTGTAATTAGTTTCGATTACTTTGCAGAGATTTGTTTTCACTTTGACATTAAAGAGGTATTTCCTGGTGATCAGTATCAATAAAATTCACTTTGACTGAAAGTTGTATAGCAATAAAAGTGAAAATGTCCAAGGCAGGTGAACACTTTTTAAAGGACTTGTCTGTTACATATAAATGATAGTGTGTATTTTGAAGGTCAGCCCGTGGGAATCCTGTTGAAAATTGTGGACAGTTTCCTGAAGATTGGTGACTTGATGTCACCCCCTGACAGACAGGCTAGCATCTGACCCAGAAGTGTTTGTGATGGAACCTGGAGTGACAAGCTGAGGCTTTAAAGATGCTATCATCCAGATGATCATTGGTTTACGAGATGGAGAAGAACTGAACAAGGGTTCAACTTGCAGGAGGTTGAGAGACCAGATGTATTTTAGAGAAGGTGTTGAGGTGAGAAAATGAAGTGTTATAGATATACAGTGCAGGCACAGACCGTACAGAAATTTTACTGCACATAACTAAACATCAAGAGTCTGGGACAAATAAATTAGAGCTTCCAAATGATGAATTGCTTTGTAATGATTAAAATGGAGCTTTTGACAATATAATTTTTCAAATGGAATTCTGGTTTGAACTTTTAATAGTATCTTCATAAGTTGAGAGTTCCAGAGAGTCTGTTATTGAAAATTAAAAAGTATTTTTAATTCTTAAAGTGCACTTGAGGAAATGGGAGCCAAGAAGGAATTCCAGAGTTCTCAATGTTTTAATCTGAAATGATAATGCATATCTTTGAAATTCCAAAAATGCCATGGGTATTTCAAATGTTACATTTGTTTTTCAGCAATTTTGTTGTGTCACTACTGGCGATGAAAGCATAAGATACATTACAAACCTAGTTTGCAATGAAGTTAATGAGTTCATCTCAGTAAAATGGGTCTTAGAAGAAGATAGCATGCGGAGTCTCATAAATTCTGCACAATGCTGTGATTAAAATTTGTTAGAAATTGAAAGTGGTTACAGTACATTTATGTGCTAGTTTAAAATGAAAGTTTTGACCAGTGGATTTGTGGAGACAGGTCAGATATCACCAAATTTAACTAAATGTCATTTTATTGCAGGTTTGTGTCCATATTTATGAAGCATTTCAGAGTAGGAAAACAGTACTAAATGACTCAAAAATGTGGTCATAATCTTAGCAGTACAAGCTATAGAATTGTATCAGTTTTCCTAACTTAGGAAACTACTCCTAACTTCATTAGTGTTTAGGGGAGCTTGTGAACTCACTAGAAGCTATCAGAAGATGGTGTTCAAGCAGATACCTTCAAACACATTCTGGAAAAGGTGCAATGTTTTGCAAATACTGAACAACAATTAACTAGTAAAAAGAAATTGACAGATTGAATAATATTTGTAACAAATCTTGAATGTTACTTGATGAAGCCATGCACTGTCAGCCGAAATGAAAGTGTTGGTAACGTTACATGTAAAATGCCACTTTGCAATAGCCATGATTTGGGCATGTCACAACCAATAATTTCTCGATCTTTACACCAAACTTTGAACACCTTTACAATGTGTGAGGTAATACAAAGTTTCATACATTTCCACACGACTCCATGTGAGGTAATGTTAAAGCAGGCTGTATTCATGTAAATCAGCACACACATAAATATCAGTGCCTCAAGTGTGAATGAGTGTGCATATGTTCATCACAAATTACATCATAGTATCAACTCATATGGTAGGTGCTCATAGATGCAAACTATACTGTAGTAGCCAGCATACTACCCTAAAAATAAGCAGGGCAGGATGGGTGATTGACAGTGAAATGTCACACAGGCTCTACATTCTTTGAATCCATGGAACATTTACGTTACATTTTTTAAGCCCAGGAAGGTTCAAGAAGGCAGGCGGAGACTCCTTGGTCACTGGATAAATAGAGTGTCACAGAACATTAGGGGGAATAACAGAGATAGATAGACACCTTAAGCGACTCTGGAAGACGATCAGGAACACTGGAAGAGTGAATGTGACTTCAGAATCAGTCCAATAATAGCTGTGGCTAGTTTTAGTAATTGTTACTTTACAAGGTGTTTGCTGTGGCTATAACAACTGCAAGGCGATTGTTCTGAAAGTACAGCTTGGATCATTCATTGTTAAATAAACATGCCTGACATCAGGCTGTACTCTCATTCAGTTTGTGTGCCTTGTTCTTTCCATCTCGGTGTACATTTCAGAATTATCCTTGATGATGTTAAGAAGTGACAATAATTATGTGAAGCTTAGAGCAATATCCTACCTTATTATGTTTTCCTTCTTTTTCTTCTTTGTCTTCTACTATTTTAATTATTATTACCTTTGTGTTAAAGCCTAATCCTTAGTATCAGAAAACTAGGAAATGTCATCATGATTTCCAAGGAAACTAAAGTAGGAGTAGGCAAAAGATGGCTTATAAATAGTAGGATAAATTTTTATCCTAGTCAGACTTTCAATACAATTCCTTGTAGTAATTCTCAGATGCTTGAGTACAAGTACGAGGGGTAGTCAGGCTAAAGTTGGAAAATGGGATTTATTAGAAAATGTAACGAACTTTAACAAAACTGATAAAGTAATTTCTCAATGTAGTCTCCACCCTTCTCCATGCACTTGTGCCACCTGCTTGGAAGTGCCTGGATTCCTGCAGAATCAAAAGTTTTGTCTTGTCCTCACAACCACTTGTGCAACCGAGTTATTGCCGAACACTACATGCCGAGGGGTACTACAGTCACTAGTGCAAGTTACTGTGACCTGCTGGAGACTAATGTGAAGCCTGCTATTCGATCCAAGTAACGGGGACTCCTGTCTCAAGGAGTCCTTTTGCTGCAAGACAATGCTCACCCACACACTGCTAAGAACACCAAGGCTTGTCTGGAGAAACTGAAGTTTGAGGTATTGCCACAGCCTCCTTTTTTGCCAGATTTGGCATTGTGCGATTTCCACCCTTTTGGACGGCTAAAAAACATCTGGGTGTTCGTCGATTCAAGACAGATGACGATGTGAAAAAAAGCGGTGCACGAGTAGTTGCGAGGACATGACAAAACCTTTTATTCTGCTGGAATCTAGGCACGTCCAGGCAGGTGGAGCAAGTGCATTTAGAAGGGTGGAGACTACACCGAGAAATGACATGATCAGTTTTGTTAAGGCTTATTCCACTTTCTAAGTTTAGCTTGACTACCCCTCATACAACTATTTCTTACAGCATGGATCAGCAAAAGGGCCACAACAGAGGAATCCAACCTGTAAATCTGTGGTTTTTGAACTAGATCAGTGCACCACTTTTCTCCCAATGCTATCTTGATCAGATGTTTCATTTATTTGTTTTTTTTCTGATTCTTCAGTTTGATTCATCAGTTTTATTTGTGTACTTCCATTTTTATTTGCAATTCCTCTTTTTGCTTATGTAGTACTTTTCTATGTGCAAGTCATGTGTGTGTCTTATTTTTGCCTAATTTTCTGCTGAGTTTTTGTTTATTTTTATGTTGTACGGTTTGCTCTTGGGTTTTCCAGTTTGTCTTTTGTATGGTCTCGTATTGTGTTTTACTCTTAACAGCCAACATAACAATAAATGTGAGAAGATGGCACACTTACACCCTTTTCAAATTGATGAAGCATATTTTGATCTTACTCCACATCAATTGTGTATAAAAGTTAAACTATGACATTCTGTGTTTTCCCCAATGCGCAATGCAAACATAAAACAAAAACATCTCTGTGCCTCTGCCTACCTTGTCAAATTCTTTTAATTATATAATATTTATCTTTCAGAAGATGAAACATGTAACAAATACAGAAGAAACAGGAAAAGCAAAGACAGCAGTGTTCACTGTGTCTCTTTGTAACTGACACAAAGTGTAGTATTTACCTCCACCGGTGAGCTGGGTCATTCTACTGACACCCTGCCATTGCTTCCCACCATAGCTTTGGCCTAATTATACTTAATCAAATGTGCACATTACTAAATGCTCCTATTCTGAAACATTCTTTTGGCAAATATGACAGTATGCATTTTTAGCACAGTTATCACAGTTGCAAATTAATTTTCAAGTAACGCCATTGCAGTAAAGAGCATCTTTTTGATTTACTGTACTTTGCAAACATCATTTTAAAATGGATGTTATGCCCTTCATTCCAGTGAGAAAGCTGTTTCCTGAGATTTTGCCATATGGAACAGCGGAATATTCATCAAGTCACATGATGTTTGGAATGAACAATTAACTTTACTGTGATAATATATTCTAATGCAAGAAATCGCTTGTAGGCATTCATGAATGTGTCTGTAATGAGAATGACACGTTTTTGTAATTTTAATAAAAAAAAATAAAGTTCCATAAATTAAGAGGATTTAATTTGTGAAAACCTGCCAATGCATTTCCCTCAGTATTCATAGTGCAGTTGCATTTGTCACTGGAATAGATGAAAGATGTTATATGGTTGCAAGGTAATGTGGCTTTGTTCATGAGCTGAAATATAAAACAGCCTTTTCTGTTAATTGTGTTTCGTTCCTGGTATTATATTTTGAATGTTAATGTATACTAGAAAACACCACACCTCCTGTCCTCCCAAGATTGAGGTTCCAGGCCCAGTAGTGCATGAGTGCCAGCAGGTTGCCATGCCACATGTGCTAGATGGGCAGTGGATGCTGGAGCTGTCATTCTCCTTCTTCCTATGAAGTAATTGGCTTCTGCAATTTGCTTTCCACTCAGTAGCCATGTCACCTTCTGGAACATTTTGCCTATGCAGTTTGCTGTAAGAAAGACGCGAACCCATATAACTTCAAAGAGGCTGGGGCTGTCATTCTCTTCTTCTTCCATATCACATAATTGGCTTCTGCAATTTGCCTCATTCGCAGCAGATCCAGTCCTTGTAGTTCACAAATACTAGCAGGCTGCATGAAGCAGAAGGCGTAGTTGTCACTCTTTATCTTCCTATCTTGCAATCAGCTTTTGCAAGTTGCTTTCAACCTGGTTCTTTTCCTTTCAGCAAAGCCATGTGCCTACGCTGCCACTTGCAGTGAGAAAGACCTGAAGCCCAATTATGTGACAGATGTAGCCTGCACCTCCAATTAGTGGGTTGTTTTAGTCATATTACATCATAAGTTCTCAATTAAGACCAAGGTCAAAGCACAAGACCCAGTGGTCCAGGTCAGGAGATTGTTTTTAGACATTCTGAGGTAGAAATATTAGACTGTTGAAGGAAGACTCATTGGTAATTAGTCGGTGTCTTGTAGTTTTTATGCGTGGCAGACCAAGGAAAGGTGGACAACAATATTTGTTAAGGGACATATAAGTCTAGTATTAGAAGGTAGAAGAAAATGACTCTCAAGCAATAATGAAAGGGAAAAAGCCGGAAGATTAAATATTTCATGAAAGTTGGCCTCTTGTGAATGTGTTGGTGTACATAAGTGGGCCCTGCAATGGACTATTATTCTAATTTGAATAAAATTGGTTTGAGAATGTTATGCTATTTTGCGTTGACTTTAGTAACATGTAATCATCTCATGTTTTAAGAGTGACTGAACAGTAGATTTTAAAATGTATAAGCCACATAAAATGAAGCATGGACAGAGCAAAATGTTTTGATACTCTTTAATTCCAGCAAATACATAACACCATCTACCCTGTGTGTCCCCTACTGAAGTCATCAATGATGACCAAGAAAACTATTTAAAGATAGTTTGATAGTTAGTCTTGTAGTTTAATAGTTTGAAGACTTTTTAAATCTAAATAAATTACTAAGCAGATAATAAAGAGAAAAATAAAGTTAAAATCAAATACTCCACTAGGGGTACCTGATTGAGGAACATAATTCAAATTAAAACAGAAAATGTAATACAGTGATACCTTGGTATACTTCTGCTTTGGAATAAGTCCAACTTGGGATAGGAATTTTGTTTGGAATACGACTCGCGTGCTACCCTTGTTTACCTCTCTCTCAAGACAAAGCCATGACTGCCCGCGAGCGTCAGTACGGCAGTTGCTAGCATTCAGTGAACAACCCGCATGCTACCTGTTGTATATGATTGATCAATGGTGCTTTTGTCCATTGCTTTATTTTCAGGTATTGATTGCTATGGTTTGTGTCTTTTGAGACATATGACTGCCGGAGGGAGGGGTGTGGTTTAGAAGGCACCCTGTATGGATAGTTGGTTAAACATGGTTAAAAATAAACAGCATTCAAAACGTTATTCTGAGTGTGTCGCTACTTCAATCTAGAGAACACTACACTACCCTTGTTTACCTCTCTCGTGACAAAGCCACAACTGCCCACGAGCGTCAGTACGGCAGTTGCTAGCATTCGGTGAACAACCCGCGTGCTACCCTTGTTTACCTCTCTCTCAAGACAAAGCCACGACTGCCCACGAACGTCAGTATGCCAGGTGCTAGCATTCAATGAACAACCCGCGCTATAACTCTCTGTGAATTTTCATGTGATTTTGTGTTTTTTCGCGTAAATTTGAATTGATTGTTGAAAAGTATGAAGGTGGCATGCGTATCCGGGACATGGCTGCTGCATACCGTATGCCAAGAACGACGGTATCTACGATTGTGAAAAACAAAGACGTTTTTAAAAAGTAAAGTGAGGTTAAATTTTCATTTATTTCATCTAATTGCTTTTGTATTTATGTATTTTAGTATTAAGCAGTGTTTAAATTATTTTATACAACCCCATCAATGTATAATATGCCAATAACAATAGGATTTTTTTTCATGGGAACGGATTAATCATTTTCCCTTTATTTCTTATGGAAAAAATTTGTTTGGTATACGTCCTGTTTGGTATAAGTCAAAGGGTCTGGAATGGATTAAGGATGTATACCGAGGTACCACTGTACTTGCTTTAATAAATCTTTGTAGTTTAAAATGCTGTTTGTTAAACATCTATCCTCTTGTATATAAAGTGCTTTGCTAAACAATGTTATATTAGGTGCAATATTTGTATAAGTATATTTAGTCACACATCTGCGGTGGGCTGGCACCCTGCCTGGGGTTTGTTTCCTGCCTTGCGCCCTGTGTTGGCTTGGATTGGCTCCAGCAGACCCCCATGACCCAGTTTAGGATATAGTGGGTTTGGATAATGGATGGATGGGTAGTCACACATTGGCTTATTAAATCTGATACTATTCCTTTAGCCTGGGCAGCATCAAATGATTTTGCATTCCATAATAAATTAAGAAATACTGGTTGAGGAGGTGACCTTGGGATAATTCTGTGTGATGAACTGCAAACCACTTCTAAATATTTTGGTGAATTTACATCCTTTGAGACACTCATATTAGACATTTAAACAGATTCCAGCATGATTGTAGTCTACAGGTCACCAGGAATTTATTCATTGTTCAAGCCAGAATTTGTCAGCCTTTCACTGGAATTAGCTATAAATTATGATCATGTAGTGTTGGTGGGAGTTGTTACTATCTACATTGATGAAGAACCTAATACTTTTAGTAAATGTTTTAATCATTTGTTCAGCACAGTAGGATTTTGCCAGGTTGACAATTACCTGACTCATTGTCATAATCACACATTAGATTTAATTACTACTGTACTTAACATACCGTATTTACTTGTGTACCACGTGCCCTCGTGTAAGACGCGTACCCTAATTTTTACAAAGTAAATCGTGAAAATCGTTTTGCCCTGTGTACGACACGTGTTGTGATTGTATAGGAAGCGCGAGTGCACGAGCGGGAGAGAGAGCGCGAGTACGCGAGCAAGTGAGCGAGAGAGAGAGAGAGCGCGAGTGTGTGAGCAAGAGAGAGAGCCCAAGCAGAAGAAGTAAACATTACAGAATTACATTTCCTCGTGTGTGATGCACACCTGATTTTCTAATGCTAATTTTCAGGAAAGAATGTGCGCGTGGTACACGCGTAAATACGGTAACTTAATTACATTAGATTTGTTTTGCCATTACCAATACAATCACATATTTAACAATGACAGTGCAAAATCTAGATTGTAACTCTGCATCAAAATCTGTAGATATTTTGAGAAACTAATTATGGAAAACAATCTAGATCAGATGAAATCTAATTTTTGGGTATTATATACTTTGACAGAGGTCTTGGATAGATTAGCTCCCCTTAAATTAGAAGTAATCAAAGCACATAAAAAATCACCCCAGTTTAATGAGCGTATTTGTGCTGTTAAATGAAATTGTTGAAAAAAAAGAGAGACAGAGAATTGTAAAAAGGTTTAAAAAAACTGTCTTTATGGCCCAATCTGACTACCATTCTAGATTAACAGATGTAATAAAGGCGCTATATAGACGCCTGACCCGACACAGATGGACACGGAGGCACGGGTAAAATAAATATACTATTTATTTTTCTTCAGCTAGAGGGCAAGTTTTCCCCGTGTCCCCCAGCCACAACGCAGTCCCAAGCACAAACCACACAAAGTAAAGCACCCTTCTCCCTCTTCTGCCACCACTCCTCCAAGCTTTATCCTCCTCCTCCTGACTCTGGCCCCCGAGTGGTGGTTGCTGACCCCTTTTATAGTTCACCCGAAAGTGCTTGAGCTGCTTGATTGCTGAGTTCCGGCTGCACTTACGGGTGTGGTGAAAACACTGCCCACAAGGGCTCAGGAGTTCCAGCTGCAGCCACACCCCCCAACCCCGCCATGGCAGCACCTGTGGGATCCAATAGGGCTGCCCTCAACTCCAATTCCCAGGGAGCCCTGCAGGAAACTGAGGCACCGTTCCAACCCAGGGAGGCAGGCATCTAGCGTCCCGGGGGGGAGGGGGGGCTGGGGGGGTGCTCGGTATTGCACCGTCCATGGCTGCTCCCCCTGAGGATATAACGAAGGGGCATCCCGGCCAGTCATGAACCCCGGCTGTACGCCACACAGATCACAACATTAAATGATCTTCATAATATATATTTTTTTAAAAAGTCGCTAATCAAACGAATAGGAATTCTGAAATGCAGTGCAAAATACATATAAACATTAGTAGTACAAACTTCTTTAATGATACAATTAACAATGCAAGGTCCTTGCAAACTAAATATTTAATTGTCAAATTCTGTTTCTCCTTGCATATACCACTTTAGTAATTTTAAACTAATAACAGAAAAGGAAGTCTTAACTTTAATTTCCAAAATGAAGCAAACTACATGTGCCTTAGACACAGTCCAAACAAAACTAGTGAAAAGCTCAATGGCCCTGTTCTGGCCACACCCATTCTTAACATTATCAGCAGTTCTTTACTGGATGGCATAGTCCCTCATGCATTAAGAGTGTTAGTTATCAGACTGTTAATGCAAACAAGGGCTAGACAAAAATATGATCAATAATTTTAGACAAATTTAATGTTTTTTTTTTTAAAAATCCATGAAAAAGTAGTTCACCTTAAGCATCACAGTTTATTTGAAATTAAACTCCACGCCAGTCACAGTACAGAAATGGCACTAACCCTTTTGTCAACAACATTATAATAATCTCTGATGAAGGAAATCTACACCTATCTTTATTTACAAACCATAACATACATTAAGATCTCAAGATACCAGCCTACTAAACGTTCCAAGCATTAACAAAATAACAGTGGGAGGTCAAGCTTTTAACTACAGGGCACTAATGCCTTGGAACAATCTGCTTGCTTATATAAGGGATGTCCCTTCGGTCCCTTTTAAATCCAGGCTAAAGAGTCACTACTTTGGTGTAGCACAGTGTTCCTCAACCACTGGGCTGTGAGTCAGTTTTAGGTTGCAGATCACAGTCGGTGGATTGTGAGTGGCCATCAGTGGGTTGCAAGCACATAGGGACCTGCTAGTGATTTGTTCACTGTATAACACAAACACCTCACACATTTTACTGAAGTGATTGCAATGCTGTGCATTACTTGTTTCTATTTCTAAATGTATTTGTTACATGAATTAGATTAGAGCTGTTGATTAGATTTGCATATTGTATCTCTGTTTGCTAGACATTAGCATAAAAATGTAAGTAATACAGTAATTATGAACTCTTATAACCCCCTACTATTCTGTTTCTTTTATCGGTACCTTGATGTGAAACTTGGTACTTTTGCTCTACTTCTAAGCTGTTTTTCTGTTCTGTTCATAGACATACATCTCTGAAACGGGGAGCTTTGGAATCAACAGATGGAAAGATTCTGCCCTTATATTAGAAGGCTCAGTACAGACTTCACTGTAAAATGCCCAGGAGGAGGTAATCAGCCAGTGGGCCGAGGTCTCCATGACTGTGACTGTGTCTGACTTTGTTCATTATAACTTACTGTGGATCTTGCAGAGATTTATTTTTGTCAGATTTGCTGCTGCCGACTGGAGATTTTGTTCTCCTTTCCTCTTTTGTCAACTGGCCATAATTCAAAAATGATGTTAATCGACAGATATTGTTAAACTAGGCTGACCCGCCTTTTAAGACGACTGACTTTTAAGTTGACCACTTCTTAAGGCAATTCAGTATGTAGATCAATTTGATATTTTATACAAACTCATTAATTTGGTTATATTGCATTTGAGCGGTATTACTTTAATACTCGTAGTTTCTGTTATTTTTGTGATGAAATTTAAACTTTTCTATATTGAGGTCGCCCTTTTGAACCCCCCTGATATTTACTACGCGGTGAGGCATTTGTACTCCATCAACATTAATTATTTCCAGAGACATAATTTTGTCTATTTTTCCAGCGCATCGCGCACAAAAGCAAGGGAACGATGGGAGCACCAGAACTCTGCTCACATCATGTCACTTTGTACCGCAAGCTGCAAGTAGTAAGTCTGTGATAAGCGGAATACGCTACGCTTTCCACTCACGGGACGGAAGGACAATCCCATCCGCTTTTATATAGTAAGATTCCATTTATGTTAATCACTTTGGAATTAGTTTGTCTTAATGTGTTGTGGAGGACTGCTGGCTTCCCATGCCGGTCCACACCCCCAGGCCGCCAGGAGGAGCTCTCCAGACAGCAGGATCGTGCCCCGAGGTCCAGCAGGGCCTTATGGACTTTGTAGTGTTTATACACAGCCCTGCTGGATACCTTGGGGACCACCAGGAGTCGCTGTGGGGGGGCTTATAGGCTCTGTGATGCCTTATGACCCGGGAGTACGTCACGGTCATGTGACGGGAAGGAACGACGTGCTCCCGGGTTGAAGAAAAGGACTGATTGCCCTGACCCGGAAGGAATAAGGAACTGTGGACTGTTGGGACAGAAACACCTCCGGGTCAGGGGCTATAAAAGGGCGGTGCCTCACTCCAGACACTGAGCTGAGCTGGGAGGTAGAGGAGCAAGTGTCTGGGCGAGGAGGAGAGAGATTATTGTGTTTATAGTGTTGATAACTTATGAGTAGTGTGGAAGGTGCTTGGTGCACTCTGTTAAAAGAAAATAAAAGTCTGGGACTTTTATCCAGTGTTTTGCGTGGTACCTGAGGGTTCAAGGGAGCGCTAGTGCCCCCTACTGCCACAGTGTGTTTAAACAAAGCTGCATCTTTATATGTATGCATATAATAATTAGTAATTTGTAAAATTTACAATTGCATTTGGTTGTAAATGTGTTAGTGCACCCTGAACCTGCTCTCAGTGTACGTAGAGTACTATACAAAATTAAATTGAACTGAACTGAGTCCCAGAAACAGGGGAATGTAGCAGTGAAAAGGAAGGCCTTGCTGGTGAAAGGAAAATGCTGCCATTTGAAATATTACCATCTGTGTCCAGAGTTCATTCTAATTACTGAACCTGCTGCCCTAAAATAAACGGCCACAAATAAGCAGTCCAGTCCTCAGGCAACAATGTGGTTCAGTGTCCTTTAACAACAAGGTAGCAGTACAATAAACACTGCAGTGCAGATGTTCAGTTCTAGATAATCTCAGCATATGTTGAGCCCTGACCTGGGCTTGGGGCTTTTGGAAGAAGGTAAGTTACTAGAATCTGTTGTGTCCTGTCAGAGAGGATGGTCCTGGGGTGGGGGGGGGGGAACAAGTAGCTTAAATATCTTGAGGCTTTAAAGTGTTTTTGTACACCTCCCACTTCAGTATTCATTTCCACTGCTTACATGAAACTGCCCAAGAGGAACCCCCAGAAATAATCCAGAAGTGGAATTCTAGTGACATTTTGACTGTCTCTGTGATTTATTGCCACTACAAAAGACATCTGGTCAGAAATTGACTCAGTTTGGTAGCTGGATGGAAGACAAGTTTACCTCATTCGGTGGCATAATTTCCTGGTCTTACTAGAATACTAAGAAATGTCTGTAGTATAGAGTATGTCTTAACATAAAATTGAATTGAATAATGAAAAAGATCTCTGTATTGTGAGAAACTACTATTACTATTATTAGTTTGTGTTGTGAACCTTTGGTTGTCAGTGTTTGAAATGCTACAAAAATTGTTGTGGATATATTTCTAAAAGGAAAAAAAATGCATTTATGCATAAATACGGTGTCATGTGACAGGATTTGCATTATATACTATTATAACAAAATATACAGTACCTGTGGCTTTCCATAATGTTCAATGTTTAAATAACCACATTTCCTCTTGGCCATTCACTGAAAGACACTAATAATATAATTTAGAAATAGGCTAGTGTGACCATAGACTATCTAGGTGTTCATAACATTAAGAGATCTAGAAATGGTTGTACATACCTGTATAAGTCTAATAGGGTGACTATGGCTGCATTACATGCCGCTACTGGTGTGCCAACACAAATATCTTAGACTAGCAAAATACCCGCGCTTCGCAGCGGCGAAGTACTGCATTAAAATTTTTATTAAGAAGAAAATTTAACCTTTTTAAACTGAGGGAAAATATGCCAATAATTATTTGTTAAGGATCTCTTTGTATACCACGTTGTCAGTTCGGCCCTCCGGTTGTAACATGACCAAGCTGTGCGCTGAGCTTACTCTTGAGCATGTAACTTACAGTTGACCATGTGAACAGTAATCTTGTCTTAAATCTCACAGCTTGGATTGCTGCTGTCACAATCGGTTTGAGTTTCATGGTTTGTTTCAATTACGACAGTATTTGCAGGACTTGTGTTGAAGTGACATTCGGCATCTGTCAAGCATTGTAAGCTTACAACCGGTTTCATCGATAACTTCACATCCAGCTTTTGAGAGTTTAAACATTCATAAACATCAAAGTGACCACTACTGAAATCGTCACCTGTGAATGTAAGATGTTTAAGAGGCATTGGCGGTTGTCGAAAGGTGTAAAATATTTGGCCATTTCGGTACACTTGAAAGCACCAACCAAACAATTCAGTGGCAGCCATCAACTCACATGCAGAACCATAGGTGAAGGGCTTAAGCATTTCACGCTTCTAGTGCTCCTGTGTAGTATAATTATCTCCTGTACCGTCATCAGTCCACACCTTGAACCTGTCCCAGTCATTCAATACATAAGACACAATGTTCTTCCGGATATCAAGAGTGAGCTTGATATGGCCGTGCAATATGTAACACAGAGAATGGAAAAGGTAGGTGCCATCTCCGGGCATGGAAACCACTCGGTAAGTGACAGTTTTTTGATCGATGGTGATTACCTCGATAGACATGGTAATGGGGGTTGGAATGATGAAGGAAATGGGTACCTGAGTAATGTAAAGTAAGTGTAAAATACCTATACAATAACCATAATTGTAATAAACAAACAATAAAACAGCGGAGAAGCCGTGGATTAAACAAAAAGGCTGTAGTTATCAGCAGGGAGACGTGAATCCCGTGGCGAAGCAAGGAAGGGAATGTAGAGACTGGAGCGACGGACGGCCTTATATAGGCAGGCAGCCAACAACGTGGGAGGCGTTGGGATGGGGGACCCAACGCCGCCTCACATGGTGACCAAGCTGCAGGCTATGGACGTATATATGTACGTAAGTAGGATTCAGTTAGCGTTGGGAACCCGTGTACCAAATTTCTTGAAGATGGGCCCATAAGTAACAAAGACTGTTGAAAAGTTCAATATGGCGGCCGATAGTGGCATCATACCACCGAAATAAGTACGTACATTGGTTTTGGTTAGCTCAGGGAAGCCACCTACCAAATTTCGTGAAGATGGGGTCAGCCTTCTACCTAACCTAAATAAGAAAGTTCAACATGGCGGACGGTGTTGACCGTTATGCGTAGAATTTCGAAATGAAACCTGCTTAAGTTTTGTAAGTAAGCTGTAAGGAATGGGCCTACCAAATTTCAGCCTTCTACCTACACGGGAAGTTGGAGAATTAGTGACGTTTGGAAAATTCAATATGGCGGCCGACAGTGGCGTCATACCATCGAAATAAGTACGTACATCGGTTTCGGTTAGCGCAGGGAAGTCACCTACCAAATTTCGTGAAGATGGGGTCAGCCTTCTACCTACACGGGAAGTTTGAAAATTGGTGACGTTGGAAAGTTCAATATGGCGGCCGATAGTGGCGTCATACCATCGAAATAAGTACATACATCGGTTTCGGTTAGCGCAGGGAAGCCGCCTACCAAATTTCGTGAAGATGGGGCCATAAATAAGAAAGTTCAACATGGCGGACGTTGTCGACCGTTATCGACCGTTATGACCGTTACGTGTAGAATTTCAAAATGAAACCTGCTTAACTTTTGTAAGTAAGCTGTAAGGAATGAGCCTGCCAAATTTCAGCTTTCTACCTACATGGGAAGTTGGAGAATTAGTGATGAGTCAGTCAGTCAGTCAGTCAGTCAGTCAGTCAATCAGTCAGTCAGTCAGTCAGTCAGTCAGTCAGTGAGGGCTTTGCCTTTTATTATTATAGATTAAATATTTGCCATCACCTAGCAGCTGAAGAATTATAGGCCATCCTTTATAGTTAATTGTGGAAATCTGCAGTTGGTAGAAGAATATTCATATGCTTGGCATGAAGAATGTTGAACACTGTTGAGATTTGCAAACGGCAATTTATTTTGCTTCCATTATGTTTAGTAATAGCATGCATTCACGGATCATTCTCCCTAGAATGGCCATGCATACTGTATAAACATAGCAGTGGACAGTGGTCTTACTGACTCCAAATGTCTCTCCCACAATTCTATACTTGAGACAGATTGCTAATTTGTACAAAGCTATGACAATGGGCTTTCAGATTGGAACTGGTGGTTGGTGGCTTAGATGATGGTGGCTTAGTGGTCTAACAAATGGTCCTCTGCAACTTCACAGCATTTCAAATGTATATCTTGACATTCTAAAATGAGGTAGGATTTGGCATTTAATAAAATGCTTCACAACTACAACTTTCAGTAACCTGAATCCTAGAAAAGAAAAGAATGTTGCATTAACAGGTCTGTCTCTTATGGCATTTAATGTGGGCTTTGACGTCTTTGGATGTTATTAACTGTGGAAGTGACCTGAGACATAAAACTATTTAAACTTGATCAATACTACTGAATTCCATATATATTTATGTCTATTTGGGTTTTGTTACCCTCATCAGTAGGATATAGAAAAGTCAGGGAAGCCAAAGGTGCATAATTGGTGTTATACATGAAATTATCAATGGAAACATGTCTGGCTTCTGTGACAGCAGTTTTTTTCAGGAAATGATGTTATTGTGTGAACAATTTTATCAATAAACTTCAGTTTTTTGGAAATGAGCTGACAAAAAATATTTGATGTTATTCAATGCATTTTCATTTTATGTTAAAAAGTGTACATTTAGTTAATGGAAACAAAGTTATTGTTTTGTGCTAGAATAAAATTTTAAGAAGAAAAAAGAAATTAGCTGTTTTCATAAGTATCCAATAGCCATATTTAAATATTTTGTAAAGCCACCTTTTGTAGCAATAACACCTTTACATCTTTTGAGATCAGTACTGTATGTTTTCATTTGGCACACTGTTTGCTAGTGATTCTGGTCCATTTTTCTCTGCAGATCAGCTCCAGGATGTTAAGGTTAGTCGGATGACATTTGTGGACCACGATTTTCAAATAGGATTACAGAGTTCAAGACTTTGACCTGGTCATTGTAACACATTCACTTTTTTGTCCTTCAGCCACTCTCAAGTTATTTTGTCCTTGTGTTTGGAGTATTGTCCTGAGTGAAAGATGAACTTTCATCAAGTTTCAGTTTTTTTAGCAGACTGAAAAAGATTCTCTTGCAGTATTTCCTTCTGTTTTCTACTTCTAGTTATCTTTCTATTTCAGCAAGATACCCTGCTCCTACTGATGAAAAGCTGTCCAAAAACATAATGATGCCACTAGCAAACTTCATTTTTTTAAAACTGTGGGCAGTACTTCATTTATGGCAGTGTGGGTTAGCACCACACCCCTCTCAAACCCCCATCGTTGAAAGTCATGAAACCGAGATGAGCCGGGCAGATCAGGACACACACATAGCAAAGGGTTGGTGCAAAAGTGATAAGTGCTTTTATGTAAAATCCAGAGTCAAAAAAACAAAACTGTACTCAAATAATTAGTGCAGTGAAAAATGTTCAATAAATAAGTCATCCAATCAAAATGAGGTGTTCAGTGGAGGTTAAACTATCCATATAAATAAATATCCATGAAAACAAAGCTAAAACACAGCAGGAATCTTGTCTTTTCCCCCAAAAGCAGCAGAGGCGACACCTAACTGACAGTTTAGCCAACCTTCTCCGTCAACAGCTCTTTGAACTTTGGCTCTGTTTTAGTTTCATTTGACCACAAAACAATTGTATTTGGTCACTGTCGTGCTTTTTGTGATACTCCATGATTCAATGATTCTTTCAAGTAATGGCTTTTTTTGCCCCACCCTCCACACAGGCCAGAGTTACACAGAGCTGTAGAAATTGCTGACTGGAGCACCTTTCCCCAAGTCTCAGTTAGTGAAGGTGAAGCTCCTTCAAAGTGATTGTTGACTTCTCAGTGGCTTCTCTCACAAATCTATTTCATGTTTGTCATGGACATTGGAGGGCCAGCCTTTCCTAGGCAATGTGTGGATGGTTTCATGTAGCTCCCTCTTCCTGATAATTGAGCCAATCGTGCCCAAAGGTACATTCAAACAGTTGGATAATATTGTGTACCCTTTTCCTAATGTAGGGGTTTGTATTATTTTATCTATAACTTTCCAGAGTCTCTCTTTAACGCTGTCACATGAATAGGCTGGTTGTGAACTTTGGACATCTAAATCAGAAGCTGATCAGAAAACTAGTCAAAAATGCAATTTTTGAATTTTACAGATAATGCTGTAAATGAAAGCAAAAGGTCACAACCAAAGAAATCCAAAGATACAAACGTCTTAAAGGAAATAAGCACAATGAACTATTACTAATAGATTTCATTAAAATAAGCACAATTACAGTTTAAAAGTTTTCTCAAAGAGGCAAGCACAATAAGCACTGTAATATGTCTCAAAAGAAACAGAACCTGAAACAAACCTTTTGTCTTGTTGAGACAAGTGCTGGCAAGGGAACCTAAAGCACAGTAATAAGGCTAATTAATGCCTTAGCAATGAACTGTGGCAAGCTAAGATCTTTTATAGTCCTCTCAGGTAACTGTGGCCCTAGTGACTGCAGTACCTAAGGGAATGGAGAAAAACAAAAAGCATGAATTAAAGAAAGGGTGAGACCTTAATGCAACTCTGACAATTTCGACAACATTGGAGACAGTAAAGCAAGGAATATTATGAGCAAAACAAGGGAACAAAATACCGATGGCAGCAGCATTTTTCACAATGTGGAGAGCTGGCAAGGAAGTCTACAAGTAGAGAGATGTGGTAATCCAATCAAAGTCAGCAAGGGCCTATATAAAAAGTTGTTTGGAATAATAACTGAAGAAGGTGTCTCTGTGTACAATGATGTAAAAATGGGAAGATGAAAGGATGGAGAGAATCACCCAAGGTCTCACCAAGGTTTATTACAGGTAAATGAGTGCTTAGAGAACGATATATGGATGGAGACATACAAGGTGAGTAGTTAGGGTTTAAGTATAAAGTGAGGCTGACATATCAGGGTGACATGGCAAAGAGACAGTTGAAAATCCAGGCTCAAAATTAGAGATTGAAAAGAACAAGTGAAAGGAACTTTCAGCATCTCCTTTACTTCATTATTGTACGTATGTCAGTATTTCTAAACCTATTGTGATTTTATGTTTTTCGTTCATATTACCTTATTTTGCTCTGGTCAAAGTGAATAACAGCTGGGCATTTAATGTAGAACTGACTCCAGCATAAAGAACAGGTTGTTTGCATTTTGGTTGCATAGGCAAATGGCCAGACAAACTCTTTGCCAAAAAATGGAATAGTCACAGATAGAAGCAGATAAGCAAAACAAATGGATCACTTAGCCAAGAAGTTTTTTTAACTTTGCATTTTGCTGCCCGCGAAAGATTCCTCCAAGCTGTTTAACTCACAACGCAGCTCTTGTGCTGTACATTAGCTAGCCAGACAGTGACGCCACCCGCTGTTCACCTTGAAGGTTACTTTTATCATGAGTTCAGTGGTGGTTAGAGACAGGAGGATAATTAAAAGCCATCAAAAAGTCATTATCAGGCAAATCATTATTTTAATGGAGAACATTACTCAGTGATTAAAAGTCTGGTCACAACAAAGGAACTGTAGTTTTCCAGTAGCTTGGGTTGCTGAGCTCTGACATAGCTTTTCAGCCTAGCATAAGCAGTGCTGCCAGAGGTGATGGGTGCAAATTGGTCAGACAAGTGGGTCTATGTGATTTGCGAAATAAGACCCCTGAGGCATTATAACATATCTGAGTTCGGGCTTTGAGCAGAACTGTTCTATACATACATTTTACAAGCTGAAAAAGGTGTTGGAAGCACAAACATGAAAGAACGGTTATTTGAGTTTACACTCCTACTGTTTGTACATTTGCATGTACCTTTAGCAGTTTCTGAAAGAAGACTTGCTAATCCTTTCATTCCTTCCTTCCTTTCTTACTTCATTCAGTTTTTGACCTGTTTATTCGAAAGTGCTCACATATCTTAAACAGTGTAACACACACAGCTACACTTACTCATACAGGGACAATGTACAATTATGAATTAATCTAATATGTATGTCTTTGATATGTGGAGGAAAACCAGTGTAGACAGGCAAAATTTACTGTGTGGCAATGGAGCAAATGCCATGCAGTGGGAGTCCAATTTTCATTCTAGCTCAGTTTTGCACACTGAATATAATAAAGTCTTCCTTTTTGTTCCAATTCCATTTCATTTCATTCTTACTGAATTAAAACTATGAATCTAAAATCTATTAGTTTTACTCTTTTAGTGTTTTCATTTCTCTCTTGTGTAACTAATGGGAGTACTGAAAGTGAACAATTTCATTTCAACATTAAAAAGGTCAGAAGTTAAAAATATACAGTTTGCTTACCCCTGCTTTTTCATAATTTTTAACCATTCTTGGCTTCCTTTGCTGATCCTTTATTTTTTATTTCCTTATGGTCAATCTGAAAAATACTTCCAGCTGATATTATTTTACTTTTTATGTAAATGTATTCCTTGCTTTCCAAATAGTATTTTAATAATGTTAATTCATGCAAAGTATTTCATTTTTTTATTTCCATTTAGTGAGTCATAAAACCTACCATACAATACAGTATGTTTTCATCATTTAATGCACTCATTTAAATTTCTAAGGTAAGTAGATTGCTTTAAAATATTATTAAAGCATGTAGCATCATGTGCCTACAGCCCCTTCTTTATGATGTCAGAGCTTAACTTTAGAGATGACTGATTGAAATGGTTGTGCTGAAACAACAAGCTTGATGTGTTTTGAGTAACAAAAAAAAAAAAAAAAACACATGGTGTAGTACTATAAGATCCAAGTAATTTTTTAAAACTAAACTGTCAGGTCAGGTTGGGGATGCATTGTTGCACCCACCACATGATGAAATACCACAGGATCCCGGTTGGCAGTCCCCCAGGCAAACACGCGGTCCAGTACCACCCTCCTGAAATTACCATCTATCTACTGCAGCCAGGTGTAATGTGGGCATCCCCTTGGCCGGGTCTAGCCACTCGGCTCCTCAACAAGGAGGATCCTGCAAGCTGGATCACCCTCAGGGTACTGGCTGTAGTGCCGTAACTGACATCCCTCACAATGCAGTACCAAAGAATTCCAGTCTTCTTGTCAGGCCACGGTGTAGTATCCATGTCTCGCAACCATACAGCAAACAAGGAAGCACCAGGACTCTAAAGACTTGGACCTTCGTCCTTTTGCAAAAATATCAAGAGCACCACACTCCTTCCAGTGACCCCATGCTCTTCCAATCTGTGTACTGACTTCATAGGAAGAGTCACCAGAGATATGAATGTCACTGCAGAGGTAAGTAAACCTCTCGATGAGGCTGACATTCTCTCCGCAGACAGACACACTTCTAATGGCTGTGTCCAAGAGGTCATTAAAGGTTTGAATCTTGGTTTTTATCCAGGACACTTTAAGCCCAGACACTCACACTCCTTGTTCAGTCACTTGAGACAGGGCTTTCATTGACTCAACAAAGATCACAGCATTGTCAGCAAAGTCAAGATCAGTGAATCTTTCTTCACCAACAGATGCCCAACAGACACTGGACCCCCACAACCTGCCCAACACCCAGTCCATGCAAACATTGAACAGAGTAAGAGCAAGAACACACCCCTGATAAACCCCAGAATCAACTGGGAAAAATGCAGAGGTTCGGCCTCCACTCTACACAAAATTCACAGTACCAATGTAAAGGCTGGCCATGATATCTAGCAACTTCGGGAGGATCCCGGAAAGTCTCAGGATGTCCCAAAGGGCAGCATGAGCCACTGACACTCAATAAGAACCCACAGTGCCTAGATGCGGTTGACAGTAGATTGCTCTGGTTGCTGGTAGGTGAGCCAATGATCACGGATCCTATTGAGGATGACCCAAGCAAGGACCTTACCCAGCACTGAGAGCAATGTTATTCCCCTGTAGTTGCCACAATCCAGGCAATCACCCTTCCATTTTCACAGAGGGATGACAAGTCCAATTTTCCAGTTCGCTGGGATGATGCTTGTCTCCCAAATGGAAGCAAAGGTTACTTGTAATGCCAGGAGGGCAGCCTTACCACCAGCCTGGAGAAGTTCATCCCGGGTATCACAGATCCCTGCAGCCTATCCTACCTTCAGCTGGTTCACCACCTGTGCAATTTCAGTGAGATTGGGTGGTTCACAGCTATTTTGAGGGTCAGCCTCAAGAATAATGGAGCCAGAGATGTCCAACGTCCAGGCCAGAGGATCAGCTTTAAACAGCTGTAGCCAGCCCAGCGGGTCAGAACTGCAGTGTTACCGGTAAGGACCATTCCATCTCCCACCCTGTGACAGATTTGGATATGCGTAATTCTTTGATTCCTCTGTAAGCAGGACGTCGGTCACTAGACCATAGATGGTGTGTCTCTTGCTCACAGAATACTCTAACAAATGCCTCCTTATCTGCCCTCAGAGCCTCCCAGCCATCCTTTTTTATTTCCTGGTGCAGATCAGATTTGCCATCAACCTGTGCACTGCGACTCTTCTCAATGATATCAATTGTGTCCTGCAAGATGAAATACCTCCCTCTGGGAACACCGGAAACACCAATACAGCTCTCAGCAACCTTCAGGGTCTTGTCAAAGAAGGTCTCCCACATCACATTAGGATTAGCAGTTGCACCCAATCAGCAAATTCGTCACACAAACTTCATGCATACTCTGTCTGTGCCAGTAGTATTAATAGTAGTAGTAGTAGTAATAGAAGTCACCCATGACCAGAAGAATGTCACCTCGTGGGCAGCTATCAACCGGCGACACAAGTGGGGAATAAAATGTCCCTTTAACTGAGACATCACTCACCATGGTTGGAGTTTACACTGAGACAACAGACAAGGCACCCAGAGAGTGGATTAATCTCAGTCTCATAATATGCTCGTTGAAATGAGTGATATCGGACATCATTGGAAGGAGCCAATCTATCACAGCAACAGCTGCTCCCTGAATATGACAGCCATCAGAGTGACCAGACCAATGAGTGTACTGACTTACATGAGAAAAAAAAATTAAAGCACTGACCTTTTGAAATCATTGAATTGCAGGTTGCGCTTTCACAAGGATTTTCACTTTGGCTTCGGCAGGTTCACACAGCAGCAGGTCAGGCCTGCTGGAGGATACTGTGTGTGCAAGTCTATCAAGTCGAACATCTTTTTAGCCACCTGCCATTAGCAAATAGGAAAGTGTGGAGCATTTAGTTTAGTTCATGAATGCATTAGTTTGAGAAGGAGAATCCAGAATAAAATCCAGAGAAAAGGTTTAAGGAAAGCAACTTACTTTTGAGAGTGTGTCAGCTTTGTCCGAAGGAAGCATGTCAGGATGCACTCAAGCTCCTGCTAGGTCAACGAGATTTTGTACACCTGCTTTATATCAAAAACAAGGAATCCTATCAACTTTTGGCCCACTTCCGGCAACCAGAAGTGGTATTTTAACTGAATATCTTTGCGCATTTTCAAGTAAACTATGGTTATAATTACAGATAGATGATTCAAATTTTGTATAGATATTTAGAATTATAAAAAGCAAACATTTCAAATTTGAGAAAAATTACTCAACCGGGAGTAGTATTTTATTTAAACAACCATCCAAATTTTTTGTATCATGGGAATATAAATGTGTACACGATGTTAAAAATTGTATTCAATATAATGCATGTTCTTTCAATAATTATTATTCATTTTATTTTAATTTATTCATCAGTTTAATAATTATGTTTAAACATTGAATATGCCATGTAAATATAAAGATGTAATGGGAACAATAAGCTGCTATGTCCCCATCCTGTTCCTGGTAATTCATTTAATTTTATGATATTTTTTTTTTATTCCCGCCATCATTATCATAATTAAATGTAGCTAAATGCAATTTTACCTATAGCAATTTATTGCAACAAATATTATATAATACTAACACTGTTTCTATGATTTTAGGTGACTATAACTCTTTTTACTTTGCTCGTAATCTAGGTAATGCATATGTAATCATGAAAAATTCCACTGCTGTTTTTGACCTCCCTAAGTGCGAAAATATAATTTTAATATAAAGTTTGATCATAAATAGAGATAAATGATTGTGTATTGATATTATCAATTAGTTATGAGGAGAAACAAAGAGATATGATATTTGAGAAATATGTACATTTATATACATTTTCAAATTTATTTTTCAGTTTGGGACTGGAAAATTCAGTGTAAATATCTTTCACTATTTTTGCTTAGGACACTTTTTGTGTTTTTTGTGCACCTGTAAATAAAACCCACTTTTGTTTTTGGAAAATACCACCGTTTGGTGTCTGTGTCTCCATGTCTGACTTCTGTCAAATCTGATCCTGGTCATTCCCGATCTATAAGATGCCCACTGTGTAGTCTGGTGCCAACCTTGCCACTATATGGGGCATCACAGAGTTCTGTCTGCCGTTTCTGAGCCGCGTAAAGTTTTTAGGTGGCTGGAGTGCCAACCCTGCCACCAACCCCCAAATTTTCCCTGCAAGTTGGAGGACCATTTGCAGGGCTTGATGCAGTTTAACGTTATAACCAGGACACACACTAAACTGTACCAGCATTAAATGTAAATTTGGTGCTTTAATGGAAACAACAAGAAAATAATTGCCATAAAAAGTCTAACATTTGTCACTGATGTTAGGACTAGAACTAAAGAAATGTTTGGACAAGAATAATCTATTTATCCCAACAGAGTTTCTCATTTATTACTCAACTAACAAATTCAGAATAATATCGATTGAGATCTGAAAGTCCCCAGATTTATTTTTAACAGTATGGCTAGATAATGTCTTTTTCAATACTTGTATTACCAATCCATTTTGTATTGTATTATTACTTAAGGAATCAAAGATAATCATAACAACATTTTGTCCAAGACAGGAACAGACCCTGTTCAACACATCAGCTTTTCAAGGATCAGGTCTTGCCCAGAATAACCAATCAGCTTAAGATGCATGTCTCAGGATGTGGAAAAAAACTGGTGAAACACATTGCCAAAGAAAAAAAAAAACAAAAATAAAAACATGCAGGATCCACACAGACAGCAACCTTGAGAGGATACATATTAAGGTCCTAGAGTTGTGAGGCAGCATTACTACACACTAACTCATACTGTTACTGTCACCTCTTAATCCTAATTTTTCTTTCTTTGTTTCTTTTGTTATCAAAATCAGTTGTTCCTGAATAAGTCTGCTTGCTCTTCTCTTAATTTTTCCACCCTGTTCTATAATACCAGTAATATGGAGGCCAAACATGCACGCAGTAAGCAAGATGAGTGCATTTATTAGCTTGAACATAACCTTTCTTGACTTAAGTTGCACAAGTTGTCTTATAAGTTGTCTTATTAGCCTTTTCAATTGCTTATACACATTGTTTGGCTGAGGATTGTAAAGAATCGAGTAATACACCTACATCAACTAGGTAGGATGCACTGTAGTGTTGAACTCAAGACCAAGATTGTATAACTATGTGGAACATTTTTACATTTTCAATACATATTTTCAACTTTTTTTGCCTCATGTCTTCCCAAACATGAACTATATAGGTTTTTTGAATCTAAGATATACTCTGCTTCACCTAATTTGATTTAACCTGCTAATTTAACCAACACGTTCATATGTGTTTTTATTAATCCATCTAGCCATCTATTTTTTGAACCTATTTACAAAGATTATATCATGGCTCCTGAGAGTGGTGACATGTTGCATACTTCCACTACAGTGGTCTTTTTCAGGTGCAACACAAAAGCCACCTTTTCTTCTCAAGCGCACGCACTGATTGACCTGTAATCTGCTCTAACAAGGCCAATTCTGAGCCATCAATGAGTCCGACCTGCATGTATTTGTAATGTTAGGGGAAACTGGCGTGCACACAAAAATCATGAATGCAGACTCAACATGAACACTGACCTAATCTGGATTGGAATCTGAAGCTCTTGAAGGTATGAGGTAGTCACATTAACACTTAACCAACATGCTGTGTAAGTCATTAAAAAAAAAAAATTCAACACTTTAACTGACCCCCTGCTGGACTGCACCACAGATCTCACCGAGTAATTCATAGAAAGAAAAATGGATGGCTAAATGACTGCATACAACTCTAAGCACTGTACATTCTTTAAAATAATTATTTAAAAATGGCATGTTACTGGATTGTGTGGTTCCTCAGGAACCATTGCTTAACTAAGAACCATTTCATTTTGGGAAGAGTTTTTTTGCAATAAAAGATGGGTCAATGGGTTTTGAAAGGTTTCCTGATATGATGACAAAACATAAATCTTTAATGTACAGTAGGTAACCTAGCAGGATACAAATAGTTCAAGACAACCTGAACTTAGCCCATGTTATGCAGCAGAAGAGTCCTTTTAAAACTTTCATTATTTATGGAGCGTGTTCTGGTTCTAAATAAATAAAGGTTCTTTCTGGAACTTACCTGTGGATGGTTCTTTTAGGAACCAAAAATGGTTCACCTATGGTATCACCCTGAAGAACCGCTCTTACACCTTTATTTTTAAGAGTACTGTATACTGCTTCTTATGGTACATATTGGGGCACAGGATGCTGGGCATGGACATTTTCACCCTGACTGAGGAGATAAATGATGACTTGCAGCAGATAAGTTGCTGACAGTGACAATGCATAACAGGCCTCCTTACAAGACAAAGCGGATCAAAGACATTTTAGCCTGCACATCCAACCTAGTGATTGAGCTTCCTGCAACACTTCTTTTCTTTATTCACATTTTAGCCACTTCTGTTTTTTTGAGCAAAACTACTTTTTTTTTTTAACAATTGCTGACAGTCCCTTCAGATGGGAGCCCCCCTGACTGCATCTCGGTATCACAAGCAGCACAATCCATAAAAGTGTGAGCGACTGCAGAATTGTCCCTCTAATAGATTCCGAAGATTCCAATTTCCATTCTGACACAGAAGACTGAAAATCCTCTTGTGTTCAATTATCTGTATCTGTTCTTCACTCCCATACTGCATCAAAAATGAGGATGAGAGAGAGTGAAAAAATGTGAAATAAAAAAAGAAAATCAGGTTCAGTGTTA
Source organism: Polypterus bichir lapradei (assembly GCA_026402145.1). NCBI lineage: Eukaryota > Metazoa > Chordata > Cladistia > Polypteriformes > Polypteridae > Polypterus > Polypterus bichir. Next base: position 51,422,483 of record JANRMT010062841.1, on the reverse strand, counting down.
GGGTGAAAAGCAGTTACCTCAGAAATGCCGACTGCATGAAATAGCTGTACAAATGAACATCATCATACCAGTACGAATTATCATTAAACTGTCAATCAACTGCTGGGTTTGGCTACAAGGACAGAAAACAATTTGAATTAGAGCAGCCTTCTTTTTCTGTTGCCTCCTTTTAAATTGGATAATTATGGCCCTTTCCATTAGATTTGTTTTGGATTAATAGATTTCAGTTTTCACTTCTTTTCATGAGAGTTGAATGTCTCTGCTGAAAATATGTGGCACCATTGTATTCAAGCGAAGGCAAAAGAACAGACAAAAGAACAGACAAAAAATAAATAAATAGGTAAGAGAAAAATACTTAAAGATTTCTCTAAAAACATACATAAAGCAAAAATAATGCTGTATACTGATAAAGAGGTCCAAATATACCAAGAACATAACAGCATCTGCTCAAGACTCTGTGTCAAAATTAGAAGGTCTGGAAATGAATGGATGAGTCAAAGAATATAATATAAAATACATTCATCTTAAAATACCAGTATGTCTAATTTACTTAAATATATCTTTCTATTGTAATTAACAAAACATTTGCAATGTACATTTTTTTACTGTAAACCAAAATCTTACATTACATTATATTACATGTATCATATTCAACCCATTTTAAATTATGTTAGTTAACATTTGAATGAGTGGTAAGTAGTGATGAGCAAACCCTGCTGAGTTCACTTCGCCTTGAGTTCAGTGAAATTGCGGAAATGTTCGGGAACTTCACCAAACTGGACTAGTTTTGAGTGGTCTATAATGGTACAAGGGTTCCTGATGGCTAGGAAAGCGTCTGCCATCTATGCTGTGCCAAAGTATTGTGGCCAAAAATATGATCTGAGCTTTGAGGTAGCAGTGCTACCCACTGTGCCACTGTGTCTCCCTGAGATAAAATTAACAGAATGAAATACCAGAACAGTACAAAAGTTCTTACAGACAGAGGTGGACAAGAAGCATGTATTCACCAAGACGAACCATTCACCTCTCAAGCCAAAAGAAGGTACTTGCCCCTCTCAAACCAAAAAGTTTATTTTATTTCCTCAACATTTTTGCTTGTTTGTTTCTGCTGCTAACAAATTCACAACATTAAAGCACCTGGGTTCTTCACTCCTTCCTGTTTGCATCAACCACATAGCACTTTGGGTAACACTATTACAGGGGTAGGCTCACATATTATGCACAGGTCACATAAAAGTTTGTTCAAAAAGACATTACTTTTAAAACACACATACACCAACACATTTCCAGTTTTCTTCTGTGTGCACATTTTTTTTTGTTTAAATGTATTTGCCAGGCTCCGGTTTCCTCCCACAGTCCAAAGACATGCACGTTAGGTGCATTGGCGATCCTAAGTTGTCCCTAGTGTGTGCGTGGTGTGTGGGTGTGTGTGTGCCCTGCGGTGGGCTGGCACCCTGCCCGGGGTTTGTTCCTGCCTTGAGCCCTGTGTTGGCTGGGATTGGCTCCAGCAGATCCCCGTGACCCTGTGTTAGGATATAGCGGGTTGGATAATGGATGGATGGATGGATGTATTTGCCAGTTCTCTGCTATTTTTTAGTATGGTACTGAGATAAGCATTACATACCTGTACTTTCAAGGAAAAAAAAAAAGTTCATCTACGCTAATTGCAAAGCAAATTACCTGAAAAATATTTGACAAGCAAGGTCACTGGTGGATATAGCATGTTCACTGTAAAATGCGTTTTAGAGAAATTTGCCTATCAAGTGAGTCAAACTGAATGGAGTATTCTACGGCATGGCCGGAGTCAGAAGTGTAGGCATTGTGGTTTATAGTGTATGTTCCTTGGTTGCAAACCGAGTCAAAATAAATGGTGAAAGCAGCAAAATAAGGCATCATGCTTTCTTTGAATTTGTAAGTTAAAGAACAATATGCTTTTGCAAATTCATTTGTGCTTATTCATTGGGTACCAGACCCATTTCTCTTTGTATTCATACCACAGTCAAGTGATGCAGAATTACATCCTGACAGGATATGGTTTGGAAATGATTCAAGGCCTAGTTTCTTTGTTGATATCAAGAGCAGTAGAAAACAATACTAGCATGGCATAAATCATAATGAAGAATTGAACAGTAGCAGAGTTTTAGATACCAGAAATTACAGGAATTAGCCATGGGCCAATTGAATCCATTAAACATGAACAGCATTTGCACATGATCTGTGCCCAGAATGGTGAGTCCTTTTATAAAGGATCAACTCATCCAATGTTTCAGTAGAAGTGTAAGCTAATTAAATCAGACTGGGAGAAATTGAAGAAATGTTTCACACACTTGGAGTTTAATGTGACTGCCAACCTAAGGGTTATCTTCATGTGCTATGCCAATGATAAAGATATTAAGTCAATTACTGAGGAATAGTTGGCACAAGCATGACATGTTTGGTTTGAGTGGCATGGAAAGCTGTGAGGCTTTATAGGACTTTGGGGGGAAGTGATGTCGTTCTCGGGGCCGGGACCGGAAGTGATGTATCCCGAGTTGAGGTGGTGGCTCCTGGTGGGATTTCCCGGGAAAGGCCTGCAGGGAACTTAGAAAGAGCGTCAGTGTACCCCACCCCCCCAGGGCAGATGTATTATCAGTCATCTCTAAGCCCTTCAGCTGCCTCCTATGCACACGTGTGTGAAACTTGGTACTTCATTCTGATTGTTTAGAACGTTACAAAAAGTTTTGAGAAGAATAGGCTAGTCAGCCCAGCCAAGCTAGCCAATCCTATTCAACTAATTCCTCCAAAACAACATCAAGTCATGTTTTGAATGTCCCTTGCATCCTACTGATCACTGCACTACTTGGTAATTTATTCCATATATCTATAGTTCTCCATGTGAAGAAAACCTAATGCTTGTGCAAAATTTACCCATAACAAGTCACCAACTGAGCTCCTGTGATCTCGTTGAACTAATTTTAAAGTAAAAGTCTTGATCCACTCCCACTGTACTTATTCCTTTCATATTTTAAACACTTCAGTCATTCAGTGTTGCCCCATATACACTCACCTAAAGGATTATTAGGAACACTATACTAATACGGTGTTTGACCCCCTTTCGCCTTCAGAACTGCCTTAATTCTACGTGGCATTGATTCAACAAGGTGCTGAAAGCATTCTTTAGAAATGTTGGCCCATATTGATAGGATAGCATCTTGCAGTTGATGGAGATTTGTGGGATGCACATCCAGGGCACGAAGCTCCTGTTCCACCACATCCCAAAGATGCTCTATTGGGTTGAGATCTGGTGACTGTGGGGGCCATTTTAGTACAGTGAACTCATTGTCATGTTCAAAAAACCAATTTGAAATGATTCAAGCTTTGTGACATGGTGCATTATCCTGCTGGAAGTAGCCATCAGAGGATGGGTACATGGTGGTCATGAAGGGATGGACATGGTCAGAAACAATGCTCAGGTAGCCCGTGGCATTTAAACGATGTCCAATTGGCACTAAGGGGCCTAAAGTGTGCCAAGAAAACATCCCCCACACCATTACACCACCACCACCAGCCTGCACAGTGGTAACAAGGCATGATGGATCCATGTTCTCATTCTGTTTACGCCAAATTCTGACTCTACCATTTGAATGTCTCAACAGAAATCGAGACTCATCAGACCAGGCAACATTTTTCCAGTCTTCAACTGTCCAATTTTGGTGAGCTCGTGCAAATTGTAGCCTCTTTTTCCTATTTGTAGTGGAGATGAGTGGTACCCGGTGGGGTCTTCTGCTGTTGTAGCCCATCCGCCTCAAGGTTGTGCATGTTGTGGCTTCACAAATGCTTTTCTGCATACTTTGGTTGTAACGAGTGGTTATTTCAGTCAAAGTTGCTCTTCTATCAGCTTGAATCAGTCGGCCCATTCTCCTCTGACCTCTAGCATCAACAAGGCATTTTCGCCCACAGGACTGCCGCATACTGGATGTTTTTCCCTTTTCACACCATTCTTTGTAAACCCTAGAAATGGTTGTGCGTGAAAATCCCAGTAACTGAGCAGATTGTGAAATACTCAGACTGGCCCGTCTGGCACCAACAACCATGCCACGCTCAAAATTGCTTAAATCACCTTTCTTTCCCATTCTGACATTCAGTTTGGAGTTCAGGAGATTGTCTTGACAAGGGCCACACCCCTAAATGCATTGAAGCAACTGCCATGTGATTGGTTGATTAGATAATTGCATTAATGAGAAATTGAACAGGTGTTCCTAATAATCCTTTAGGTGAGTGTATTTTTCAATAGTCAGTGACAGCCTATACCAACTGACTCTTACAATGGCACCATCAGACACCCTCCTGTGGTTATGCTCTTCCACACCCTTTAGCTTTGACATCCCCTTCTACGTGAAGTTCAAATTTTGTCCTTCCAAATTTTCTACTAATTCCACCTGCTACTTTAAGAATGGAACACCTTTTTCACACAACTATAACTTTTTTTCCCCCGACCAAGAATGGAGCATGAGGGTTGACCTCAACAAACAGCTGAGGTTCCCCACGGAGATAACAATTACCGTCCTGATATTGTGGTGTGGTCCACCAAAGTAAGATCGGTGCACCTCATTGAGCTGACCGTTCCATCTGAAGGGGAGATAGAGGCTGCCTTCAAGCGCAAGAAGGCCAAGTACTCTGAGCTGGCTGAGGAGTGCAGGGAGGCCAGCTGGAAGACCACCATCTACCCAGTGGAGGTGGGATGCCGAGGGTATGTGGGGCTGTCAACCACACGCCTCCTGAGGGACGCAGGGGTGACTGGAAGGAACCTAAGAAAGGCCATTAAAGATTTGGCAGAAGAGGCAGAGAAAAGCAGCTTTTGGCTCTGGTTGAGGAGAAAGTATAGGAGCTGGGGAAAACCCCAATAACAGCTGTAGGGGGTGACAGGGAGACGTTCCTGTCACTGCTCCGCCACCAGGAGATGTTCTAGTGATTAAAGGAGCGAAACGTTGGTGAATGGTGGTTCCTAGCTGAAGACCCTGCAGCTGACCCATGGGCACCGGAGGAGGTGCGACAGGCAGCAATGCCAAGCAGGTTATACCACCTACCTGTACATCGACTGGGTTGTCTTGCTCAAAGCTTTTTTGGCCATCCAATCACCTGAACACATGTCTTGGCTACATTTAGACTACATGGATGGTTGAAAAACCTTAAAAATGAATTTCTGGAAGTACCTTCTGGTTGTTCTTGTGTTTGCCACATTTTACAAAAGTATAGTAAACCAAGGCTAAATACTGGTCACCAATCCTGGCATACTTGGTTTCCTTATGAAATATCTTGGATTTTTAATTGTAAAGGTTTAAAAGTAAAATAGTGGCAAAGGGATTTGTTTTCTTGCCATAAGGTTAATAAAATTCAAATGTATCCCTTAAGAGATAGAAGGTAATGGTAAAGAATTTGCGGATATTTAGTAAAAGAACTACGGGAACCATATAAAAATGCTCATTTGAATTAATTATTATTAATTAAGTGTGGTATTTTTAAGGATTAGCATAACCTTATCTCTGTGGTTTATAACATAACTTTTCTGTAGTATAGTATGGCAGCACAGGGGTACTGTGCACTGATTAACTTCCTCACAGTGCCAGAAGAATGCACTTGAATGTTTGTCTCAGGACTCTCCGAGCACATGTATAAGTTATTATTAAAGAAGGACTTGAAACTAATTGTGTATGAGCGCTGCAGTCCATGTCCTGATTTTCAATGTCTCTTAAAATAGCTCTCAGACAAATGTGTTAAGGGTATAAAAAGACATGCGCATCTTTTGCAAGAAATATATGAATAGTGTCTATTTATAGCTGGAAGGTGATCTGGCTTCTTTAAGATGCTTCACAGTGTGTGCATACAGCTGTGCTAACAGAGTGTATTATAGTGTTACAGCTCAGTTAGTCTGGGACCTAAAATTCTGGTAGTTTTCATAAACTAATGTGCTGGATGAAGAAATATTTTATTGAAGAATGCTATAGGTGGTAAGATTTCTTTTACATTTGCAAATTTTATTGTAGAGGTTTTCCAAAGGAAGAGCTGAGTCCACAGATGCAAATATGCAAAATGGGATCATGAGATAAAAAAAATATTATTTTTTTGTTTTATGGAGTTAGCAAAGATGTTGTAGCGGGACAGGCCAAAGATCAGAATACTGGGTAGAAGTAAAAATACTGGTGAGATGTTGGTCAAAATCAAAGTCAGGAGATTAAGACCAAATGAGCAGAGTTTTTTTCAAATAAAATCGCTACACATAACGTTTGTTTTGAAGTTTTAATCTCAAACCAGAATAACACATATCTACCACAACACCATTTAAAATACCTGTGCTACAGTGAAATATCCCATTTTGATGCATGTTATATGCTTGTCAGCCAGCACCATTGTTATAGAAAAGTGAAACAAACAACTGTACAAACTAGTGACTAGTGATCATCACAATAATGCTACAAATAATACAAAATCAGCATGTGTAAAAATTGGACAGCAAATTCCTTAACTTGCATAATTCATTTTTTATAGGTATAAATTTGAAGAATTTCAGGCAAATGAGAAATTGAACACACTTCTAAAATACTTAATGAAAGTAATTTAGGTTATGTTGAAGCCTTAACATACTGAGGTTTTATGTTTTGTCAGTCAGTGTCTACAGTGTGAATTTATATTCAATATATCAAAGAAAAAGATTGGGACAAGGATTACATGGAGACAGTGTTAAGATTCACACTAAAGTCTTTAACTTTGCTTCTACTTACTTTAAACATTAAATTTTCACATACCTGCTTAATCCATAACAGGGCTGCAGGGAGCCAGAGCCTACCTTGGCAGCAGTGGATGCTAGGCAGGAACCAGCCATGGACATGACTGGGCCCATTTATGCACACCCTCCTCACTTGCACTTCCATGGGGCCATTATAGTGTCCCCAATTAACATAAGCTTCACATGTTTGGGGATGTAGGAGGCAAACAGGAATAGCTGCCAAATGAAATCTGCAGACTGTCCTTATTACAAATATGCTTCTCAAGCAGGCTGTTCTACCAGAGTGATTTTAAGGAATGTGTCTCTCTCTCTCTCTCTCTCTCAGATAGAACATAGTGCTGTAAATCATGTCTCCTTTTAAGGGAGAGGCAAGTCAGATGGAGGAGGGCTCTGATCTTGTACGTAAATACATACACACATAAGAAATGGATACTGTACCACCTATCAAACAACGATCACTAAGGTTCCCAAAAAACACCACATGCTGCATTATTTCCTTTATTTTCTCAAATTGTATTGCAAGTGGCAGCTTTGCTACTGAAGATGATTTCTTATTCTTTATATTCTAAGGTAGCAGAGCATTCCTTATTCAGACCTGAGCGGAGGCCCTAAAGGTGGGCTCTCATCACATGAAAGCCTTTCTCAGATATTCAATATATTATAACTTAATGCATGAGCAATGCTCAAAACTCTTCTTTAAAATGTTATCAAGAGTACCAGTCTCAGAAAGAAATGTTGCCCATTATGTTAAATGAGATGACTTCTTCTTCTTCTCTTTTTGGCTGCTCCCATTAGGGGTTGCCACAGCGGATCATCTTTTTCCATATCTTCCTGTTCTCTGCATCTTGCTCTGTCACACCCATCACCTGCATGTCCTCTCTCACCACATCCATGAACCTTCTCTAAGGCCTTACTCTTTTCCTCTTGCCTGGCAGCTTTATCCTTAGCATCCTTCTCCCAATATACTCAGCATCTCTCCTCTGCACATGTCCAAATCAACACAATCTTGCCTCTCTGACTTTGTCTCCAATCTGTCAAACCTGAGATGACCCTCTAATATACTTATTTCTAATCTTGTCTGTCCTCGTCACACCCAATGCAAATCTTAACATCTTTACCTCTGTCACCTCCAGCTCTGTCTCCTGCTTTGTGGTCAGTGCCACCATCTCCAACCCATATAACAAAGCTTGTCTCACTACCATCCTGTAGACCTTCCCTTTCCCTCTTGCTGACACCCGTCTGTCACAAATTATTCCTGACATTCTTCTCCACCCATTCCACCCTGCCTGACCTCTCCTTTTCACCTCTCTTCCACAATCCCCATTACTCTGTACTGTTGATCCCAAGCATTCCACCTTCGCCAACTCTACTCCCTGCATCCTCACCATTCTACTAACCTTCCTCTCATTCATGCACATGTATTCTGTCTTGTTCCTACTGACCTTCATTCCTTTCCTCTCTGGAGCATATCTCCACCTCTTTAGGGTCTGCTCAACCTGCTCCCTACTCTCGCTATTGATCACAATCTCATCAGCAAACATCATAGTCCATGGGGACTCCTGTCTAATCTCGTCTGTCAACCTGTCCATCACTATTGAAAATAAGAAAGGGCTCAGAGCTGATCCCTGATGTAATCCCACCTCCACGTTGAATGCATCCGTCACTCCTACCGCAGACCTCACCATGGTCACACTTCCCTCGTACATATCCTGTACAACTCTAACATACTTCTCTGCCACTCCTGACTTTCTCATACAATACCACAACTCCTCTCAAGGCACCCTGTCATATGATTTCTTCAGGCCCACAAAGATGCAATGCAACTCCTTCTGGCCTTCTCTATACTTCTCCATTGACATCCTCAGAAAAAAACATTGCATCTGTGGTGCTCTTTCCTGGCATGAAACCATACTGCTGCTCACTAATTATCACCTTCTTAACCTAGCTTAACCTAATTATCCCTTCTTAACATAGCTTCCACTGCTCTTTCCCAAAACGTCATGCTATGGTGCATCAATTTTATCACCCTGAAGTTACTACAGCTCTGCACATCTCCCTTATTCTTAAAAATCGGTACCAGAACACTTCTTCTCCACTCCTCAGGCATCTTCTCCCTTTCCAATATTCTATTAAGCAAACTGGTTAAAAGCTCCACTGGCATCTCTCCTAAATGCTCTCCATGCTTCCACAGGTATGTCATATGGACTGACAGCCTTTTCATTCTTCATCCTCTTCATAGCTGTCCTTACTTCCTCCTTGCTAATCCATTGCACTTCCTGATTCACTATTGGCACATCATCCAACCTTCTCTCTCTCTCTCTCTCGTTCTCTTCACTCATCAGCCTCTCGAAAGTACTATTTCCATCTGCTCAACACACTCTCCTTGCTTGTGAGTATGTTTCCATCTTCATCCTTTATCACCCTAACCTGATGCACATCTTTCTCAGTTCAGTCCCTCTGTCTAGCCAATTGGTACAGGTCCTTTTCTCCCTTCTTAGTGTCCAACCTCTCATACAACTCATCATACGCCTTTTCTTTTTTCTTCACCACCTCTCTCTTCACCTTATGCCTTATCACCTAGTACTTTTGTCTACTTTCTACATCTCTCTGACTATTCCACTTCTTCTTTGCCAACCTCTTCCTCTGTATACACTCATGTACTTCCCCATTCCAACACTAGGTTTCCTTTTCTTCCTTCCTCTGTCCAGATGTCATGCCAAGCACCCTTCTTGCTGTCACTATTACTTCTTCTGCTGTAGTTGCCCGGCTATCTGGCAACTCTTCACTGCCAACCACTGCCTGCCTTAACTCCTCCCAGAACTCAACTGTGCAGTTTTCCTTTTTCAACTGCCACCTTGTGATCCTTGGCTCTGCCCTCACTCTCCTCCCCTTCTTGATCTCCAATCTCATCCTACAGACCACCATCCTATGCTGCCTAACTACACTTTCCCCTGCCACCGCTTTGCAGTTTTCAATCTCCTTTAGATTGACCCTCCTGCATAAGATATAATCTACCTGTGTGCATCTTCCTCCACTTTTGTATGTCACCCTATGTTTCTCTCTCTTCTTAAAATACGTATTCACCACAGCCATGTCCATCCTTTTTGCAAAATCCACTACCCATCACCTTCTCATCCCCTCTGTTCCCTTCACCAACATGTCCATTGAAATCCGCTCCAATCACCACTCTCTCTCCCTTGGGTACACTGTCCATCACTTCATCCAACTCACTCCAGAAATCTTCTTTCTCATCCATTGCACACCCAACTTGTGGTCATATACACTAATGACATTCATTATCACACCATCAAATACCTGCTTCATAATCAACACTGTGTCTGACACTCTTTTCACTTACAAAACATTGTTGCCATACTGTTCCTTCACAATAACCCCTAGCCCATTTCTCCTCCCATCCACACCATGATAGAACAATATGAATCCACCTCTGGTCCATCTGGCCTTACTCCCCTTCCATTTAGTCTCTTGCAAGTACAATATATCAACCTTCCTTCTCTCCATCACATCAGCTAACTCTCTCTCCTTACCAGTCATACTGCCAACATTCAAAGTTCCTACCCTCAGTTCCACTCTCTTTACCTTCCTCCTCTCCTCCTGCCTCTGGACACGTCTCCCCCCTCTTCTTATCCTTCTTCAGCCAAGAGTTGCCCAATTTCCACGAGCACCATGTTGGCTAAGAGTACTGGTGTTGGTCGTTGTTAACCCGAGCCTCAACTGATCCAGTATGGAAATCTGTATTGTTGTCCACATGTTGATCTGGCAAAATTTTACACCGAATGCCCTTCCTGATGTAACCCTTCCCATTTATCCGGGCTTGGGACCGGCACGAAGAAACACACTGGTTTGTGCATCGCCTGTGGATGGGTTTGCATCCCCAGTGGCTGGGGATGTATTGCTTTGTAAAAACATCAGACATTTTCATGTACAGGACAAAAAAGATAAACATAATTTAAATGCAAAAGCTCTTTATGTTTGTTTGAAAACACCCTTGGATTTCTGATGATTAACATGTGCTTTATCTGATTGTATTTTGACCATCCATATTTTAGATGCACCGGATTATTGTCAGTTGAAAATAATTGTCAATGCAGCTGTTTGGACCATATTGACTGTGAATATTTCCTCATTCTGCTGAATCACAGCATATTCTTCTTGACACGTTTTAAGCATCACACTTCATTTATAGCTAATTCTTATCTTCAGACTTTTCAACCTCTAACACCAAGTGCTTCATCTCCAGAGTAAACAGTCTTTAATCTTCATCCAACTCTCCCTGCAAATGAGTGATTTCTTATCAATACTTACTTAAAGAGGAACAGGAATCACAACTGTAAACACAGCAGTTCTCCTTTTGCTTCTGTGCTCTAGGACTTTTTATACCCCTGGTTTCAGATATAACAAATTAATTGCAGTGTTTCTGCTAAAAGCAGTCAATTTGGGGTTTTTCATTATACTTGGCTATAGTGTAGATGATAGCATAGAAAACTGTCAACATTCTGTCTTGTGTTTTCCTTGACATCGAAAGAAAGGGTATTTGTCACAGACAGCATAAAACTTGATGGGGACATCTTTGAAACGGTTTACAAATTAATGTCAGGAAATTTCCTCATATTTAACTCATATTTAGAGGATTGATTTTTTTTTAGAAATACATTACTTTTTTGCACTAGTAAATAATTTAATTGGAATTCAGTGAGTCCTACTGCCTCACATACTGTAGAAGACTGAGTTTGAACCTTGGAATGGTTATACATTCTATGCCTTCTTTAGTTTTTCTGCAGGTTTCTGTGGTTTTATGGTTTGCATGTAAGGATAATTAATGACTTGAAACTGGCTTGGTATGAGTAAATGAGCCCTGTTGTGGACTGACATTCTTTCCAGGATTGCTTTACATTGTACCTGTTGCTGGTGGTATAAGTTGTAGCCATTCACACACGTGTTTTGGATTAAGTGGTCTTGAAAATGGAGAGAGAGAGAGAGAGAGAGAGGTTGGGAGCATGTACTAATCAGTGCACGTTGCCACACCCACCACATGGCAAACCACCCGGATTGAGATCAGAGTGTAGCTGTGCAACGGATAACACCTCAGCTCCACACTATTTCAAATGGGGTGGAACAGTATAAGGTTTTTTTATGGTGTCTGAAGTGTCAAACCTGCTACCAACCCCCAAGTTTTCCCTGCAAGTTGGAGGACCTGCTTGTAGAGCGGGATGCAAGTTAACATCATACCCAGGACGGAGCAATTGCAGGTTAAGGGCCTTGCTCAGGGGCCCAACTAAGTAGAGTCACTGCTGGCGTTTATGGGATTCGAACTGGCAGCTTTCTGATTGCCGGCACAGATCCCTAGCCTCAGAGCCACCACTCCGCCCAAACGAAAATTAAAAAAAAAAAAAAATTTAATTGTCAAAATCATTCCAACCACTCTATAACAGATTTGAAATCTTCTATTCAGAGTGATTCTAGTCTGAGTGTTTTAACCCTAAAGTGATTAGATATTTTTTATTTATTAAACGATCTACTAGTAATTGAACAAAGCAACTGGATTGTACACTTGCATTGCTAAATAGTATAATTTTTTTACTTCTTTACCTACCTTACATTTGACGTACTAGTTTGCTGTACTTCTTAAAAGAATTAACCTAACTAATTTAGTTTGCTTTATTGTGGTTTATACATTTATAAGGATTAATATGCATATTATACAGTATGTTGTGATTTCTTCACACACAAAATAGTAGAATGGGGTAAAGACCTCAAAAAAACCAAAATCAGACCAGTATTCAACAGGTATGGAACTCAAAAGCAGGGTAAGACAAAGTCCAAACTTCACAGGCAGGCATCAGGGCCTGCACAAGCTGAAAATGTGGCACAGGCTTTTCAGAAATATTGAAAAAAAAACCCATAAAAGCTCTGGCCTGAAAAGTCAAAGACAACCAAAAATCTTTTTAAATGAGGAGTTTAATTATATTAATAAAAAGAATTACAAAAATGCAATGCTAGGAAAAAGGCCAAAATGAGCAGCAAACTGTAAGCCATAAAGGCAGAAAGGCAAATGATTCACAATTTAAACATGAAAGGTAAAATTCAGAAAAAACAGAGCAAAAGATTAATCAGACCAGAAAATCTACAGAAGTACTTAAAAGTCTCCAAAACTTAATGCCGATCTAGTAGGCCTGACCTTCTGCCTGAACTTAAATCAGCACAAGGTGGTCCTCCAACAGTACATCATAGTGACCTCACTACCTGAATATCTATTTTATGGGGTCAGAGCACATAACTAAACATACAATAAGCACAACAAATAGATAAACTAATATTCAGCACATAATGACAAAAATCTGAATTATAAAATTAAATAACACATAAAGCAACAATTTACATGAGCCAGAGATAAAACCCTGGCTAACCAATAACATTATATTAATATGCTAGTTTTCAATTGTTGTGGTAAAAGGTTTCAGGTAATTTTCCTTTTGCTCACATCAGTGAATCACAAGTTCCAACCTACATTTGATCAAAACATATCAAGTTCAGAAGACATTTTGTGCTTATTCTGTTCACTTTGGTCTGCCATCCTTCTGGAACACAGTATGAGCCATGTTTCAGCCAACTGAATGGTTATCTGCTGAAATATTAGCTGTTCCATCAGACACTGACAAGACATCATGTACTGTATGTAGATTCTCAGTTTTCATTTCTAAGAGATCCTTCTCCCCTCTTGGTACACTGAAATTATTAAACAATGTCCTAGGCAGAGATTCTTTCTTCTGTAAAATAAAGTTAATTTTTCAAAATATTGTCTTTCCAATTTTCTCTTGTTCTCCTATATGTGAGCAAGAAATCATCCATTGTGCCACCTCAGTATCATTTAGTCTGTAGCCAGATCTTTTGTTTTTATATGCAGACTTTTTATCAGAGGGTCTTCTCATAAGGAAAAATATGGATTATTTTATTTTTCTGCAACAATCTGCTCCAGAATTTGGTAATTTGTAAAAAGGAATTCAAGTAAATTAATGAGGGAGCAAAATCTCAAGGCAAGAGTAAACTTTTCCCTGGATCTCCCACTATAAACCTCTTTTTCATGTCTTCTTTGCTCTGCGTAATGAACAGAAAAAGGGAATTCAGAAACGGTCAACTTTTGAATCTCTAATATCTAAAGCATATTTATAGAAGACATGAGTCAATTTCTTGACATGGTAATCGCTTTGGGATGCTCTTGGCTCTTAATGGGTTGCAGGTCCTAATCGCTTGTGGGGGGGAGTCATGTGTTTCTTCAAAGGAGTGCCCTAAAGGTCAAGGTCAATGCCTGCAGCTCTTTAGAACAAAATATCACATAAAAAATGTCCTGATTTATATATCATAGTATTCATGTCAGATTCATTTTATATGGTTGTAGACAAAAAGCATATATCCTGTTAATTTCAGCTATTATCTCACTCAGTCAGAAACAAAGTAATGGAAAAAATATTCTGTTGTCTGTCAGGATTTATTCTCTCAAAACACAAGAATGGTTTCCTTCTGTATCTGTGACTGAAAGATATCTAAATCAGCTGAAGTATTTACCCATTTTAAACATCAAAGCATTGATAAAAGACATCAAACAATGCCGCATACTTTTCTTACAGTATATGAAGTTTAATCTGATCAAGTTGACACATTAAATTGGCACATCTACAACCAGGAGGGGATATGAGAAGCTGCATTGGCAAACAAGATCTTATTTCTAAACAGCTTTTTATCATTATCAAAAAATGTCTGCTGCATTCACCAACCTAGATATACCAGAGTATTCAGCAGAGTATCAGTTTTGTCCAAGGCACAATCACCCCATCCTTCCAGCAAATCATCTTGTTTTGCTGTATAATTAATTCATGGCTGTAGTGAGGCAGAGTTTACTTCAGCAGCAAAGGGTTCAAGGGAGGAACTAAACAATAATAGAATTCTGTGCAACCTAAGGGCACTGGCAACTAGTTCTGAATGAGCATACTGGTTATACTGGTTAAATGTAGAATGGACAGTTCTTACTGGAATGTATTTAGACAGTAGGAGATACAGGAAAATATGCACATCTCGCACAGAAGTTATTCCAGATTAGAACTTATCTTGGCACTCAAGAAGTTTAAAGTGCCAAAATAATACACTGTGCCCCCCCCCCCCATTAGAAGCGCAATTAGTATAAATAAATGTGATATCCACATTCAATCAGTAATAGTTAGTAATTAGTGCAACAATTTGAGCCTAATCTAATAGCCTTCAATACATATGTAGGTATATAAGTTTATGTATGTTTGGTTTACTATATTTTTTAGCTTAATTATTAGACATTTAAACAAAACAGAATTATGAGTTAGTAAAAGTAGGCAGCATTTATGTGGACAACAAAAGTTTCTGACAAATGAGCCCCATCTAATTTGATTCCCCTTATGTACCAAAAGAGGAAAAAGTTTTGACAAAGACACGTTGTGTTTGTTTTAGAATAGCTTTAATGAATTCTTGCCAGATTAACAAATAAATAAATAAATAAATAAACCTCACTGAACCCTGCCTTGCAGAGAGTAAACTTTTTTCATATGTTAGATAATATGAGTCACCATATTTCCCTTGAGTTGTGAAAGATAAATTCAATTTTTTTCTTTTCAGCCAATTTAGTTTTTGTCAATGCAGTGTAATACAGGATAACAAAAAAGGCTTTTCAAAGCACAGTGTTAGTCCCTCTGGTGTTACTCCTGTTAAAGCGTTACAAGTCATTTTAGATACATTCGTATAAGTAGTAGAATAGCAGAGTCAATGTATTCAAAAACCCATAAAGCTAATAACACACACACGTCTTACAATTTCTTTCCCCTACCCACATCAAATCCACCAAAAAAAAAACAATTTGGGTTCATATATCCTAAATCATCTGTTCAAGCAAACACCAGTTAAGCTATTTGACAATTACATTAAAAAGTTCTTGCCCTCATTCAATAATATTTTTGAAACATTTAATTGTAGAGAAATGTCTTTTTTTCACTTGAAAGGAATATTCCACTCAAAAATTATTATTTCTTCTATATGTTACTTACTCCATGCTCTTTATAGTGGTGGTACAAAAAAATATATAATGTTTTCATACAGAATGAAGAGAAAAAAGTTTGTGACATAATAGTAGCCAATAGTGAGCAATGCCGTACGACAGCAAACAATGTAGAAAAACGGCCATGGTGTAAGGGATGGTACACATGGACTGGCATCCCAACCGGAATTGAACAAGGATCCTTACCTGGCCAGGAGGCCAGTACAATGGAAAAAATGGGGGAGATGAGCAATGATAAGTATTTTCACCCCCAATACTTGATAGGTGACCACCCAAATAATCAGATTGCGTTTCGGACCTATGGCTGTAATACTACACTCTACACCCTGTCAAGTATCAAAACCAGCTGCCGTGGCACAATGTCAGGGACTTCGCCTCAGGTGCTGATGTCTGAGGTTTGATATATTTAAAAATACATAATGATAAAGGGCCCAGTGTGAGTGTGGCTGTGTTTACGGTTGGACTGGTTCCTACTTAACCCTGATGCCTCTTCTACAGGTTCTCATCCCCACAATCCTGAAATGGTTTAAGTGGGTGTGAGAATATTCTATTTTGTTTGTTATTAATTTTGCTGAAAATTTTTTTAAATTGTGCATTGGATATTGTTATTTAAAAATTATATTGCTCAAACATGACTTCCATTTTGTATGAATAGTATTGTATATATAAAATTCCCCTTTTAGCTTCACATTTACTGCTTTTCACTCAGTATTTTTACTTAGAGTATAGTTACCAAGTGCAGTCATCTCTATACATATTTAACAGATCTCAGACCTGCAGGGAGTCAAGTTGCTTGATTTGCGAAGGATTCTCATTTGAGAGATGTTTACTAATTAAAAATGTAGTACCTGGCAGCAGGGTGCAAATTAAAGTGTTTCCTGAGGGGAGTATAAAGCTATGGACACATTAAGGAGTAAAGGGTGTGCAGGACAGAGTGATTAATGACATTTACAGAACTAACTTTTTCTATTAAACTTTCAGGCAGAAGTTACCACCAACAGAATTTTTTTCATTTCACTAATTGTTATCTACATTTGTATCCTTGTGATCCTGAACAGAATATTATGTCTGAAAATGAAGGGATGAATGTATTTATGTATTTCTGCCACGTGGCCAGTGCTGCTGGAATAGGCTCTAAATGTACAGACAGATGTATTTTTTTCTGATAGATACTTGGTACTGACTACAAGGTTCAGTGTGTAGAATGTTCACGTGGATGTTATTTTCTCCACATGCACCTGATTACTTCTTAAGCTCCTCAGACATACGAGTTAAATACTATACCTGACTGTGCAGACTGTAGTCTCCAATTTTTATGTTACAGTAGGTCTGTTTTAATAGTCTTGGTATCTTAGTTCACAGAATAGTTGTTTGAATATTTAGATTATTTATGAGATTCTTGGCCCAGTTTATTGTTGGCCCAGGAAGTTGGAACCTTTTCCAAAGGTAGTGAGGGAAAGCAGGAGCCAACCCTGGATTTGGTGACAGTCATTTGCAGGGCATACTCATGCACAGACTTGCACTCATTTAAACAGGATTAATTTAGAGTCACCAATCAGCTCAACATGTATGTTTATGAGATATTGAAGGAGATCTATGAAATGCCAGAGATAACAGATGCAGGCAATAAGAGAAGGGTACGCTTCGTACAAATAGTGGCTGGGATTGAAATTGAGCCAAGGTCCTTTGAGCAATGAGGCAGCAATGTTAACCACTCTGACACCACAGAGAACTATAAATATATAAATTATAGTTTCTGAGTGCAGAGGGCAAAGATCCTTCCTTCAGAGTGAGAATCACAATATCACAGAGAGAGCACCTCTGCTTATAGGTGTGGGAAAACAGAGGCTGCTAGGGTCTGGGAGTGTGGGTACCTGAGGACAGAAGTGGACAGGCAGCACAAAACACTTGAGAGTTGTATTTTCTTTATTTCGAATGTGGAAAATAGTTCATGGGGAACTAGCAAGAGGTTTTAAACCTCCTACAATTATCTGGCAGCACATTGTTCTGAACCTGGAATTATGTGGGTCTTTTAAAGCTGAGGATAGGAAAGAATGGAAAGAGTTGTTATATTCCTCCAGTCACCTAGAAGGCAGCATATAAACCAGGGGTGTAATAGAGGGGGCCATATGCATAATCTTCAAAAGAAGGTTTTTAAGAGAAATACTTGTTAAGGAATTTTGAATTTATCCAAATACTGAACAGAGCTCCATTGTTTTACACTTGGAAGTGTCATGATGTCACATGCAGGTTACCTATTTCGAATAGCCCTAGAGTCTTAAAAAAATAAATATATCAGAAATTCAAAGCAGATTTGCAAAAATGAAAATAATTCACAAAATAAAATATACAATCCATAAATAGAGATAATGCAAAATTAATCCAAAATCACAACACAAATGTTCTTGTCCTACTCTTCTGTTAACTCTAGTTTTCTCCTCACATACCAAAAATAAGTAAGTGTGCATGAGAGAGCCCAGTGATGAAATGGCTTCCTATTCAAGCATGATTTCCTCCTGCTGCAATGTGCTTTTGGGATAAACTCCAGGTCTCAAGACCTTAAATACAAGTAAAAAGGTTTAGTTTAGTATGACAAAATATGTCTTGGCATTATTTGATCAGGAGAGATTCCATGTGCTTATGTAATATACACTTGTTTATATATTGTATATGGCGTTTCCGTATCCCACTCACATTTAAATGTCATGCATGTCAAGTTGAGCAGTGATCATAACTTGACATGTGTGTACAAGCGTGTATGAGTATGCGCCCATCTATGGTTGATTTCTGCTTTCTGCTTTATATATAAGGTGCAATGCCTATTGCTGTAAAGGACATGATACACAAAGATGCTCTACTTACCATTGTTGCTGATCAAATGATAATGACTTCCAGTCACTGTCCTCTTTTATGGTGTCAGGAGCGAACTAGGATGAGTAAGGATGGAGGTGATATGACTTGTCTTTGGTTGGTGCTTCCTTTGTCCTGAGAATGTGAATGGAAGATATTTTTGCACACAGTACAACCTCCTCACCATTCCTCTCAGTACCCCAATAAGCTGGTCCCATAATCAGGGACGGAACTCAAGTCGATGGGCTCCTGGGCCTGACAAGACAACAGGGCCTCTTTCACCCAACCCCTAATTCTCGCCAGAAATCTACCTACAGGGTATAGTCTGAGCAGGCCCCAAAATGGACAGCTGGCCCTGAATGTTCAAAAACACTGTGATATACAAAATTGTCTTACAAGGGAGAAAACGTGAAAACTCTGGCTTGTAAAGACAATATCAAACTGTAATCTTTAAAAATTGAAGTTTTTTTAGAAATAGGAGAAATAAAAAATGCTCGAAATACTGAAAAAGATGTGCCTTAAAAGTCAATCCAAGATAAACAAGTCCCAGTACGCAAAAAAACAAGGAGCAGAAATAATCAGAGAAGCCAGAAAATCCACAAGCAAAAAAAAAAAAAAATTCACAATAACCTACTTGACATTCGAATGTATCACTGCTGACTCCTTCATCTGAGTTACATAGCAAGCCAGAGGGAGAAACCAGTAGCAGGGAATCAGGATGGCCACACCAGTGAAGAACAAGTAACTGAACTACAGTTAAAGGGAAAGTACATAATTATAACATCATTTATAAAACCAATAGAAATAACATATAAACATGACAAATAATAACTCCAAATAAACAAAAATAACAAGAAAACACAAAATACATGGAACCCCTATTCAACACATCAAGTTTACAAGACTGAAAATAAGAGAGAAATAAAGATTGCCTAGAAAATAAATACCATTTATCATTTATCATATCTATTAACTGAATTGAGCTTGTATTTAATGACCAGAGGATGACTTGTCTTGGGCCCAAGGTACCACTTTTCCTTCTAATTCTCTTCCCTCTGGCAAACCAACACCTGGGCTCACTGCCACAACATGTGGCCTTTGCACTCAAACTTTATATTGTGTTTGCTTACCACATCTTCTTTGAACTCAGGAAACTTTCCTCCCTCCTCTTTACAGCTCTCTCTACATGCCAAACGTGATCCTGTCTCTTTTTCCTGTTCAGGACACCTCCCCTTCTTTACTCATCTGCTTACTCTCTTTGTGAGTGCCACTCTTTGTGTACCCTGCCCATTGCTTCTGTTGGCAGCCAGCATTTGCATAAACCTGCAAGCCCCATCTCAGAGTTGCATCAAACATGTATGGAGGATGTTAGTATAGCTTATTTGCTATAGTATTATCAACAAATAAAAAATGTATTGATGAATAATAAATGCATTGATAAATGAAAAAAATACAGGTCAGCTAATTTTCTTTTTTATATAACATCACCAAATTTCAATCAAATGTGTCAAAGCATTTTTTAGATTTTGTGATGTTTAGTTTTTCTGTTGCAACAGTGGTTTTTACCAGTATTTTTTTTTAAGTATCTATGCTCTAATAGCCTGCTTATTCTTTAATGAACAAAAATGAGTGTGTTACTGAGAGTGATTTTAATCCAGTAATAGGACTGGTTTATTCCTAGATTGGGTGAAAAGCAGGAGACAAAATGAGTGGGCTGTCAGTCCATTGCAGTGTATACTAATGCTGACCAGGTTAGTTCACAGCTGCCCATTAATGCATCCCATTTGTCTTTGTAATGTAGGAGGAAAACCAAAGTAACCAAAGAAAACCAAAGCTGACTTCATGAGACCATGCAAAATCAGCACAAGCAGTGACCACACCAGGATTGATTATTCAAACCCAGTTTCCTGGATATCTGAATGAGGACTCTTCCAAACTCATGAGTATAAATAGCAGGATAATTATTTAATAAATAGACCAGCAGATAAGTAGTGAAAGGGAAATAAAACAAAGACATAGTCTAGAGACAAGCCAGTGGTTATATATATAACTGAAGTAAGAATCGCCAATGTCAAAGGTTGTGTTACAAAAAAACAAAATCAACAAGCAAAGCAAAAGAGTCAAAGCCATCCTTTTCCTAAGTAAATTGTTATGAAATAGTTGATTTTAATAAGTCATTTTCCAAGATTTGGACACCTAGGATACCAGGCTATGAACTTAAATACTGTGTAACTGATGAGATCACATGCAGCAGAGTCAGTGTCTCGTGACCTGCAATGAGCAACAGAACCATATAAAACACCCATTTAAAACAGCAACAACAAAATGGTGCAGTGATAACAACAAAATCATAAAAAATTTAAACAGCAATAAAAATACAGAGAAAGCAGAAAACAAACTTGACCAAAAGAAACATATATAAACTCAGATGATGCTATAAGGCAACTGCACTAAGAACTGCACCACTGAGCTACCAATAATGTAAAGGTATTATTGATGGAATTGGCATGTATATTAAAGGATAAAAGTGTTTTTGCTTTCTCTAACATAGTTTTTCACTATTCTATATTATTAAAAAGAGTATTTGGCCAGTTTCTTCCAGATCATTACCCATTTTCTTTTTACCTTCCTAGTTTATTTTTTCTAGAAAAAATACTCACACATTTTCTTTTGAATTCTTCAACTGTAATTAATGTGAAAAATTCTCTTGAATGACTTTGAGATGGACAAGGCTACCGACTAGAAGTTTAAGATTCTTTCTTTTTTGTGTGAATATGGAGTTATAATTTGACCCTTATGAATTTTTAACTGCTGATTCAATTTCATGCAATATCATTAAAATAAAATGAAAAATCAAAAACCTTCAGTGCTAAATGGATTATAACCAATTATGTTCAGTAATTATGTAAATAAAATGCATAAAAAAGCTCACAACTTTCTTCATTTCAGTTAATGCAGAAAAAAAACCTGCAACGCACCCTGGAGTCTTTTTGCTGTGATTTTAGCAGTGACAGCACTGACATCCACCTCTGTTCAGGTCACAAGAACAGACTGCTATATATTATGTAAATTAGACATAACTAAGTGTAGCACACCAACTGGCAGTTTTAATTTTCACAACATATGAAGTTCAAGGTTTTATGGAAGCTGCCACGAGCAAACCACAAAAATGTGAACCTTATCAGGTAGCTAGACTACAATAAATAACAACAAAAAGTTAAGCAACCCGGATCACTGACAAGTGTGCCGTAAAATACAATAATGGAAACAATCCAATTGGAAAAGTAGTGAAAAAGCCGTCCTCCAAGTGAAACACTATATGGGCTATGCCTTTAGGCCAGAAATCACTGTGTTAATTTTAATTTTACCCTATTAATGTTTTTTACAATAAAAAAAAAATTAACTTGACTGGATGGATTTGAATACTGTACTACATTTTCCTTTACTGAGTATGATCACATCTTTAAGAACTTATTGCCCTTCTGTATTGATCTAATTTGTTTTAAATTATCTTCAAAATGCTGAAAAAACATACATTTGAAATTATAGCTAACATAATTGTAGATAATTAAGTTCGCTTACTTTAAAATATCTGGAGACAAGCCCACTTCACAAAATGACTTGTTTACAAGTACCTACCTGATCACAAAACTCTGTGCAAGGCAATTAAGAGGGATCACTGACATGATGACAATGCATATTTTCCTTTCCTATACTTATTAACATAATGTCAACCAATTATTTATTTTTACATCACACCATTAAAAGTATATACTTGTATATATTGGGGGGGTGAAACCCAACAAATTAATCAAGTTAAATCAGATTTTATTTGACACATACAATTGTACACAGAACAATATGTAATGAAATGCTTAGTTGCCAAACTCTGAGACTATACAATAGAAGAATTTAAAAATACAAAAAATAGTAAATACTCAATTGTATAAATCAATTGTGGCAGTAGGGGGCGCTAGTGCTCCCTTGAACTCTCAGGTACCACGCTAGACACCAGATAAAAGTCCAAGACTTCTTTATTAAATGATAACGTGCACAAAGCACGCTCCACACTACTCAAACTAAATAAACACAATAATCCTCTCTCCTCCTCGCCCAGACACTTCGCCCTCCTGCCTCCCAGCTCAGCTCAGTGTCTGGACTGGCCCGTAGTCCTTTTATAGCCCCTGACCCGGAGGTGTTCCTGCCCAATTAGTCCACAGTTCCTTATTACTTCCGGGTCAGGGTAAACAGTCCTTTTCTTCAACCCGGGAGCACGTCGTTCCTTCCTGTCACGTGACCGTGATGTACTCCCGGGTTATAGGGCACACAAGAGCCCATGAGCCCCACTACAGCGACTCCCAGTGGCCCCCAAGGTATCCAGCAGGGCTGTGTAAAAACACTACATAGTCCATGAGGCCCTGCTGGAACTCGGGGCACGATCCTGCTGTCAGGAGAGCTCCTCCAGGTGGCCTGGGGGTAAGGGCCGGAACACAAAGCCAGCAGTCCTCCACACAATAAATATCAATATGTACAATGACAGTATTAATAAAGCTGTCATTGTACATATAGTATTATAAAAGTATGTAATAAATCAATTAATAATATAGGAGATTCACAATATGGCCTAATGTAGCTCTAGGCACTGTTCTTATTTAGGATGTGGATGGTCTGTGGACAGAAGCTCCCCTTTAGTCACTCTGAACTCGTCTTCAGCCAGCAGTCCCATTTCCCTGAATGTAGCACAGACGAGAGGCCATTGTTGGGATGGCTGGTATATCTAATATTTTCTGTTGCCCTAGACCACCATTTCTCAGTACAGATGTCCATAAAGTTACAGAGTGCACACCTAGTGATGTGTTCAGCTGACCGCAGCACTCTCTGCAGAGCCTTGCAAGCCTGCTGTTTCCACAACCAGGCAGTAATAACTTTCTGTCAGGATGCTTTCTGTGGTAGATTTATAGAAATTCTTTAGCATATGGGAGAACTGTCTGCAATCCCTGACGCATTTGAGGTGGTAACGACATTGTTGTGTTGTGTTTTCTTCATCAAGGTGTTGATATGCTTGGATGAGGTCAGGTCCTCTGTAATGTGGACACCGAGGTATCTGAAACTTTCCACCATCTCTACCTGAGTGCAATTAATTCTGAGAGGGTGAGTAGTGCTTCTGATGTTTTCTTCCACAGTCCACAATAAGCTCTTTAATCTTACTAACCTTTGGGAGAAGACTGTTATCCTGACCTG
The DNA here is from genome assembly GCA_026402145.1 of Polypterus bichir lapradei. Classification (NCBI taxonomy): domain Eukaryota; kingdom Metazoa; phylum Chordata; class Cladistia; order Polypteriformes; family Polypteridae; genus Polypterus; species Polypterus bichir. Next base: position 51,398,532 of record JANRMT010062841.1, on the reverse strand, counting down.
TGGTGGGCTGGCACTCTGCCCAGGATTTGTTCCTGCCTTGCGCCTTGTGTTGGCTGGGATTGGCTCCAGCAGACCCCCGTGAGCCTGTGTTAGGATATAGCGGGTTGGAAAATGACTGACTAACTGTTATCCTGACACCAGTGTGACAGACTCTCTACTTCATCTTTGTCATCAGCAAAATTCACAATGATGTTAGTGTTATCTACAGCCATTTAGTCATATGTATAAAGAGAGTACAGTGGTGGGCTTAGAACACAGCCTTGCGGAACCCCCATGTTGAGGTTGAGGGATGATGAAGTGTGTGAACTCACTCAAACCACTTGGGTTCTGCTGCATGGTGAAGTGCTCAGATACAGGTCCCTGAGCTTGGTGATGAGCTTAGAGGGGTTTAGTGTGTTAAATGCTCAATTATAGTCTTTAAATAGCATTCACGTATAAGTCCCTCTCCTGTTGTCCATGTGGGCCAGTACTCTACATATTGTATGTATAGTATGTACTTTATATATGATATTATACCAATACTTTGTTGATGTTACAATAATATTAAAACTCTTTATTTTTCAAAATATTTGAATTAGTGATTAATTCTGCAATATTTAGCATTTCATTCCCCCTTTTAACACTTAAAGTTGAAATTATAGCCCTATTGTCAAAAATTTGTCTCTAATGCACCTAATAAGGAAAACCTTGAATCGATTTATTCCACATAATTTTTTTGTATAATTTTGGAAGTATATTTCAGAAATCTCAGCAATCAACACAAGTCCGGGAATACTTAGTTATGGTATGCAACACACACACTGGTACTTCAGTAAAATTAGTTAAATGTAAAATAAGCCCTTATGTCTGTGTCAAGCAATAATCAACATTTTATGTTTATAATACTGTCTGAGTAAATGTACATTTAAAATTCCTACAGTAAATCTAATTCAACATGCAGTGCATGAAAACAAATTATTTTCTCAACAAATTATTAAACTTTCACATATAAGCAAAATTGGACACTTTTTGGTTGTCAAATATTGATATATGTTATGTGTTAATCAGCTATGGGGGGAAAAACAGCAAGGAGCTCACATTGTGATGAACTTTGTTCAGACAGAAGCAAACAAAATGTTCGCAGCAAATATTAAAGTGACAGTTTCAGTTTGCTTCTCCACTTTTTCTTTTAGTGTTTCAGTTCGTGGAATGGAAAATGGCTTCATATTGCTCATTTGGGCAGTGCCTGGCTGGGCACCATGGCTAACTGGGTACAATACAATACAATACAGTTTATTTTTGTATAGCCCAAAATCACACAGGAAGTGCCACAATGGGCTTTAACAGGCCCTGCCTTCTGACAACCCCCCAGCCTTGACTCTCTAAGAAGACAAGGAAAAACTCCCAAAAAAAACCTTGTAGGGAAAAATGGAAGAAACCTCGGGAAAGGCAGTTCAAAGAGAGACCCCTTTCCAGGTAGGGTCCATGGAAAAACTTTCAAAAAGGGTTAATCGAACGACACCTAGTCAGGTAATGCACCTAGGACCAATTAACCAGGGGTGACTGCCCTGGACAACATAGCTCCTTGGATTATCAGGACACAAAAACTGCTCCACCATAATAAGGTGTCGATTCATGGAGGGGATAATGTTATGCTCTGTTACTAATATACAGTATATACAGTGTGTGAGTGCATGCATGTCATTTCAATACAGTAAAATGCAGCTCAGATTCCAGTACCAAACAACTGTCCCATGGTCTGATATGAGCCTGATTTCTGCTGTTCACAGAACTGTTTCTTATGTTGGTAATGCTTTTTCAGTTAAATAAATGTAACCGAAGTGATGGAAAGATGGCATAGTGGTGGGAGCTGCTGCCTGATTGCTAAGACTGAGAGCCAACATGGTCACTGTTTCTTTAAAGATAATACATTTTTCTCATTTTCTTGTGTTTTTTTTTTCCTGAAATCCCTGGTTTCTGGTTATATCCCAAATTGTATTACTGCAACTAGAAATTAGCAGAGTACAAGTGACTGTAAGCGTGCATTGTAATGGACGGAAAACCAATGCTTTTGGGATAGACTTGGGCTCTATTTAAATATGAAGTGCAATGAGCAGGTTTAGAAAATGTATGGACTATAGCTAAATTGTAAAACAAATTGGTGTTTGATCATACAACAGTTGTGTGGTAGTAATAATTACAGCACATGTTTTGTCAGGGTAAAAAATAAACATTCTTTATCATACAAGTTAGTGTAGTGAGAAAACTATTACTGTGCTTAATTAGTTGTATGTCTCTGCTGACGCTGCATGATATACAGTATGCTAACACAATCATAATCTAATAAATATATACTCTATTATTTACCTTTATTGAAAGTCGTTTTGCCACAATTAGTATTATTCCTCATTATTCCTCATTATTCCTCATTGCCTCTCAAAGTCCACTTACTGCCATTATAGATAACTAAAAATAGATTTTCATCATTGATTTTACACAGGAAAAGAAGGAGGTAGAATTCCATCATACATTTTTAATAACGCAGTTAAATGGAAAGTTTCATATTATGTCCTGTTCCTAAATGTTGTATGATTCTGTCACCTACTAATTTACAGGCTGTCAGTGAACGTACATGTGGAGGGAATAGGACTTAATTACTTTGCTTCTCTGTCTTTTACACAATCTAAAATTGTTAAGTGCCAACATTAGAGATAAAAAAAATTACCATGTGTCTGTCTCTCATTCCCAGTGCTTAACTTTTAAACAGCAAGCTTCATTGTGAACACATTTAGACAAGGTTTTAAACTTCTTCCGATTTAGCTCAGTAGCATCTTTCTTTGTCACTCACATGTCACACAGAAAATGAGCTCAGATACAACTTGTCGTGCATTCATCAAAAAAGACAGGTTACCTTTCCTTGGTTCTACTTGGTTAAGCTTGTTATTTCAATTGTTAAAACCTAGACACTAGCAGCAAATTCTTCAGGAGATATACCAATTATTGGGTACAAGCAGAGTCACTGTACTGAAGCACATAGCTTCTCTGTAATCTACTGCAACAATGCCTTCTAGTAATTTACAGCAATTTCTTTGGAAATGATACCCTGCAGCACTGGGATAAAAGTGAAAATGAAATTGAGTACATTTTTATTGTATCATAAGTTCAAGCTTAAAAAATGTTTTACCCAATATATTTTACAGTGATTGAATTAGAATGCATACATATAGTGCATACATGAATATTTAGTATATGCGGTATGTATGCACACATAAAAATAAAGAAAAAAATGTGTAGTGGTTATTTGCACAGTGAAATAAAAGGAAGGTTAGATATACGATCTTTGTCCCAAGGCTATGGAGCTGAACCTTTGTGTCAATAACCTTCTTTTTATTTTTTTAGCATGGGAATAATCTTTACCTATTTTTTCCTCCTGCTGAGCCACACTGAGGCAACCCTTCGTAAAAACACAAACATATAAATATATGCATATATTTGCATAAAGGAGTAATAATAACATTTATCAGTTTTTATGAGGAGTGCAAGTCCTAAATAATTTTACAATACTGTACATAAATATTTGAATTTATAAAATCTAATAATACATGACTGTCATCTTCCAGATAGCCTAGATAGCATTCTTAAGAGCACAAAAAACCCACAACAACTTTAGTAATTTCAATACCCTGCCAGCCCGACTAATCTAATGGGCTATTTCACTTTCCTTAGCACCTATGAATTTACGAGGGTTAGAAAAAAAAATAGTAAGAACAATTCAAATTTAACAAAAAGTCTCAGCAAGCAGTGCTACACTCATTTCACTCAAAAAAATAATATATCACAATAAAAAAATATACTTTATAGGACCTTGAAAATTATTTAACAAAAGTATAAACATATCTAGAGATAACCACAACTTCTCACACTCAGGTGTTTAAATGTGCACAGTGCTTTAATGTTGGTACTCTGTTTATGGTGATACACTAGCATTCCATTAAAGAGCGGTTAGTTATTGTGTGTGTTGGGGGACCACTCTATGTAGAAATTGGAAGAGATGATGAGGTGATGGTACTGACCCACTTCATGCATTGAATTTGCCTACATCTATCTATCTATCTATCTATCTATCTATCTATCTATCTATCTATCGAAGAAATGTTAATATTATTATTATTATTATTATTATTATTATTATGTCATTATGGGAAGTCACTAATTAAGTGCATCTCAACAAATTTTTTGGAACCAGTGTTTACATTTTGGAAAAAAAAAAACTATATTTTAAATCTAATTAGACCCATATCTCAAAAAATGATAACATATTACCCAAAATGAGTACCTCTAGATCCTGTTTTGTACCCATCGTTTTGACCCTCAAGACTGTGAATGGGATTAAGAATTTTAACAGATAGCTGGATTATGCAGTATATGACTGCCATACCTGTATCTACTGTTGTAATGAGAGACAACCTTATGTTACCTAATTTTAAAATTCATCCTCATAATTATAATTTTTGTTATGCCTTCCTGGGGAGGTTTGCGGTAGCAACATGCTGAGCTGGGCTGATAAGGCCTTATTATCCTGAACATCTTCCTCAAGCCCTTCCTGGGAATACCAACAAGCTCCCAGAACAGTTGGGCAATGTAATCCATCCAGTGTCCAGTGTTTGCCTCTTGGTCTTCTATAAGTGGGCTCTGTCTTCTACAATTCCCAAAAAAGGCATCCAGATGCCATTAACTAAATGCCAAAATCACCTCAACTTGTCTCTCTTGACCCAGAGAACCAGTGGCTCTTGTCTGTCATATTCTTATATTGCTGAAATCTAAACATTGTCATGGCAACTGAACTTATGACCCCCTTGTACCTGTGATCTTGTTCTTTCAGATACTATCCAGAGTTTGTGACCAGATGTTGGTACAATGTTCATAAAACTACTACTGCTCTACTGATTCACTGCTCAGTCTCATTATCACCTCTAGTCTCCCTTACGAATTCAGCCTTGATACACCAGAAATCATCTACTAAGTGACAAGTCAAAACACATCAACAATTTCCAGTTCTTGCAACATTATCGATCTCATTCATTCATGCAACCTTAGCCTTTTATTAGCAACGTTATCTGCACCAATGAACCCAACCTTAATCCACTGCTTTTGGTACTGTCTCCTCCTCTGAGAGCATACAGAATGCACTGCATTCAGGAGTTCCTTGCGATGCTCCTTCACCTCCCAGTAATATCTGCTGTTGAGGTCATCATTTCCTCACCAGTAACAGCAAAATTGGCAGTGTTAAATGAACTCTTATAGTATGAAAGTAACCCCCAAATGTGTATATAGGGAAATCTTGTTCACATACAGTATGTCCACTTTAAGCACTAACGTAACACTAGCTATTATGCTGTGCTGCTGTGAACAGCCTGTGCCACGTCCAACCTACCTTTCCTGAGTTATCACATGGTTTTCCAATACCTTTTCCAGTCCATATAAAAGTAATTTTCTGTGACCGTACTAAACTCAATCAACAGAAAAGCCTATGCTTTGGTCAAATCCAGTACATCTCAGTTAGATCTGGCTACCCATCTGAAAAGATTCCATGAAAGTCGCTTTTTCCAACTGGATAGTTTTCCTTACTGGAGTTGTCCACCAATGTGGGTTTTATGGCTGCCACCTATGGGTACAGCTCCCTACAGCTGCGCCTGCTACTAAGGTCTTCTACACAGTGCATCCAAACTGTACATCCCTGGTCTCTCTTAAGATTTATTTCTTTAAACTTTGAAATAATATGTCATTAATTATTTCAAATTGATACTACAACATAACAAGTATACATTCAGCGGTTTGATTTGATTTTTAGTTTCTGGAATTGATAATTTAATGTTTAGATTATTTGTCCTGCGGTGGGTTGGCACCCTGCCCGGGATTGGTTCCTGCCTTGTGCTGTGTGTTGGCTGGGATTGGCTCCAGCAGATCCCCATGACCCTGTGTTTGGATTCAGCGGGTTGGAAAATGGATGGATGGATGGATGTTTAGATTATGGACAAAACACATGTTTTACATTAACAAATAAAAAAAATTCTGTTTGTATGTACAGTTTCCTAAAATAAACAGTTTTGAATAAGGATAAACTGAATTTTTTGCTCATATTAAACAGAGTAGAGAAGCTGGGTCTGTTTAGCTACAGCACTTACTTATGCAACTGGATCCTGGACTGCACCATATTCTACCATCATGCTGAATACTGCTGCCCCCCAGGGCTGTGTGCTCAGTCCACTTCTGCTTATTCTGCTAACTCACGATTGTATGGTTGTGTACATTTCTAACACCATCATTAAGTTTGCAGATCACACAACACTGGGGGGGTCTCATCAGTAATCAAGATGAGTTAGCTTACAAAATGGAGATAAAAAGATTGTGCAAATGCAACAATCCATCTCTTAGTGTGAACAAGACAAAAGAGATGATTTGAGGAAGAACTGACACCAGGATGGCACATGCTGTTAATCGAGGGCTGTGCAGTGTAGTTGGTCAAAAGGACCAGATTCCTTGGCGTGCACATGGCATCTGACCAATTTGCACAACCTCCATAGCCAAGAAGTGACGGCAGCATCTCCACTTTCCCTGGCGGCTCTGAAGAAGGCAAGTCTACTTCTCCACATTCTCATGACATTCTACAGGGGCACCATTGAGAGTGTTCTGACCAACTGCATCACTGTTTGATTTGGGACCTGCAGTGTCTCTTACCCTAAGTTCCTACAATGGATAGTAGTGTGTGTGTGTCCTGTGAGAGAATGGCACCCCATCTGTTGCTGTTTTATGCCTTGAGCCCAATGCTATTGAGATACAATATCATCCTTGTGAAACTGACCCATTTTATGGGTTACAGAATGTACACATGGATTAACAATATATAGGGATTTCTTTTTACTTCTGAACATTGCACAATTATGAAAATTATAATGAGATTAGCAATCAATGTTTATATATTTTTCTCTTTTCTAATTTACTTGTATGGAAATATAGCATGTTGCTATTGCATTGTTATTACAAGAGTTGACCTTCCAATGTACCCACAACAGTACACTTAAAAACAATGATTGTTGAAAGTTTTCACAAAGGAAAGCACATTAAATAGTTTATTACTTATTTCAACCTTTAAGAAAGATTTCTCTATAATTAGGTGTCTGGTACTGTATATCCATAGCAGTAGAGTGTTGTACCATGTTAGCCATAGATTTAAACAGGAGAAAGTAGGGTGAAATGACACCTTTTATTGGCTAACTAAATAGATTACAAATGCAAGTTTTTGAGGCAGCTAAGGCCCCTTCATCAGTTAACACCTGGTATTAGGACATTAGAAATGTAAGGATGAGGACAGGCCATTTAGGCCAACAATCTTGTCCATTGTCCAAAATAGTTGAGATTTGAAGGTCCATAAAGTCCTACTCTCCACCATATCACCTAGTAATTTATTCCATGTGTCTATGGAATAAAAACTTTTACGCATTTGTGATAAATCTACCCTTAACAAATTTCCAAATATGTCCCTGTGTTCCTGTTGCAGAATTTATTTTAAAGTAACAGCTGGGATCCACCTTACTAATTCCTTTCCTAATTTAAAAACACTTTAATCAAATCCCCTGTTAATTGACATTTGCTTAAACTGAAAATGTTCAACTTCTTCAGTCTCTCCTCAGAGCTCAAACCTTTTAGTCCCTAGTCAGTCTCCTCCGGACTTTCTCTAGTGCTTCTATGTTTTTTTTGTAATATGGAGAACAGAACTGCACCCAATACTACAGATGAGGCCTAACTAATGTGTTATAGAAGTTATGAATGACCTCCCTTGACCTACACTCCATATCTTGGAATATATAACACCATGTTAAGTTTTATGATGTCCACTGTCCACTGTCTGGATGTAGATAGTGATGAGTCCACTATGACTCCTAGGTCCTTCTCATAAGATGTACTTTCAAGTTGCAGACCTTCCATTGTGTATTCAAATCTAACATTTTTACTTTCTGCAAGTAATATTTCACATTTACTTCCATTAAATTTTACCTGCCACAAATCTGCCCAAGCCTGTCTGCTATCCAAGTTCCTCTGTAATAATTTAGCTTAATCAACATTATCTGCCCTTCTACCTAGTTTGGTACCATCTGCAAACTTAACCAGTGTGAAAGGATTGGACAGACACAGAAACAGGTTTGGGGGCAGCCACCCATATACTCAAAGTATGCTGCCAAAGATGAAGGTTTGGTTCCATGAACAATGGGTCTCAACAGAGTTTAGTCCAACAATAGAACAAAAATGACAGGCAAACATGGTGGTTTTAAAGCTGGATATTGGAAGTGATGTAATTCAGCACATTATTATTAAGTGACATTATGGGACTCGGAAGTGCAGTCATTGGGGCCAGAACTGGAGATAACATCCTCAGCACCTGAACTGGAAGTGACCTCCTTGAGTCCAGGTGAACTTTTACGTGCTTGGTCTGCCGATGAAATAGAGGAAGGGTCAGTATACTCTGCCACCCCCTGGTCTGCATGGAATAAATAATAATTAATAATAATTCTTTGCATTTATATAGCGCTTTTCTCACTACTCAAAGCGCTCAACAATTGCAGGTTAAGGGCCTTGCTCAAGGGCCCAACAGAGCAGAGTCCTTTTTGGCATTTACGGGATTCAAACCGGCAACCTTCCGATTGCCAGTGCAGATCCCTACCCCTCCCTTTGCATACATGTGTGACACCAGCTTATTGATTATGTTCTTGTTCAGCTCATTTATCCCTGAGGTTCACCACTTTTATCATCACCTAATTCTGTAAAAGATCCCCTCACAAAAACCCTTTGTTTCCTGTGCTTGGGCCAATTTTGCACCCACCTACACATTGTGTCCTTAATTCGTGCATTTTTTAGTTTGATCCCTAACCTTTCATGTGGAATATTATCCTTGATACTTCTTTTGTAAGAATGCACTGATGAACATAATGATGCTTACAACCCTTTGATGTTTACAACTGTGTTCACTTATTTCTTATTCACTGCTATTTTAAAACAATTAATGGGTTAAAAAAACTTCAAAAAATGAGGTAGATTTAGAAAAATTGAAGAAGACATATGAAGGTTTCCTCTGAGTTTATCTACCAAGGTTAATATTTTTACAGAAGTACAGTAATCCAGACCCTGCCAAATCTTATGTCACAGACTGAGTGAAAACAAACCTATCTAATAAAACAAGGAGATCAATTAATCCAACCAACCAGCCTCTCATAATTAAGTTGGTTGAAAAGAAGGTGAAGCCACAGGGAGTGCTTCAGTCTGAAAACCCCTAGATTAAATTTATGTGCTTGTTAGACAGATAATGAGATTCTTTGAAAACAAAGTGAGTGCCTTTGTAGCTTGGCTTGGCATTTGTAGAAGTTCTGAGAACTTTGTGATTTGTAAGACAAAATAGCTCTGTTGTGTAAATTACAGAATGGTGGGGCTGCATGAATTGTTGTAAGGGGTGACCCAGCAGGTGTGGAGACCTCCAGTCGCAAAGGACCCCCTTATTAGACTTCCACAAATATATATATTTAATATTTAAAAAGAAAATTGTTTTAATTTTCAGGCTCAAGCAAGCAGTGAGAAATGTATGTTGTCACAGAGGTATAATCATGCTTGAAACCTGCTTGAAGTAAGCTAGCATACCACTATGAGTACCATGGTGCTAAAAAAAGCAATTTCCACAATAAGTCATTGCCAAACTATACCAAAGATAACATCTACTGTGTGCGTAAATTATCAGTGGAGGAGGGAGTGGGCAAAATGTTACCAGTGTCATCAACAGAACAGATCACATCATATTTATTTTATAGTAACAAATTGTCCATAACTCATGAAGCCTAACTTCTGTAACTGCGCTTTCCTGCTGTTATGGACCACAGGAAATACCCCATAAAATAACAAACATGCACTTGACAGTATCATTCTGTTTCCCCATTGCATAGTACAGCCAGGGTGTCTGTATGTCCTTCCTACAACTGCCCTCTCTCTCAGTCTGACCCACCAAAGATGAGCCACTACCTTTTGCTGCTATTTATTTTCTCCACTCAACATTTCTGCCTGCATTCTTGAATCTCCCCATGCTTGTAGAATGTAGCGTGAACCTTCCCAAAACTTGTAAAATGTAGTGTTTAGGATACCTGTGTGACACATCATTGTCAATCAGCATCCTGCCCGGTCTATCTTCAGAATAGTCCGTTGGCTACTACACTATGTTAACGCCATGGAAAATTTTCCCCTAAGCTGCAACAAATTGTCCATGTACAGCAAAGGTTTGATTTAATTTGTTGTCTAAAAAACATTTATTTCAATAATGTCTGGCTTCAGTGGACAGGCAGGTGGGTTTTTGGTGGGAATGTCTACAGATTTTGTGGCAGCGAACATATGTATGTAGTATATTTTTTGCACCCAATGTTTGCTGTGATAGGCCCCTGCTTCCCTGGTAGCCTGGTTTTAAAATGGATGGATATGTGGATAAACACTGCAAAACACTTACTCACTAACTGACACTAAATGACATGTTTTATTTCAATAACAGTATGAGGATTGCTTTCCTAAGGGCATATAACACAACTGTAAATGTGTATGTTATGACTTGCCTTAAAAGTGTGTTTTTGAAAATACTACTCTTGTATCCATCAGGAAGAGTAGCATAACTCAGCACAGCAGCATGGCACCAACCTGTTTCATCTTTAGATATAATTTTGTATCTTGAAATGATTGGTTTATCTATGTATTTGCCTGGTCTTGTAATGATGTTAACATATTAATGCTATCAATAATTATTTTTGCATTTCTTAAGTGAGTCTGTCTTCTGTGTATTGCTTGGTGCTCTGCAAAACCTTAGTTGTGTTAAACCTGCACCACATCAGAGAACTTTCTATTTAAACAGGACACTGGTAGACACAAGGGAGAGACACAAAAATGACAGAGAGTGTGAAAGAGAGAAGATGGTACTGTGATGCCTCGTTAATAGTCTGCAGAGGGCTGATCTCATCTTAGCCAAACTCGCTGAATCCTCCCCAAAATAAAACTAGATTACACTAAAATAGGCTGCTACTTTTCTGCGAAATTGGGAAACAATCTATGCTGCTGACCACTGTGATGTAAAGGACAAATTCTAGAAATATTTTCTGTTTTTTTTTTAAGAAAAGTTGGAGTGCCAAATGGGTTGCTCCATTTAATACAGAAAACAAAACTGTTCAATAGAGACAATAGAGATAACTGGAATAAACGCAACTGCCTACAAATTATCTTTGAAGGGGCTTCTCGTAAGGTTGGGTCAGGCATTGGCAAGCTCCACACTGGTCACTACTCTCATCCAAAAGGCAGTGCCACCTTTCAGGGATGTCTATTATTTTACATTGTCTGGGATGGAAGGGTCAGGGCTTTTCTGTCACAGTTGCCCTCGTTGGACATCTTCTTGGCACCGTCAGTTAAACAAAAGGAGACAAGACTGTTAGCAACAGCACCCCCTTTCTCCAGACAGGCTATCGCATATCTCAGATGAACCAGGAAGGTGATCCTCTGACGCACATGCATGACAACCCTCACAAAAAACTGCATGTACTGGAAGATGATGCAGATTCTCCAACAAAGAAAGAAAAATATAAGTTTAGACAACTTAATCTGGATTTGGTGAGAAACTTTTATTTGGAAATTAATGGACACATTGTCATGTGTGACGGATGGCCAGGGCCCATGCCTGGCCGAGACGCCCCTTCACCACATCTGCCAGGGGGACAAGGGTGGGAAGCCCAGTATCTCCCCCTGGGTGCTAAGATGGCAGCCTTCCTGGGTTGCAGCGGTCCTCGGACTCCCCCAGGGCTTCATGGGGGATGGAGTTCTGTGCAACTCTGTGGGTTTCTGCAGGCGCCACCAAGGGGTGCTGCAGCAAGAGGTGCTGGCTCCTTTTGGGCACTGGTTTCACCTTACCCCGGTTCTTGCAGCACGGAGAAAAAAAAGAAAAAGACAAATATATGGGACATTGGGTATAAATTTATGGTACTTGTAAAAGTTAGCTTTTTTCAGTTTTATTCTCTCAATGACAATCATGCTCTAACACCCCCATCCCCCCCGCCTCTCCTTTTTCGGACTCTAAGTAGCAGCGACGGCGTAAATTCACACCTGATCTGATGCTGTTCATTTTCAAATAATATTGCATTAGTGCCATGATGTTTTCTGATTGGTACTATTCAGGTCATAAAATGATTTCTTCAAAATATAATATATACCTATGTCTGTGTTTTATTTATTTTTTTGACATCATACACCATAATTTGCATACTAATTCAGCGTGAGCAGGAACACTCAATAAAACTGAATAAAAAGAAAATAAAGTGACGGTGAGATATGAAGAAGGTAGATTCACCAGTGTTTGTGTGTCAGCTTTTATCCCTCCAGATCAGAGAATGTCCAGTTCCATTGCCTCTAAACACCACTCACATCTACAGTTATTCCCAGTTTCAAATAAAAACTAACAGCGTCAGATCCCTGGGGCGGTAGTATGTATCGTGATCATAAGTGAGAGAATAAAAGTGAAAAAAAAGGTAACTTTTACAAATACAGTACTATAAATGTACATTGCCTGTTACAGACACAAACCAAATGTATGTGTGTACTGTATAATATTACCAATAAGAGCAGCTCACTACTGAAAACAGCAAATATAGGAGGCAGTGGGGATCGAACCGGTGGCACCTTGATTACAAGTCAGCAAATCTTACCGCTATGCCATGGAAGCTGTTGTATCATCCTTGAACCTTTTGTGAAAGTGTTTATTTGATCTTTGGACTTCAGGCTTCACACATTCTATAGTTTATGCCTACATTTTGTAACATTTATTACTAAAATATGAAAAAGTTTCTGTTTTAACAATGTGTTTACACAGATTACTGTAGAAATGGAACACACATGAAATGCATGTGTTCCAAATAACGATCTATTATTTCCACTCTAAAACTCCAGCAGTTCACTCCCAGATAATCAACAAGGCATGAGCTGGGAGAACTTAGTGAACGTTCTGCGATGGTGGGGGATGGAATAGCAGGCTGTTTGCTGCTTGTCTTAATCAGCACATTTACAGGACAAAAGACGCTGATGTAGAGGTGCGAACGGATTTAAGGTGGGTCGGATTTACGAGTTTTCTCGTAGGCTCTGGTACTTCTAGTGTTAAAGTTAAATCTCTTACATTTTCTCATTCATTTTATCTCTTGTGGAGACATTTGTACCTTTCTGGCTGAGTTTTATTCAATCCATTCAGTTTAGGATGAAGTTCAGTCTAGTCAGTCAATGCCTGAAGAGATCCTTACAAGTAATGCCTAATTAACACACTGAAGTTGTCTCATCTTCACAAATGTGTGATATTTGTGATAATTATCATAATTTGAACTGTTATAAAATGTGTTTTATATACACTGAAAATACCCCTCCAAACTAGAATCTCAAAATCTTTTTTTTTGGCTTATGCTTTATTCAGTTCTTAGGTCTGAATGGAGCAGCAGACTGTTGAAATGGAGACCTAAAGGAGACAGAACATCAGCTATTCACAATGAACTCTTTGGGACAGTTGAGAGTCTGCAACAAAACAAACAGCATATCTTCTGATATGGGAAAATGTGGAAACGCCTTGTAGAAGATATGTCAGCTAAAAACTGAAAGAAGGTCCAAACACTGTGAGTTGGCAACTGTCTCTGCTACTCCACAATAGAAAGGGATCCATCTGACTTTAATAAAAAACATAATTTATTATAATATGATACTTTATTTACAAATAAAAGAGTTCCAAAATATCTTTTTCTTTTCTTTTTTTTCAAAAAATAAAACAAAATACAGCAGCTGAAACGTTTAATTTTCAATAGGGTCAAATAGAATGAAAAGGAGAGTGAAGCACAACATTCTGGTCTCGGGTGCTTTGCTGCTGAGAGCCTTCTTGATTCTTAAATGCTCTCCAAGGCTCTGCAGTATTTCCACAAGGGTTTGGCAGCCCTTCAGAAAATGGCTGTAAACATTGCAGTCCTCAATAAACGATGTCAGTCTCCGCTCTGCCACATGTGTTTGCATGTGTGGGATTTTTTTTTTCCTTGGCAAGGCACTCGTCATCTCATCACTGATTGTTAAAAAGAATGTCAATCCTAGTCAATGTTTGCCTAAATGATGTCAAAAGCCTTTTCTTCTTTCCTAGACAATGGGACTCTTTGTTTGCAATGATGTGTTTTTGACAGAAATTTCAATACAAATCACAATGAAATAAAAGATCTGGTTAGTCTGTTTTTGCAGAAATGAATGAAAGGAAATTCGGTAAAAAGGAAAAAGCAACGATGACCCTCAGTGAGACAAAGCAATTCAGAAAATGAGATGAGATGAAGTATAAAAGCAAAAGAATATAATGGAAGAAGAAGAATGACACGTTATAAACACTTTAGATGAATTTAAATTAGGGATTTTTTAAAAGAATGTAGCAGCATTTGCAGTTTCCAAAATACAGTGGTTCTCCAAATAGGAGTTTCATTTTCTTGATGTACCTTTACTGAAAACATATCAATGGTGCGAGTAAGAGGCGGATAAAGACTACCTGTTGATACATTCTCTGAACATAAGAAGTGGATCTAGACTATTCATTTATCCATTTTGTGAACAAACTGTTTCCATCATGGAGAATCAAAGCCTATCCTGGTACCACCGGATGCAAAATACCAACAAACTCTAAATGGTGTGGCAGTGCACACTCAAACACAACCCTTGTTCATTCAACAATTAAGAAACCCCAATCACACCAACACCGCCTATGAAATATGAGAGGAAAATGTTGTATCCAGACAAGCCCAACACTGACACAAATAGAATGTGGAAACTACATAAAACATGGTGGCCAAAACTCACAGGTCTGTATAGTTCTGAGGATGGAAGTACAGGTGAAGAAAAAAGGGAGGGAGGCCAAAGCAGAGGTGGATGGATGAAGTAAATGAAGATTAGAAGAAAAAGGACTTGACTGGGGTGGAGGTGCAAGAGAAGGCTGATCAAGCATATCATCCCCACAAAGTAGTGGGAAAAGATGAAGAGAAAGAAGATATAATATATACACAGGTACAGAAATAACACTTTGTTTAATTCTCTTTCTGTATTTATATATTAAATACATAAAATGTACATGGAAATGTACTTTCTAATATACTGAAAAGGCACACTTCGTACTAACACCGTACCTGCCTTCTCACCGGTGTTACTGTATGTGCTACAGATCTGCTGATGGCTGTGATGTAACGGAGTGGTTTTGTAGTAGAAAGCTCCTAAAATTAAACCTGAACTTTCCAAATAGCTTCCTAATAACCAGTGCCCAAATCAATGGGCCTCCATGAATATTTTGACATAGTTTAAATGGGTTTGTATCCTCACTGTTGAGATCTGGTGATTTAGTCTGTCAGACTGCAAATGTGGAAATATCACCTCTCACCGAGCAAAGTCCAATATCTCATTAGAAACGAAAACAGAAGAGAAGGAAAGCACAAATGCTGTCAGCAGTAGCGAGGAAAGAAATTAAACCTCTGGAGGCCTGTATATCTTATACAAAAGATTATGCACTGCCAGGCCATATAAATCATGCCCAGGCTCTGAGGCTGCAATGGGCTAGAAAATAAAAAAGCATAAAAATGTCATATTGAAATACAGGCTCTGAGAATTCTTTTATGATGAGTCTAAATTTGCCTGACGTTCTTGCAAATTCACAAGCCTGCAATGATTATTTATTTCCTACCTCCTTCTGTCATTCTTTGAGCTGCTGTACTGCTGCAAATTATTCTAAACAGGGCTTATTGTAGAGGCAAAGTAGAAATGTTCATCTGCTTCTGGGTTCATCCACAAAAACAACCACATAGGAGGATGGCAGAAAAAGGCCAGGTAGAATAACCTTCATATATAGAATTAGAGAGGATCATATGAAGATCATAACTCAGCTTTATTGTGGTAATTTTATTGTGTCGAAACTGATAATTCAATCCTTTATTATTAAGACCTCTCTTTTTACATGTGACTTGTATTGGAACTTGAATCAGGGTTATACATTAAAATCCAATTTTAATTTTCCATTATGTCAATGGCAAAGTCATTACCAGATAGCTCATATATCTATGTATTTGTTCATAAAGAAAAACTATTTTCCATTTCATTTTTGACGCAACAAAGCAAACAAGCATACTTAAAGCAGTTCATTCATGACTGTAGATCTGATTAAAGCAGTTTGAATTATTATGAAACTGCTTCATGATCACAGACGCCTGAAATTCTCCAAAGCAGTTGCTTTACAAGAAGGAATTTCCCAGTTTAAATAACCTATTTCAGCAATAATAAATGTAAAGAGGTTATTGTAAGTTATATTTTGGATAGTCTTACTCACAGAATAACCAAATTATAAAACTAAATATTTTGACTGAGTCCAGCAATGGGCTTGCTCCCCATTTAGGCTTGGTTTTTGCCATACATCTTATAGGCTTCAGCTGTCATCTTAAAATTGGACTAAGCAGCTTCAATAAATGGATCAATGGATCAGATTAAATAATTAAATGAATATTTTACATTAAAGTACTTTATTCAATTGAAGCATATTGCAACATAGATTGGATGTATAATGATTTGAAATCCATTTAACCCTGCCCAGGATGGTGGGGAGCTATAGCCCATTTTGACAGCAAACATAAGACAGAAAGTAATCTTGAATAGGGCATCAGTCCAATACAGAATCTACTTAGCCACAGTCACACCAGACCAATTTAAAGTAAATAATTAAGCTTATATGCAAAGATAAAGTGGGAAGAAAATTGGAGTATCCATAAAAAGATGAGTACATGAGGAGAACAAGAAAATTCCAGTGACCAGGCATGGTATTCTAACCTATGAAACTGCATCCATGAGGCTGCCATACTAACCACTGCACCACCATGCTTCACTTGAAGTTACAGTATATGCTCGTATCAAATATTATTCCTCATATTGTTCTTACATGCGATAGGACCACTGATGTGTAGAAGTCAGAACTTTTAGCCAACATCACCGACAGACCTTAGTGTTCCATTTTTTGTGTCATGACTTAAGTCATTTTCTGTCGGTATTGCTGGTCCTCTGTAGGTCTTCCAAAAACAAAACACAAGGAAACTCGTGCAAAACATGGCTGCAGGAGTCTAAAATGTGCCAAATGTCAACAGCATGTTACTGCATTGGTTTCTCTCCAAAACGTCAGAATTGGAATACTACCAAACACTGTACATCTCTGTGTTGCTTTCTCTAATATCTTCTTTATCGGACTGCCACAGTACATTGCACTGTTTGCATTTCCTAGCTATTTAAACCCCAGTCTGGGGGTTTTGTCAACCCCTTATGTTGAATTTCCCAGGTAAATACCCAGTACTTTGTAACGTGACTCCCTCCAATCATTTGCTCCTCTTACCCTACTATGCATATGTTTTAGATGTGACAGCTTAGCCACTATAGCTGTGCACAGATGAGGGGAATAGGCAAACACCATAGACAGCATGAACATGTGAGGCTGCAGTGCTAACTACTGCACCACCATGCCATTCATCAGTTAATTAATTTATGACTTCATAAACTGCATGAACCATGGAACTGTTCCTGCGGAAACTTGAAAAATTACTATGCACTTACAGTTAATTTTTTTAAATATACAACTAATTTTCTAGATAGTTTGTACTGTTTAGCTGAAGGATTTCACTATTCCTTAAAAAATAACTTGGCTTTGTATAAGGTTGGTTTTCTTCTTCTCCTTTGACATTTATAATTGATAATAAAGTTGAAGTATCCACCCCACAACTTATCACAGGTTTACACGATTATCTAAATAATATGACAACTAGGCAATAACAGAGCTTTCAATCATCCAAAAGCTGCAAGAAAATACTCTGACCTAAAATCCAATAAGCCACTCTTATCCAGTTTCACTGTAAAAGGAATGACAGTTTCAATGCACATGCTACAGCTATAACCGCCTGGAAATACTGACAAAGTGACTAAAGGAAAAAGGGAAAAATAGGATTAGTACCATTTAATATGTTGACTGAGAAAACAGTTGTGTTTAGACAGTGCTGGTCAAACTTCTACTGGTTATTTCTTGAGCTTAGAAAATAAAAGGATCAATGCTTTGTTTTGTTTAAAGTTATTAAAATGCTCTACCTTCCCACTATATAATAAGCAAGTGTTCATGTTTTTGATAGAATTGATACCTTTTATTATTAAGATGGCATTAAATTGATTTAAAAATATAGCCATGGCATTATAGTGTTAATAGTGGCCATTACTGCTTGAAATGACTGACTTTTAATTTATTATTCAAATATCGCAGTTAAGCCCTATTTTCAGCAGCAGTTCCTTCAGTGTCCTAATGGTAAACTCCCTTAGCGTATCCTTAGTCAGTCATGTTTACATACTGAGTGGTTATTAGAGACACCTTTGCAATTGCACTAGCATTGCTGAAACCTGCTACTCTGTCCACTTGGGTTGAAAGGTACTGGTATTCCTAAAGTTCAGATCAGGGTTCAAAAATAACCAAACTGAAACAGCTTTCTCTAGAAACATGTCAGTATATTGGGTTTTTTTTTCTGCAGACTGAAGACTATTCCATGTGACAGATTGCTGAGAAACTGGATATTTCTTATGTAGGTGTGTGTTACTGTCTTGAGAGAAATGGACAAACCAGTACAGAAAAATAGGGGCATGGCCCAGATACTGTATACAACAGTAGTTGGAGAAACAAACGTCTCACCAGTCCTCAGTTGACTTCTTCTTTAAATATACGCCAAATACCAATGCCATCTGCAACAGAAAAAAAATGATTCTGGGATGCTTCAATGTTAAAATGGGCAAAAGAACACAGACATTGCACAGAAGATGATTGGAAAAGTGTATTATGCTCAACATCCTGGAGTTGTGCAGACTCCTTTATAAAAGACTTTGTAATGGAGATTGTGACGTGCTTAGTGGCTAAGTTGTGGAACAACAGCTACTAAGCAAACGGTTTGGAGATGATCTGGTGATTAGCTGTGTACTGGTCATGTTAAGGGCTAAACTGCATCCAGTTACAGGCATTTAGCTCAGGCACCAACAGAAGAGGAGATGTGACCCTTACTCGTCTCCACTTCCAGTATCATCTATAGAATAAAGCAAGCAATACCATCATTCATCATTTATCTTCTGACCAGATGTTAACAGAGTATTACACACCTCGCTTTGTGGAGCAAGTCCTGCTGGCAGTGAGCTTACACACCACAGACACAATTTAACCATCCCCAATGAAAAATGATTTGCCCCGGACTCCCAGCACTCTTTTTGTCTTATGTATTATCTTCTATAACAAAGTCATTCACCTATTTCAGATAATAACTACAGTGTGAGAAAAGCTTTACAATTTTGACTGAAAAGTGTGGAATAAAAGGGCGTACAGCTCCCCAAATTTGGACACAGACAGACACAAGTCCAAAGTTACACCTGTTTATTTCTTGTGGGGTAGCACTGTTCCCTCGCTCCCCAACTCAATACAGACAAGCACACAATGCTCTGTCCCTTCTTTCTTCTTCTTCACTTCATCTCATCTTCTTCTTCCACCTCCTCCTCCTTCTCTCTTTCTCTGCCGCCTCCACTCCTCTCCCAGCAAACTTTGTCTTCCTCCTCCCAACTCTGTCTCTCAGACAGGAATGAGGCGGCTCCTTTTATTCAGCACCAGGGAGTGCGCCAGGTGGTTCATCAGGATTACCTGGAATCAATCCCAGGTGTGGTGGAAATCCATCTGATGGGTCTGCAGCTTCCCCTGACGGCCCACACAGAACCCAACAGGGCTGTACCAAATTCTATGTCCTGGCATGCCCTGCAGGAATCTGTGGTGCCACAGCTGCCTAGGAGGGCTGCCCTCTAGCATCCCAGGGGAGGTAGTGCCTCGAAGTTGCTCTCTCCCTTGGTCCTTCCATCTAGCTGGTGTCCAGGCCGGATAATGGCTGATGCTGCCTGTCACATCTAACTGTAGAACCTGGGTGAAAGTGAATAAATTGCCTACTAATAATCATCACATGATCCTCCATATCTTTACTGCCTGTGTGTTGCTTGTCACTAAAATATTTTGATCTTTAAAATGAGGGTGATTTGATTAGTGCAAATGTGTTACAATGTCCTGAAGAGAACAATTTCATTTATATTTTTTTACTGGCATTCAATGGCGTTTGAACTTTTTACATATACACCGCTACCTTAAATGAACACAGTTGGCAATTAATTATGAGATTAAAATAAAGCATATTCTGTCATTCATGAAGCTCAATGGGTCATCAAAACGGGTTTAAAAAATTGGAATTTGATTAACATCTTATCCATAAAATGCCTTGGCTGAGTACTGTGAATTTAATATTCTTTAAAATTGTTGAAAAGTAACAAGCTGCTCTCTCCTAGTGTAGTTGTATAATTAGTTAGAAGTTCAGCTTCCAGATATTTCAATTTTCTTTGAGCATTTTATAACCAATGATTTATTTGAAAACTTTTTCTCATTCTCTTTCACCATCTTGACTCCTTTTCCTTTATTTTAAATGGCTGGTCACATAGCCACTCTATTCAATGAGATCCTCAGTTCTCAAACAGCAGACTTTAACACTACAGAAGACAACTCAAATTCAGAAAAAAATACATATTAACCGTGTTAGACATGCCAGTCTTCCAAAATAAAGTTTGCTTTTACCTGATGTATTTGAAATAAAGAAGGAAGACGAACTGCAGTCAATTAAAGCTCCTGTCTGGTCTAATTTAGGCTATGTAATATGAGTTTGGCTTGGAGATTACTACAATACGTTTTAAGGGCAAGCTGAGCAGCAGTCAGACAGGAACAGGTGAACATTCAAAAATCACAAACTGGCAAAGTATTTCATGTGCTAAATAAAGCTTCTCATCTCAGCACTGGCCTGAGCTTAAATGTCTTTTTGCTTTGCACCCTTCCCCATCAAAATCTTTAGATTTGGCAAAAATTTAGTGTTCGATGGACCTTGACATTTTAGGGTCCCTGGATACCGAAAAAACAATATCTCACTGATGGGTGTGTGTCTGTCTCTGTGTGTGTGTCTGGGTGTTTGAGTTTCTTGAGGAATGGTCTACAGTTAAAACGGATGGACAGAAAAATACCAAACTTGAAACTTAAGCCTGTTATGAGATGGCTGATTAGTTTTTGAGCCAAATCGTGCAAAAGAAAAAGGCACTCTAGAGGAACCATCAAATACCATAATTCTGCAATTAATTATGAATTTTTCTCATCAGTTGCCATCATCATGACCAAGTTTATGATTAGAAAGGTCAGCATCAGAGCGGTAAATAATCACTGAAATGTTATAGAATAGTTTGGGTAACATGGTTCCTAGGGCACAAAGCCTACTGATGCTCAGGTCCGAATTTTTTTGTCTTTTTCCTTCTAGATTACTGAAAAACACAAATCTCCCAGAATTTGTTTTCTTATCTGCACAAAGTGCAGGGGTCACAGTTTGAAGCTAAATACTTGATTATCATGATATCACACATTGACCAATGCATAGTGCACACTAGTTTTGGTACACAATGGTATAGCAACAAAATGTTGGAGGTCATGACAAGCTGGAAAAACTAATGAAAAAAACAAATGAGGCAAGATAATTAAAAATTATCGTGTAAATCCTAACACTTTCTTAGATGCACATTTTGCTTAGACAGGACTTTGAAAGGCAGAGCAGGTAGGCAGAGTCTATACACAAGTCTGCCCTAAATAATTTTGTTTAAAAATTGGAAAGACTTAAGTTCCCCAGATTAGGACATATATTTTTGTGTGTCCATTAACATCAGTTTTCATACTGTCACAATCTTACAGAAATAAAAACAATCTTAGCATATGATAGATTTATTATTCAGGTGGAAAAGACAACGGCTATGCAAGGGAAATTTGTCAGCAAAACAAAACACAAACTATTTCAAAGCCAAAACGATAGATCGTTTTCATTTAATTCTTGACATGAAACTGGGGTGGGTATTAAGCCTTTCCCTGGAGGAAATTTTCAGTTAATTGCTGCATGCAACATTCGTTCAAAGATGAGGTTATTGTTATCTCATATGCACCATTCAATGGCCAATGTGTAAATTGTAAACAGGAAGACAACATGCCCTCAGGTTTGATCTCCAAAGCACCAATCAGGTTTATTGGAAATAATTTAATAGAAACATTGCAATAAATCTGGGGCATGTAAATCATGAATTGAAACCTAGAAGCAATCTTAAAGTCCATAACCCTGTCAGTACACAAGATTCTTCACATATAGACCCTCACCATGTGCTTATTCAATCTTGTGGACTTCACAGTTAATTGAGCTATTAAGCAATAAAGGGGGAGGAACAGAATGGCAGAGTGAAAGCACACACAAATAACCACAGATCACTCTCCTGGCACATCTCCACGACAAGAATAATACCATAATACAGAATATTGTATGTCAAAAGTAATGTATTTAGTTTTACACTGAGGACAATAAAACACACAGAGGAGAGAAACATAGGGAAACTGCACACTACAAAACCAAAAGCCTGCTTTGGTGGGTCAGTCAATTTCACCAAGCATTAACTCCTGCCTTCTCATCTCCTATTTTTCCTATGAGTACATCAGTGAACCTTCATTGCGATCTTCATCCAAGGCTACTCTCAAAATCACTTTCAAGGATCAGTAGAGGCCCTTCTTCGACTAAAGAGACACCAGGTTAGGACCTCAACCACACTGTTCCTGCATGCTTAAGCCTACTTTAGTCAAGTCAGGTCTACCAGGAAGATCTCCAGGTACATATTTTATAGAGCAGTCACATGGCCCCCCGCTCTCAACTGTTTTATGCTGCCACCTGTGGTAGTCAGTGCCTTGAGGCTTAAGTTTTAGGGAGTAATAAAACTATTTATATATATTATATATATTTATATATATTGCTTTACTTCTCTTGTTTTTAGTAGTTTTTGAGGGTGCATGCTACATGTGTGCACAAGAGTCACAAGAGACCATGCAATTGAATTATTCATCCATCCATCCATCATCCAATCCACTATATCCTAACTACAGGGTCACGGGGGTCTGCTGGAGCCAATCCCAGCCAACACAGGGCGCAAGGCAGGAAACAAACACCAGGCAGGGTTCCAGCACACTGCAGGCAATTGAATTGTGTGTATAATAATTGCTGGCTTGACATAAGTTTGTGACTTTTGCACTGGTTTAAATGAATAATTTTTGTATTTTTTCCCCAAATCGGTGTTCGTGTTTCTGTCTACCACCCCAGTTTTACACCTATATGAGCTTGTTTGACATCCCATTCCAAAACCTGGGCCCCACTCTTTTGGAAAGACCTTCAATAAAGTTGTAGATTATGTCCGTGGGAATTTGCACCCATTTAGCTAAAAAGAATGTTTATGAGGCTGGGTACTGATGTTGGATGAGAACCTGCCTAGCAATTTATCCCAAAGGTGTTTCTTTAGGATTGAGGTCAGGGCTCTGTGCAGGACATTTGAGTTCCTCCACATCAAACTGATTAAACTCTGCCTTTAAATACCTGGCTTTGTGTGCAGAGGCACATACATGGTGGAACAGAAAAAAACCTTCCCCACACTATTACCACAAAGTTGGGAGTGCACAATTGTCTAAAATGTTTTTCTATGCTGTAGCATTAACAGCACCCCTTTACTGGAACCAAGGGGTCTAACCCAAACCCTGAAAAACCAACCCAGACCATCATCCTTCCTCCACCAAACATTACAGTAGGCACTTTGCAGTCCAGAAGGTAGCGTTCTCTTGGCATCTGTCAAACCCAGGTTCATCTTTCGGTCTGCCAGATAGTGAAGTGAGATTTATCACTCCCGAGAACACATTTCCACACCTCCAGAGTTTAATGGTGGCTTGCTTTACACCACTCCAGTTGATACTTAACATGCCTTCTGTGCAGTTGCTTGGCCATGGAAACCCATTTCATGAAGTTCACAACACATTTTTCTTGTGCTGATGTTGCTTCCAGAGGCAATTGAGAACTCTGTTGTGAGTGATGCAACAGAGGATAGGTGATTTTACATGCTATCTGCTTCTGCACTTGGTGCCCCCACTCTGTGAGTTTGTATGGTCTACCATTTTGACGCTGAGCTGTTGTTGCTCCTAGATGCTTCCACTTTGCAACAATAATTCACATTTTCTATAACACTGTGATGGGCAGTGAGATTTTCCATGCTGTGGTGTATTGGGCTGGTAACATCACTTCAAAAGAGGCCCACTGAAACAACTGGCTAATTAAAATGGCAAGTTCAGCTGTAGGACGCACTCAGGACCCCCTGGAGGTAGCAGCAAAAGCGAGAATTAAAATAAAACTGAGTGCCATTATGAACAATGTTGCACATCCTCTCTGTGGCACATTAACATTGAGTTAACTAATTATTCAGCAGAAGTGTGTCAAGAAATGCTACTGAGGCTCATTTATACCAACAGCAATACATGTGCATAATGCCTCACAATGACTGTGACAGCCAAATTAGTACTTGTATTTCATTTGAATTTTCTTGGTTTATAGTCATTCCAGTGTGTGCTCAGAGCATAGTGTGTGTGTATATTTTGTTATTTACTTACTTAAAAGCCTATTTATGGATTTATTTATTTAAAGAGCTTCTGTGAAAAGCCACATTTCTCCCTGGGGATAAATAAAGTTTGTTCTATCTATCTATCTATCTATCTATCTATCTATCTATCTATCTATCTAATAGCATTTACAGTTGACCATGGAAGATATAGAGGAGTGGAAATTTCACTTATCTGAGCTCCTCAGTATGACCAATTATTTTGTCATTGGAGATTGCATGGCCATGTGATCACTTATAGGCACCTGTTAACAATGGGTGTGGCTTAAAATGCCTGAACTCAATAATTAAGAGAGGTGTCCAAATACTAGGGCTATATAGTTTTTCTTGAATTGTATTTCAAATTTTACAAAATGCCTACAGTTTTATTGCAAGAAATCTAAAAATGTATTTGAGTTATCTCAGAATGTACAAGAACTTACTTTCTGGATATCATGAAGTAGATGCATTTAATATATGTTAAATGCGTTTCCAGATATCTTAAAATGTATTACGATATATCTCTAAATATTAATTCAGATTGTAGTGCAGAGATGGCTGGAGCACTCCTCAAAGGATGAGAGCAGACAGAGAGAAAATAAGGGAAATGTGATTGTGAGTATAGAGTAAATAAAAGAAACAAGAAATGATGGATATGTCTTCGGGACACCTCAAGACTTGAAACAGGAAGTAAATAGGAGTGAGACTTATCAGTTTCTTGGTGAATCTGACACAGAAAAATGTACAGTATGTCCTGCTAGTGAAATAGGCTTATTTATCTGCTAATTCATCAAATATTGAATTCACCTAATCCAATTCAGCATTTCAGATCAAGGCAAGAGCTTCACCTGGAAAGGCACCAGTGTAAGCTGCACTATTATTCATGTTCCTCTCTGTAGTGTCAGGATGGTTTAGAGGTAAAGCCTAATTGGCAATTGTGAGACAGGCCAATATTAACATCCAAAAATACCATTTCTATGTAAGCATTGCCTGTAAAAGTTAGGCCAAATAAGTCCCATCACTCCATAGTATGCCAGTGTTTTCCTTGTGCATAACCTACTGCCAGATACATGTGCTTGTAAACCTATTGGTGTTGAGCCTTCAATTTACACTTAAAATCAGTCCATCCATTTATTTCCTGCAAATACTTAATTCAGAGTCTATCCTAGAAGCATCGAATGCAAGCCAGAAACCAGTAACGGAAGAGATACCAGTGTGTATTCCTCCATACACCCCAAACAAATTCATACTCACCCCAGCTGGGGCAGTTTGAAATATCAAATAGACCAACATGCATGTCACAGACAATGCCCAAAAAGAAGTGTACATCACAATGACCACTGCACCACAATGGCTTCCCTTTTGGGATTAGTACATAGACATTTCACCCACAATCCTTAGAAACACAAAATTCAAAATTGTTTCTGCATTGCCATCTTGCCTCTACAGCCAATAAACAAATATAATTGTTGCATTTTTATTTGTACAGAGTGGGAAAGAGTAAAACCTACTATTTGCAAAAGAGTTATCATGTACTACGAAATGGCATCTTGTAATATTGATGTATTGCATTATATTTTAATGGAAACAAATGCGTAAACATAGATTTGAAACTGCAGGAAATTGCGCACTGTAGGTGCCAGTACATTAAACATGTGGATGCAGAATTAGAAATGCAAAACTCATTATATCAGATAAACTTAAAAGTGATGGAAAGAAATGAGAATCAATTCTAGACATGTACCTCATTACAGATTTAGTAAATTAAAATACAAATAGGATTAGAAAAGAGTAATGTAACAATCTTTGTCCATGGCCCCTGAAGCATTCACTCATAAATTAGTTTTGCATTAAATTATACACACATAGTATTGAACTGCACAAAAATGGTGCTTTAACTAGCAGATAAAACTTTTGGGCTCTCTCCAGCTTTACAGAGAGAAAAAAACACAAAGAGTTTTGGACAGATAACATGTAGAACGATAAAGACACACAGAATCATTTTCTGTACTTTGTGCGGCCTAGGTTAAACAATTAATACATTTATATTTTAATATATACAATTTCAGTTGTAGCAGAATCAAACAATGTTGTGCTCTTTCTGGGAATCTGAAGAACAAGATTTAAGTTGTAAAACTCAAGTGTGGTGTAGCTTTGGATAGTTGCTTTTCATGCTGTTTGTTATGATCTTAGAAGGGTTGCCTAAAGTCAAAGGTGCAATTTAGCAGTGAGGAGATGAAAATCACAAATGAGAGAAGGCAGAGGGAAAAGTCAGGAACAAGCTTTGAGTCTGGCCACTGGGAGAGGTCAAAATATCAATCGTCAAGTTAAAACTAAAAGAGGAAGATTTGTACTGAGAAAGGTAGGCAAAGGGTCCTGATACTAAAATGTTTAAATTGCCCCAACTATCTAAGAATGAAGTCATCTATACTTCGTGGGGAGCCTAATACTGTGAGAGCAGAAACTATGCAGTGCTACATTTATACTCTGTCGAGCATGCGTATCAGAGGGTCACCCTCCAAGTTCCTCTCAGGTATGTGATACCACCCTGAGCTAAGAGCTGGCGCTGCTGCTGTCTTACCTTCTTCTTTCTCAACAGTGCAGAGAAACTGCCCAGTGATGGCAATTGACTCTGTCCCTTCTTGTCCCTGGGTCATAAAAGGAGGTGTCACTTCTTGTCTAAGTGACCTCAGAAAAGGAGCTCCATATCTTAAAAATAATTGAAAAGGCCACTCAGAACGACTAAGCAGGAGTGTTATGCTTGGCTGCGTTTTATGCTTGTTTTGAGCTTCATTGGGCATTGTTTTTTTTTAAGTAAACAGGGATGACAGGTTGCTGCCCCAAAACTGTTATTCCCTCGGATGACTTCAACTGGACTATGCAGAAAATGAAATGACAAAAATATGTTGTGAAGGATGGCCGGGGCCCTTGCCCGGTTGGGACACCTCCATGCTGGGAGGACTGGGGGAGCCAGTGTGGCCAGAACGTTACCTCTCCCGGAATGCTAGATGGCAGCCTCCTGCAGGGCTTCATGGGAGTTGGAGTTCAGTGCAGCCCTGTTGGGATATAGATTGTGAGTAAAAACTCAAATATTTGATATGTGTGTTTTCCTCATTTTGACCTCTGTTTTGAATCTGTGATTATGATTTCGCTTTCTGTTTTGGGTTTAATGAACGACATGACTGATCTCTGGTTTAGAATCTTGGCTTGTTTATTGGCTGTGCCTCACTTTCCAGTCCTGTCCTGTAGACAAAATAATATGCCATGTGATTTCCACATCACGAGAGCAGCAACCAGCAAATCAACTATAAACAGTATGGCCATGGCCAGGCAATGATCAACAAAGAATACAAGCAAACATACCACTACCAAAACCAAAACTATGTTGCAAGAATGATGACAAGACATTTCCAAACTCTCAAAAAGAAAATATACAAACTCAAAAAACACAAAAACATTTTCTAGAAGCCTATAAATCTAGATTATAATGCTGGAGATGAATACGGAGAAACACGGGTTATACCAAGATGAAAACAGTGGCAGCTGGTGATTTATTAGGACACCAAGACACTCAATTGCTTATGCTGGTTTTGTTGATAGACCTTGTCACTTCCAGTGTTTAATTGCTGATAATATTGAAGAAAGTTCACTAATGGTTATAACAGCACTAGGACTTTGACGCTGTTCCTTAACAACTCATTTTGTGGTGTTAAATGTTTTTGTTGATGGCTCTAGAAAAAAAATTACTTGATAGTCTGACTGTGATTCTGTGTAATAAGAAACATATACTGTAGTCTTTGAGTTTTATTCTGTAGAGAAAAGTAATAAAACAGAAAGTCTTGGGGGTAGTCTTAGGACTGGGTATTCAACTTGATGTGCGGTTTATTCCATTTGGCAGACGATTTATTCCTAGAGGTGCTTAGATTAGGTATCAAAGCCAACATTAACAGACACTGTGAAATGGATACTTTGTGCTGCAGGTTTGACAGGGTGAGTGGTCCTAAGAAAGCCATTTTAAAGGACAAAATAGGGCATTGAAATACCGGCTGTGGGCTACTGCAGACTGGACAGTCTCCTCTTCACAGTAGAAACTGATATTTGCTTTTTTTGATCACTGTTAAGTTGTGCTTGAAGTTGTTGTACTGTGAGGTGCCTATCACACAAGCTGGTGACCCTCAGAAACTTGTCTTGTGATTGGTTTCTGACTTTGGGTCAGTCAGATCTCTTCCTGTCAGACTTTCTTCTAGTTTTTATTTGCCTTTGGATTGTGTAGGACACTGTACTCACTAACACTTTGATTTGTTTGCAATTTCTCTAAATTAAAGGCCTATACTTCTAAGGGTAATAATCCTCTGTCTCATTTAATTTCATTTAGATGATTTCTTGCCATTATAACTGGAATTTACAATTTTCTAGGGTGTAGAGGATGTAATAACACAGTGTGTTCCAACTCTGCTTTAAGACAGACAGAAGTTGGGACATCTGTGCAAATTGTTTGCTTCAACTTGCAAGGCATAATTTACTTTAATTGCTGCAGAACATCTGTAGGTTGTAACCTATTAGTTGGTCCCTGATGAAGGCCCATATCTAATATTCTGATATTTCCTTTTTTCTGTTTTTGTTAACCTAAAACTTAAATTTAAACCTCTGGCAGTTAATTGCTTAACTTTTCGCTATTTTAGGTCATTCATTGCATTTCAACTGATTACATTTGAAGAAAAACTGGAAATACTGAGGCATTTCATCATTCCATACTTTTGACCAGTAGTGTATATGTGACAATACTATTAATAACAACTTGATTTTTTACATTATGTTAATGATGGAAAACTATTTCACACTGTTGTATGAAAATGTGTTTTTTTAGGACTTGACTAGAAGTGTATGAATATTAATGATGATGTTTTAATTTACTACAGGAATGACATAAATCCTTTTTTTCCTATTGCCTCATGAAAGAATTTCAGACATGTGGCTCCTTTTTAGAGTTGATAATTTGTCAGAAAATACAGCTTGTACTGAAGATTCAAGCAAAATAAAATCAGTGATGCACAGGCTCTTACGTCATTTGTAAAATAAGTATTGAGTCCATGGGGCTTCAAATTAATACCCAAAATAGAAATTGCATAAGTTGTAGCATACTGAATATATGGTAGAATATAAAGTATCAACAATGTATTACGTTTAATATTCTGAAACTATAATAAAGAACACATTTCCAGAATTTTCAGAAAGTACACATTTTGAAAATTAAAATCGAAGTAAAAAGTGAGGTGATTGTTGAAAGTCAATATATATTTAAAATATGATGAGGCATCATTTATAAATATATTTATGTATTTTGAACAATAAAAATACAGGTTAATAAAATGGCAGTAATTTTTATTCAGCCATCCAGCCAAACTCACTTATTCAAAGCAGGGTCTCGGAGAAGCTGGGGCCTATTCCAGCAAGCAATAATTTTCATAATTTTAAATGAATTACATTGTATTTTCAGAAATCAAAATGCAGCTTTATTAACATTATTTTAAGATATATTTTCTAATTAGATGTTTAAAATGTATTTAATTCCATATTGAAGAGGAGGCTTCAAAAATTTACTTTCAGTAAATTCATTCATCTCTATTTTTACTTAATCCAGCTCTAGGGTCACCAGAGACAAAGCAGCATCAGGCACAAAAGAGGGATCAACCTAGGATGGGGTGCAAGTTCATTACAGAGCACATTCACTCATTCTGGGCCAATTTAGTGTCAGAGAAGAAAACCACAGAACCCAGAGAAAAACCCCTGCTGACACTGGCAAAACATTTTTGCACGTATTATCGCCTTTGCTAAAATAACCACCGAGTAATTTATATTGATGAGTGAAAATCAGCAGTCTTTTTTTACAATTTTTGTTAACACACTAAATCAAAATATTGAAGACAGAACTCTGCACTTGCATTTTTCTCTGATACACCTTTGGAAGCAACCAGAATCTCCTACCTATCAAAAAAAAATGTGGCTATCGATATCAGATTTCTGTGCCTAACATAGACCAGCAGCAATAAAATACAGGTTGTGGAACTGCTTACACTAAAAAGTACAAGAAGGTAAGCACAGACATCAATCTACATTTTAATTTTTTATTATGTTTCTGCTTATTGAGTGTAAAAATGAATCGGATTTACATCCTTCAAACACCCTGAACCCAAGAGAGTCCAAGAAGGACACTGTTTCATTTTGTTATTTCATGTCATTCCTGTGCTAAAACATAGCATTGAAGTAGACATTTGTTCTGATTCTGTGTCTTTTAACAAGGTGTGCAATAACATGACCACCTTCACAGTCAAGAGCAACAGAAACCCCATAGACTCTACAATCTAAAAGGGGATGACTTGGAGGGTGACAAAGCCAAATACACCGAAATATTACATATACACTCATTGACTAGACTGGTAAAATCTTAAAGTAGTGTTTGTTAGAAGTTTCATTCTGTCAGGCAGAAAGAACAAAGTGATCA
The DNA here is from genome assembly GCA_026402145.1 of Polypterus bichir lapradei. Classification (NCBI taxonomy): domain Eukaryota; kingdom Metazoa; phylum Chordata; class Cladistia; order Polypteriformes; family Polypteridae; genus Polypterus; species Polypterus bichir. The sequence goes on along the minus strand of JANRMT010062841.1, from coordinate 51,367,382 downwards.
AATATATAAACTAAACATTTATGAATAATAATTATGTTTATATGGTGCTTTTGTATTTACTTTACATATACATTCACCATCAATGGGCAGCAACAACCTAGATAATATGACGGCAGCCATTCTTGTACCCGTACGCACACAGCACACGGTGGTATTCGGTGGTAAAGTGGTGAGAGAGACAGTAAACTAATTACAGACAAAGCACAATTAGGGGGCCAGAAAGGACAATATAATGGTGAATAGTTTAGCCAGGACATCAGAGTCCACCCTATTCTTTTAGAAAAATGCCATGGAATCCTTTATGACCTCAGAGAGTAAGGACTCTGGTTTTATGTCCCATCAGAACGATGGCAACATTTTTTTCAACACAGTGTGCCTGTCGCTTCACTGGGGCATTGGGATCTATACAGAGACCACAGGATATGTGTCTCCTAATGGCCTCACCAACACCTCTTCCTGCAGAAACCCAAGCTTTTCCTGGTTGTTCTCCCATCCAAGTACTGGCCGAGTTAAAACATGCTTAGCTTCAGATGGCTCACCTGTTTTGAAGTGTGGCTGTTACAGCTACTTACATGAACAATGTAAAGAAAGCTGTAACCATATTCTGTTAGTTTCCCAATTGTGGCAATAATAACCTGAAAAACAAGTAAAACCAGATAAACATTATGACTGAAAGTTAATAAAAAAGCCACAATATCCAGACATTCCAACACAGTAATTAGGGATGCTACAACAATTAACTAAGCGAGTAAGAAAGAGAGCAACATAGCAGGGAGGGAAGTGATCACCACAAGTGGAAATGTTGAGGAAGACCGTTATCTAAACCATGACGATGCAGATGATTTTGAATGCTGAGCAAAGACTAACCTGCTGGAAACTGTGATAATCCAATGTGATGGGTTTAACATGGTGAAAAATGTATGTGGCATGGGAACAGAGGAAATAAAACAGGGAAACTGAGCTGGAAAAATAAAGGAAATAATGGAGAGAGAAAAATAAAACTAGATGCAAAAACTTAAATATGAAAAATGAATGAGGCCACTAAAATGGAAGATCCAGAATTGTAGCATATGTGAATGTGAAGCATACCTTGCCTGAGCTGGAGAAGTCTTATACTGGATATCAGAGGGCTCACACTGCTAGACAGTTAGTATTAAGAGACCAGGGCAGGCAGGATGGTAAATTATCAACATAAAAAATACCTTGGAGGGGAAACCTCAGGAGGATCCAAAATAAGAGGGTGACCGGAATAAAAGCAAGTGAAATTCCTCAGACCAGTCAGATAACAATGGAACAGAAACAGGTGGGACTTGCCACAAGTACATTCAAACAAGAGAATCACTCAGAAATGCAATGTTTCTAGGGTTCGGTAAAGTGCATGGTGACCTAATGGTCCCAATAGATAGTATGGTCTTGTCTAACCTCGAACGTAAGTTCACTTACCTCGTTTGAGACACAAGTGCGGTAGGAGCAAGGATTCAACACTCAAAGAACGCAAAAAATGCAGAGTTGGAGAGCTCCTGGGAGTTGAATATTTTGCTTAGCGTCTATTTGATACCAGCAAGCAGATAAGGCACCTGACCAGACAGATAGGAACAGTAACTTGTGTTGGACATGCCCTGTGGAGACATGAGGATTTATTTTCTTATTCTTTATTTTGATTTCTTACTCTGCATTTTCAATTTTATCCCACCTCACTTATTTTTAACACATTTTTTAGTTTTTATTACAGGCTAGGGTGACACAAAGGGGTGACCCCGGTCAAAAACAATAATAGTTAAACAAATGAAATAATCAAAGATGCATGATTACAAAGTGAAATTACATTCAATAACGTCAATGCCCGTTCAGCTGTCTCAGGGCGAGTAACAACTGCTGTAATTGTAGACCAATCTAAGCCATTTTCAAATAGCGAAACACTGCAGTCACAATAAGAAATCTTAGTCTTTGCTGACCACCTCTTGCTCAAAGTGGTCACAGGTAAAATGTATCCCATTAGCAAAGTCACATGATCGAAGAGTAAATGTATAGCATCAGGTGGGAAACGTAATTCTGGCATTTACCCCGGTTAAACTCTAAGTGCTCTTCATAAAGAATCCAAATGATATAGAGACACTCTATATTTTAAAAAGTGCTAATCTGATCAGTCACACAAAAATCTGCCACTCAGAGGCTTTCTGCTCTTCTTCAGAATAAATCAACATCTCTTAAGAAATGTGATGACAAAAGAAAGCTGTGAAATAAATGAGATGATAGAACTGAAAGGCTTCAGGGAAAGGATGAAAAAATGAAATAGTAATCAAAATGACATACCCAAAAGATGACTTGGATCTATTGGCTTTACTGTGGGCTGATGACTAATTTCTATCATTCTGTCCATATCTTGTTTGTATTTAGCTCACTGTAGTGTGCCGATTTGTTATTAAAACAACAAAATAATAATATATTTGTAATTTTGCACATCTGAAATTTTATCAAACATTTTAGCTCTTTGTCAAAGTGCCATTTATTCAAATTCTCTTACTACATTTAGTGCTTCAGGAGGACATTATAAAGTCTAGGACACAAAGGCACTCTCTGAATGGTAGACCAGACTGCACATATATAACAATACCAACGAGTAGATTGTATTCCTTAAATAATGAATTTGCATTTCTGGCTATTGCATGGGAAAGTATTATATTTAGTAAAGATTCACCTTACCAATAAGTAAAACATGACAAAAATAACACAAATGTGACTTAAAACCACTGTATCCTGACAGTCTTCTCTTACTATTAGGAAATGGGACAGAATAAAATGATTGCAAAAAGGCCAGGAAATGAAAGAGTCTTAAAGAAGCAAGGGCCCAAATTTGGAAAATGAATGAAGGCCAAAAAAAAATCAACACCATATATGCTAATCTGAAATCAGAGCTGAAAAGCACAGAAATTCCTGACTTCCTAACTTTTGATTTCTAAGAGTCAAAGGTTTTATTTTCAAATTCCAAAAACTAAGACACTGCTTAAATAGTGGAAGCAGAATAATGTCTTATATCACAAAGTCTGACCACCAAGTTCTAGCCATAGGGCACCTTTGTTTACAAAAACATTGCCAAACAAATGGTAGATAATACCCAATAGTGGTGCCAAAAAGCAGAAACAGTCATAAAACAGCAATGTTAAAATATAAATACAGTATAATAGAGATAAAAAATAACTATAGTCTCACAAAGAAATGTTAAAAACATTAGAAAAACTATTCTCTCTACTCTAGAGAGAAGGCAGATTTATTTTTATTTTAGAGGGACCAGATGATGAAATGTAATCAAGAGCTGAGTCTAATTCAAGTACCAAAAAATTTAGTACTATCTTTTGTCAAAGCACCAATCATAACAAAGAATTTTCATCAAAATGACTATTCCAAAGGTTCAAAATAAACCGAGTTCACTATGAAGCACATACCAAACAAACAGAGTCTGTGGTTTTCAGTCCAGTCACAGGACTAACCTTTATGCGATTGCATCAATGACATAATGTGTCATGCTGCATGAGCTAGTCACCATAGCAACCAGCACAACAAATGGCAGCACCCATAAAGAAGCAAACAGAGTCAAGAAAGACATGAAAGAAAGAAAGCTGTAGCCATATTCAGTTAGTTTGCCAATTGTGACAATAACAATTTGAAAAACAAAAGTAAAATCAGGTAAACATTATGACTGTAAGTTAATAAAGAAAAAATCCACAATATTTAGACATTCCAACACAGTAATTAGGGATGATACAACAATTAACTAAGAGAGTAAGAAAGAGAACAACATAGCAGTAAGGGAAGTGATCAAACCTTTATATGGTTGCATCAATGACATAATGTGTCATGCTGCATGAGCCAGTCACCATAACAAGCAGAACAACAAATGGCAGCACCCATAAAGAAGCAAACAGAGTCAAGAAAGACATGAAACAATATTAATGTCTTCAAGAAAGAATCAGAAAAATATTAGCAGAGCAGAAATGAATTCTGCACTTTTCAAAACCCTCTAAAGTGAAAAGGAATAAAACAAATGCAGAAATAACACAGGAAAAAATCGTAAAAAAAATATGACTAACTGAAAACTAAAATGTAGACATTTCAGAACCTGAGGAGTAGTCATCATGAGTCAATTGTCCAAACATCTAACCTTGTAGCGCCTGTGCATTTTATGGACTATTCAGTTTACTTTACTGTATTTTCTGTTTATGTCATTATGGATGCATTGTCCTTAACCAATTAAACAGCATGTAATTTCAAAGCACTTTGTAAATGATCATTTTGTAACCTTAAGTAATTACATGTTATAACTTATTGCACACTTCTGCCTCTTTCAAATAAATAAAACAAAAATGATTATTGGTTATGATTCCTCAGAGACCAATGGATGAAGACAGTTTAAAACATTCACTGTATGTCTTAGGTTTGCCACTAAGGAGCTTCTAATGCCATTAAGACTGAACTTTAAAACATCACTTCTATGAAAACATTATTTCAAAAGCACATGTCAATCAATAAAAAATTGTGTCAAATAGTATTTTAAAATATAAATGAAAACAGACTGGAAAAATAATTGATTAGATGATATATTCATTTGTGGCCTTGTTCCAAGGCTCAATTTTAAGATTTCCATTACAAAATGAGATGCACCATAATGGGTACAATGTATTTACTCAACATTTCAAAGAAACTAGCAATCATTTATGACCTTTAATTCACTGCCTTTATGTTATTTTAAAGTACTGTAACTACTTTCTTGAAAATGTTAATGAGATTTGGTTTACATAGATTAAAATTTTTAACCGTTTCAATGCCTTGTGGTAAATCATGCTGTTTTGAGAGTGTATGCACTTGACTTGGCTTGGCTATAAGCCCTAAAAAAATACTTTCTCTGGATTTTCTCAAATATTATTATGTTTATAAGGACCCCAATAATTGTGTTTATTTCACTGTGATGTGCCATTTGTATTTTACTTAACTAATGTACAGTGGTGTGAAAAACTATTTGCCCCCTTCCTGATTTCTTATTCTTTTGCATGTTTGTCACACAAAATGTTTCTGATCATCAAACACAT
>JANRMT010062841.1:51314190-51362288 GCA_026402145.1 Polypterus bichir lapradei | reverse complement strand
ATGTGTTTGATGATCAGAAACATTTTGTGTGACAAACATGCAAAAGAATAAGAAATCAGGAAGGGGGCAAATAGTTTTTCACACCACTGTATGTGTGTTGGTCACACAGTCCTATATATACTGCAGTGATGCACAGAAACACAGAAACCAGAAACCAAAACCAGAACATTTAAAAGCAGCAATAGTTCAAACATGTTTATTATTTAAATGAGTCGGAGTATAAAAGATAAAAATGAAGTTAGGTTCCCATTTTATGTCATAAAGTAACAGTCATTAGTGCACATGGGATCAAAACAACTGTTATGAGCTAAATCATTCCTAAGCACAAAAGTCCCAAAAAATCCCAAAACTGCTCAATAGGGGGGCAAATACCATCAAACCCTAGATAGTAACAGAGAGTGCGACAAAGAATCTTTATTAATAAAAAGATATATTTATACCAAAATGCAAAAATAAGCTCAGAGGAACACAAGGCAAAAGCCACAGAAGACAATGCTTTCAAAATAAGCCCAGAATTACACCAAATCCACAAATGGTCAAAACCAAGAACAAAAAGGTCACAAAAATCCAATAAATCACAAAAATATCAAAAGAGCTAAAACACAGAGGAACTCATCAAAACTCTAATGCATCCACAATGAAATTCTAAGGACGGTGAGTTTTCCCTTGATGGTGAGGGGCAGGTGCTCCCCCTTTTGTAGAACTACCAACAAAACACATGACACACAGTAAAGGATGTTCAGGCAAAACAAAACTAAAGAATCAATGATTTTAATGTAAATAATAAAAAATATGCAAAAAGGAGACATCTGAATCCCAGCTGGGAGAGGAACGCTGGCTGAAATATAACAGTAATACTGATGTAATGTTAAAAACTATAAGGATTAGAGTTTAGTTTTATTGTTTTGATTTTCTTTCCTTTCGTAATTTTAACCTGCTCTCTTGTTTGCTCCTGGTTTGCATTCTGTTGTGTGTTGGAAACTACTGCATGCCAATGTCTTTTACTCCAATTTTACCCACAATTCTAGGGCTCCTAGGTGTCATCCTGATTGAAACAGCAACTACCTAAGAGACCTATTTTAAAATCCTTGCTGCACCAGCTACTTTGTGGTGTCATTAACTTAATTTTGCAGCTTTTGCTCTTTGCCACCATTTTTGTGTTTGCCCCTTTTGTGTCAGGTTTTTGTATTCTTTGTATTTATTCTGGCTTTTGACTCTAGCGTTGGATTTTTAAGATTTATTTTTTCATTTACTATCTCATTTGAATCTTTTGTCCATTCTTTGTCCTATCCATTCTTTGAATTTTGGAATTCTTTAAATACCTTGAATTTAGTTTTGTTTGATTTTGTTTTCTTAAGAAAATTAATAAATTGATTTAAATATAAAATGTGTGCCTGGTTTTTGACTATTTTGGCCTCCCTTGTCTTGGTGGCATCATAACTAAAATTTGAAGCAGAGCTGGAGGATTTCAAGATAACAAATATTGCATGGCTTCTTAAATATGAATAAAAATCCAGATTAACTGTAAGAATGGGGACAAAGATGGAACCACTCAGTATAATGGGTAGGGTTAAACAGTAAAAAGCACCTACTACAAAGAGTCAGAGGGGCGTTTCCCAAAAACAATTGATCTTAGCGAACATCAAACAAGGTAACAAACAACATAGGTAAGGGAAGGGTGAGTTTTGTGAATATTTCCTGACCACCTTTGTTATTCTGCATTTAACAAACAAGTTTAATAAACTTATTGTTTGGACTCATCCCTAGTAACTATGTCAGAAAATTAGACTGTTAATAATGGGAATATTGATCCCACATATTTCATTGGTCAAATATATGTTATATTGTCACATCTGACATGTCCAAAAGTAAAAAGAAGTAATTAAAAATCAACACACAAAAAAGCACAAAATAAAGAAATTAAAATTTCAACTAATAGGTAAAGTTTGTCTGTGCTTTCAAAATTAGACATGTATCATCACTGTATGAAGTGATTTACAATACAGAATATTAAAAGATGACCTGTGGTGGAGATACTGATAAAGTACTGAACTACAGTCAGTACACACAGATAAGAAGGAAACAAAGCTTGCATGCATGTAAAAAAACTCATCATAGTTGTAAAAATGGACAGGGATTTTTGTTAATTTTACTTTGGGCACTTCATACCATAGGATTAGAGTCTCATTGTAACATTTTGCAGAACTGTGGTTACATTTTTGGGTTATAGTTCGTTTTATTTGAAGATGTAACCAAGAATATAGTTTTTCATATTTGACTAGAAACCATAAAATAATTGTCTAGAGATTTAAAGGACCCAGAACCAACATTCTACAACAATAGAATTTATAACAGTTTAAAGTGAATTTTAAAAAGGGATTCAATTACAGGGTGGCACGATGGTGCAGTGATAGCGCTGCTGCCTCACAGTTAGGAGACCCGGGTCCTCACTGCGTGGAGTTTGCATGTTCTCTGGGTGCTCTGGTTTCCTCCCACAGTCCAAAGACACGCAGGTTGGGTGCATTGGCGATCCTAAATTGTCCCTAGTGTGTGGCTGTGTGTATTCCCTGCGGTGGGCTGGTGCCCTGCCCGGGGTTTGTTACCTGCCTTGCGCCCTGTGTTGGCTGGGATTGGCTTCAGCAGACCCCCATGACCCTGTGTTAGGATATAGCAAGTTGGATGATGGATGGATGGATTCAATTACATTAATCAGGTTTGAAAGAATACATATGAGCATCAATTGTTTAAAGTAAATGTATAACGTATGTATGATCGATAGGCCACAATTTGCCACATTGTCAGGTTTTCACTTATATAAAGAATGTGTTGATCTTTAAATAAAATAATTTGTGAAAATTTTAAATACAATCCTTCATTGTGACCATAGCCGCCTTAGAGCACAAAATGAAAATGTTGCCAATAGGTGAGCGTCAATGATGATTTAAAAAAGGAATGTGAAAAAGAAGCCTTAGCCTTGAGAAGAAGTTTACATGGACAGTTGAAAAGTTGGTATAGGAAAAGTGGAAAGCTCAACATGCTTGGATTTTGGTTATCATGCTAATTTATGTACAGCTAGCCCCATTGAGGACTCTTGAGTAGTGCAGAATTCTAGAATGGCTGTGCCATCAAATTAAAAATTATTTGTAGTCAGCCCTTACGGTTTGTGGGTTTACGATTTGCAAATCTGTCTATTCAATGGTTTGTCATCAATAATTAAATGAAAATTATTTTGCAATGTGTGTAGGCTAAAAAATGTAAAGAAAACTAAAAAATATTTAGTAAGTCATACAAGCATCAAATATATGTATTATTAATTATTTGTTATTGTTTACTACCATAAATATGCACACAAATTTATTACAATATGTTAAATGTTGTAAGTTACACTGAAGAACTGTGGGACTGTATACTTTGTCTGGGGGATGCCACACACCTCTGTCTTGGCTGTACATAATCAGCAATATGTCTATCACCTCTGTTTCTCGGTATGTATGTTTTAGCCTATATTGTTGAATGTTTTCACAGATTTTTGCATTTGTGGGGGTCCTGCACCCCTAACCTCAGAGGATCAACTTTAAATCAATTCAATATGAAAATGACTGTTGGGATCAGTTCAATCACAGTACATGAAACTGGCCAAGATAGTATTAAGAAACAACTGGTGTGTGTTATTGCAGGGTCTGGAATATATTTAGAGCAGGACTAAAATGTCTTACCTCCAAAGGTACAATTTTCAAAAATCAGTTAATTATGTAAATAAAGTTTGGTGGTTCTTAAAGCAGGCAGTATGCGCCTACTTTCATACTGGCTTAGAAAGCAAAATAAATTAATTCTCTTTAAATTTCTTAAAAGTATGCCAAGATGGCATGCCGAGCTTCATTAAGATGTAATGGTAATTACCTTTGGATATCCATGAAAACAATTAAAACGGTTACCTTTCACAGACAGCAATTAATTTTTCCTGAGACCTACTTTCATGAGATTTTAAAAACAATTATACATTAATTTATTCAGCTTGCCTCTTCTGTCATAAGTGACTCAAATTAAGAAGAAAGACCATTCTTGGCAAATGGTCCAACTGAATTACAGTAATAACCGAAGTAATCTGTATGAAGTTTCCAGCTGCAAAACAGACCTTTCAGTGAATAATTCAGAATCCCTTTCTGTCAGTACCAAAGCCTGACCTGTGTTGTGAGGTATGCCTTTCACATGGAATACTAACCTTTTTAAAGATTTGAGCCATTTCACCTTGTGAGGTGTCAAGGCATTGATATAAGCTGCTCATGATAGATGTGGCTGGAGTGAATAAATAATTCAATAAAATCCAACATGTTGTGTCTCACCTACTCATCACAAGAAATTCTGGGCACATCTATTGTCCATTTATCTCATTGTGGTCATGTTGGCTGAAATCGAATATTAGAATATGAAATTCTCTACTTAAGTGTGAAAAGCAAGTTTAATATAGGCCAAAATCAGGTTTTTAAAGGGTGTCCTCAATTTATTTTAATTGTCCTTACTTTTAACTAACTGGTGGTCCAAAGCTGATAGTTTCAATGATTAATCTCAAATCCTCCAAGCTCACATTTTAGTAGATACTATGGCAGCATTGCATGCATTTCAAATGGCTGCTTTAACCCAAAATCCATCACCTTAGATTACATTTCCCATAATGAGATATTAAATCACACTTGATGCTATGCCTTTACTTCCCATCCATGGTAAGTTGGTGCTGTGCTCTTGCCATGATGTTCTAGGCTCTGCTTCCACACAACCATTTAGTGAAAAAAGTGGTCACAAATGAAGAATTATTTTAGTTTAAATTAGCTGATAAAGGGTTTAAGTAGGGAGTCTGAGTGTTAACATGAGCTTGCCAGAACAAAGCGCATCAAATGACGAGAAAAAGTTATAGGGGAGACAGGAGAAAAGGACACCACTCTGTCATAAGGTGGCAAAAATTAAGATGTTACCAATTAGCAGAAACTGCATCTGTTTAAGACATGGAAATAAATCAGAGTTTCCAGTAGAATACCACATGGAAAAAGGCAGAATGTGCTTAATTACAATAGATATAAAGCTTAATTGATTATAAATTCCACTGAATATCATTTTAGGTGATTTTAGATGGGCAGCATGGTGGTTTATTGGGTAATGCTGCCTCCTCATGGTTCAGTGTCCCTGGGATTGAATCCTGTACCTAGTCATTTTCCCTGTGAAGTTTGCATGTTCTTCCCTTGTCAGTCTAGATTTTTCACTGGTTGCTCCTTGTTTTCCTTCTTTATAACCAAAATTATACTTATTATGATGATTGGCAATTGCAAATTAGCTCAGACATAAAAAAAGACTCTTCCTGCCTGCTTGAGAAATTACTTAAATATAATATAATGCATAACGCTCATACAGATCCACAGAGGATGCCACAATCTTGAATCTTCATACAGTACTGAGCCTCTTTAGACTTGGACTTGACTTGGTTTTGACTAGTTGAACTCTTGAACACGTCTTGGACTTGACAATGGCGGACTTGATTATATCTCTAGTACTGTCCTACCAGGACAACAATAGAGAGAGGGGTTAGGAGCATGTGTTGATACAGTGCATTGCCACATCCACCACATGACAAACCAACTCAGGATCCCAGATTAGGATCTGAGTGCAGCCATGCAATGGGTGACAACGCAGCACCACACTAATTCAGTTTATAGTGGCTGGAGTGCCAATTCCACCACCAACCAACAGGTTTTACCCTGCAGGTTGGAGGGCATACGTGCAGGGCTGGATGCAGATTAACATCATACCCAGGATGGAGCAATTGCAGGTTAAGAGCCTTGCTCAAGGGCTCAACAAAGTAGGCATTTACGGGATTGAAACCGGCAGCCTTCCAATTGCTAGTGCAGATCCCTAGCCTCAGAGCCACCACACCGCCTACAGGACAACAAGAAAGGGAATTATGTTCAAATCCTATCAAAAGATTTTAGCTCTGCATTTAGGACAATAATCTTCTCTAAGCCCATCACTAAACTCAGGGACCTTCATCTGAGTACTTCATTGTACATTTGGATCTTTAACTTACGGACTGGCAGACCCCAGGTGGTTTAAGTGGGGGCCGCACCTCATCATTCCACACTCTCAACACAGGCACTCCACATGGCTGCATTCTGAGTCCACTGTTGTACTCTTTCTGCACTTATGACTGCACAGCTGCACATACCTCTAAATTCATTGTCAAATTTGCCGAAGACTCAGCTGTGGTAAGCCTGGTATCTGACAACAACGAGCAGGCTTACCTGGATGAAGTGAAGAGTCTGTCACACTGGTGTCTGGGCAATAGTCTACTCCTGAATGTCAGCAAGACAAAGGAATTGATTGAGGACTTTGGGTGAAAATAGCAAAGGCACTACCATCCCCTCATCATTAATAGCACTCAGGTGGAAAGGGTTGTGAGATTCAGATACACTACGTCGGCATTCACATCACAAAGGACCTAACCTGGTTCAAACACAACAACACCTTGGTAAAGAAGGCACCATAACATCTCTACTACCTTAGACATCACATGGCTTTCAGGCTGCCCTCAGAATTACTAAAGAACTTCTACACATCTACCATCAAAAGCATTCTGACAGGAAGTACTACCATATGGTTTGGAAAATGGCACACAGCAGGACAGCAAAGCTCTGCAGAGATTGGGGCAAGTCAGCTGAATACATCAGTGGGTGTGTACTCACTAACTTAATTTATAATAAGCAGTGCTGGACCAGAGCAAACACAATTACCAATTATAGCAGCCATCCCAACAATGGCCTCTTTTCTGTACTGCGGTTAGGTAGACGCTGCTGTTGTCTAAGGAGACTGAGGAGGAGCTTTTCAACCCAGTCCATATACTGTACATCTTGAATAAGGAAGGTTTCTAGAACTACATGATGCCCTACTTTTAAATCTCTTACTTAAAGTTATTTATTTAGTTAGTTATTATTTATCACATATTTAAAATTTTATTAATGATTTTTGGTACTTATAATCTATTACTATTACTCACCTTTTATTTATCCTTAAAGGCACAGTTATTGAAGTTGATCAACAAAGCATTTCACTACAGGTAATACTGTATGTAAAATGTTTATGTGACAATTATGTTTGATTCGATTGATCCACTTGAGCCCACTTTAAAAACCATGCTAGTTTATGTTCTGGTTTCACATAAAGAATGCATATAAGATTCAAATCTGCTTCTGTTTTTAAATTCCTTCAGTAGCTTAGTGTTGGGTGTAGTTATTATCTCAATGTTTATAATGAAGAAACCTCAGATACCAAAATAATTGCTTTTCAGTTCATTATTCACAGTAAAGTCTTAAATCTTCTCAAAAACTTTAAAAACTAGACTAATGTACATTCTACTAAACATTCATTTAAAATATTATTTGATTTAATAAAATCTTACCACAAGATCTATAAAGCATAAATCCCAACTTTTCATTTTCTAAAATAGTTGTTTACTTTTTCAATTCATAATGTTATGAGGACCTTCAGCCTACCCTTGTAGCTTTTGACATAAGACAGGATGGCAGTGCACCACAGAACACAATTTTACTGTTAAGAGATGCTAACTGCCTCAACATGTATGTTTTTATTGAATATTGTGGAAGTAAACAAATGTCCTCAGAAAATTTCACAAGAAGATTGGAGACTTGTGCAACCTTCTAAAATTCATTGACCATGCTGAGAATCAAACCTGGGTCCCTGAAGCAGCAGATTTAATTACACTGTGCCCCTTCAAATCATAGTGCTTACTCATTCAAATAGCCATATTCATTCAGAATGGGTCAGTGATGTGCAGTCAGGGGAGGCAGGTGAGGCAAAGCATCATCCTCACCTGTCATCATGAAAAGTAAAAAAACTAATAATGATAACATTCATTTGTCCACTAGTCTATGCTACAATTTTGTTTACTGTATGATTCTAAAGATTTTGATCATTTTTATAGTCAAAATTCGCTAATTTGCCACATTTCCTGTTCAAATACAGGGGAGAAACGTGAGGTGCGGCAGCAACAAGCCTCACCTCACCTTAGACTGCGCTCTCCCTTACACACTGGGCTGATGTATCCAATTGGCGCATGCCCATTGCTGTCTCTCTGTATGTTGCCAATATAATGTTTGCAGACATGTTTATTATACACTCTGACTTTCCACAGTCTGCTAATATCTTTAATGAATGTGTGTGACATATTTAGTCTTGTTGATCGGACATAAAACCGCAGTGAAAAGGCACAAGGTGAGGCAGACAGTTCCGTGTCACACCGAAGGGGGTGCATGTGAGCCAAACAGGTGCTTGTTGCTGCTGTTCTTCTACGCAGAGGCTCTAGGTGCCAATAAGTTTGCGATATCAGAAAGTGAAGTGCACTGCAACGGTTCGTTTATTTTTATTTTTTGTTCCGACTGACTGCCAAAATGGAAGACTAAGATTATTAAAACTATAAGAAAATAAGGAGGACTTTTACAAGAAAGTGACAGAGATTTTTGTGGAGAAGGATAGGTGCATGGACTTCATTTACAAATAAAGGTAAGACCATAAATGGTTTTCAAATTTATAAAAAAATGGGATCAGACTAAGAAAAAAAAATCCAATTTTTAAAAACTAAATTTTGACCTTAAATAACATATTTTTGTTTTTCTTGTTATCCTTTTGTTGAACAGTCTGTATTAAAATTGATCAAAGCATCAGAATTAAAAGCTTTTAAAAACAACTAAATATTTCAATTAAGGTCAAAATTGAAATCCATTTTTTTGCACACCACTCTATACTTTCATTTGTATTGTATGAGTATGAATTGTGGAATTGCAACGGCAAATTCAGAACACACGGAGGGTGCAGAGCACTGCTTTCTCTCGCTGCTATAAATGTTATGTTCTTTCTTAGCCAAATATGTACTTTACCTATGTGTGTGTAAAGAATGCTGAAGAGATATGAAACATAGCCAGTAGTCAATGTGCATGCTGCCAATTGAATAGTGAATAAACTACTCTTTGGGGTTCACATACAGTATTTGTAAATCTGACTCTGAAGGAGTCAGTGTCTCACCAGCCATTAATCTCACCACATGTTACCGGAATGGGTCAGTATTGAATCATCAGTTAACATCTTTAGTACATGTCAAAAATATAGAATACCAAGAAAAAACATGTATTGAAATGTCAAATATGTGCAAAATTCACACATACAGGGAAGGAATTTGAACTCAAGGCAACAGTTCAATTGACTGCTCCAACATGCCACTATACACGCCACTTCAACAAACACTAAAAAAACTGGAATAAAGTAAAGAAGAACTGATTCACTTCACAGTAATGCAATGTCACTTATACAGTTTTTAATCCTAGTAGCTTAATCCTCTTAGGTCCTCTTGTATGCTGAAGGAAGTTTTATTTCAGCTTCAAAATTAGTGCCAGATTTAAAAGTCTATGAAATTCCGTAAGAGGAAGCTAATTTATGATATACAAGAGTGCAGGTCAACAGTACATAAATACAACTCACAAATATAAATTTATTATGTCCATTCTCTCCAGGAAGCAGCATTTACAAAGTATTTTAGATAGATAAATAGAATAAAAAAAGGAATGTGGTAAAATGTCTTAGTCCATAAAATATTTTCAGATGCTTCAAAACAGGCGTAGGAACTTCTCACTTTTGTAGCTTCCTTCCTCTTTTCTGAATAATTTCCTCAACCTCCTATTTATGGATCTGTTAAAGCAATATACAACTTAAAGTATAAGATAGAACAGATATTTTTACAATTAGGGTAGGCTGCAATCAGAATAAAAAAAAACATAACTGGGTTAATGAAGAGAGCCTACAGGGTAGTAAATAGCAGACTGCATTTAGGTGATTGAACTGCTTTTTAAAAGAGAAGGACAACATGTGAAGCAAAGTCTGACCTAAGCTTAAAAGAGTACAGCGCCACTACCTGGGGCCTCATGTATAAACGGTGCGCACGCACAGAAATGTTGCGTAAGAACTTTCCCACGTTCGTTATACGATATATAAAACCTACACTTGGTGTAAAGCCACGCACTTTTCCACGGTACCTCATACCTTGTTGTACGCAAGTTCTCCGCTCGGTTTTGCAGACTGGCGGCACCCAGCGTCAAAGCAGTGCTACTGTTCCTGTGTGGTTACTCTTTTATTTTCCGGACATGGCTTTATACACTGAAACTAACCGCATATTGTTTATTAGTGTAATGCATCTGATTGTAATTAACTTGTAACAATATAATGGTCCAGGGAATAGCCATAGTATTTCAAATACCATAACTGCTTTAGCGTTGTTACTCTCACTGCACTGCTTCTTTTTCTTCTTCTTCTTTCAGCTGCTCCCGTTAGGAGTTGCCACAGCGGATCATCTTTTTCCATATTACTCTCACTGCACCACTCGGAGTATTTATATCACTGTATCTGAGTGGGGAATCACAGCAGCAGCTGATCGGAAAGAGATTTATCGGTATACAGTATCAAGCACACGCTGTCTCAGCCACGGCAAAATGTTTCAAAGCCTTTCCTGTATGGACCTCGCGGTTCAGAAACAGTTTCATCCCAAGAACTTTAAACGCACTTAATCAATTGCTCCTTGTAGAACTGTTTGTACTTATAAGTGCAATCACCCCACTGTAAACTTGCACTACAGTTATAATATTACACAACCTGAGCCACTTTATAAAGCGCGTATTTACATATGATGACGATATCATTTTTAAGATGAAATGCAGCAAAATTTGTTTATTACATTATACAGATAAAACTTTAACTTCATTTAAATAATCTATATTCTTCACTGGGACTGGCGTGAAGGATAGAATAATTAAACATGTACTACGAAGATATTTCAGTGTTCCTTAAACATTTTGAAGAATCGGCGCTCTAAGCATACAGATGGCTTAACGTCTATTACAGAGCTGATTGTGTGGCGATCGGTTACTTGGAGAAAGAAACGCAAGGACTGCAGGGGCGGCCACGCAAATATATATTGAATATAAAACAGAAAGAGAAAATAACGACAGCTAAAAATGCAGCGGCAAATTTCAACAAAAGTTAAACGCTTGTGTCATGAGCACGAGGAGGCTATGCAGTGTCCGCAACGGATGTGGCCATCCACCGTGCATAAGATACCATATTGACCTTGGCGGGTGAAGGGGCCACCGATTCTTTCTCTGCCCAGGGCCACCACAAGCCTAGAGCCGCCCATGAGTACTACTGCAATAAATTATTTCATCGAAGGTCATGCACAATCACTGCGCCGTGAAACCCATGGTTAATAACGTGCTTTAACTCCTATCATCATGAAAATGATATCACCTATACATCTCAATATTTTATTTATTTAGAGAGCTGTAATATCACGAATGTAATGGATTCTGTGTCCAGTCGGAGGAAGAGAGCCGGTTTAAGAAGCAAGTAGTGATTCACACACATAGAGCACATAGAAGATCACATACAAAACAAAGCATTTAATATGCTACTTTAATTACGATGTGGTTTGAGAAACTGGTTAATTAAACAATTTTAAGATAAAGTTTATGATGTTCTACTTTAATGACAAAAAAAACTACATGATTAAAGTGGAAATTTCGAGATTGAAGTTGACATTTCGTACGTTTTCCCACTGTGTGACTTTTTTTTCTCTGTACCCTAATAAGCTTTCATATGACACTCACTCAGACAGTGGGCTACGACTCGCCTTTTCACGGTGACTTTGATATCTGACAAGTTCTTTTTTACTTCCGGCACTGTGCGACTTTGTGAACGTGAGCTTTCAAGTTTCTCCAACACGCTATGTCACTCGATCAACTGCCTTTTGTTGATTATACCACGGTTTAAATAAACAAATAGTATGTTTTTCCTTTGCCTCCACTTGGTATTCGCTGAAATTCTTATATTTTTCCCCGTGCTTTTCCCATTGTCTTTTCACAGAAGGCTGAGCTTAAGGGCGATTTATATTGATTTGCATATTCAAAGAGGCGTAATTCTGGGAGGAGTTGGGGCGGGACAGAAGGCGCGTGCACATGTGTTAGTTTTCATGCTGATCGGGATTTATGGAGCTGAAGAACGCGGAAGTTGGAGTACGCACAGATTCCTGCATCTGGATTTTTCTGTGCGTAAGCACATTTTGGCTTTTGTGCTTACGCCATGTTATAGTGCAAATTCTGCGCACGGCGTTATACATGAGGCCCCTGGTCATCTGATAATTTTCTCTTATCCTGTTCAGGGTTGTGTAGAGTCAGAGTCTATCACGCCAGCATTGACCACACAACAGAAACCAAACATGGACCCTGTGCCAGTCCACCACAAGCCAGAATTATATAAGTGTACTGTGTGTGTAACATCATGGATGCAAATATGTAAAAAAGCCTCTCAGATTTTTGTGTGGACAACTAAATTGACAGATTAAAACAGGAGATTTTTTTCTTGTCCTTCTGTTATGGGAGCTGCTCAGAAGAATTAAAGAGTAAGAATCCATCAGTTGGGAAGCTGATGGATTTTTTGGATTTAGAAGTTGAGTAGTTACTTTACCATATTTCTGTCTGTCATTTTGTCTCTCTTTGCACTTTGGACCTTGGACTTGATTGATTTATTGGGCTTAAACTGGTTAGAATTTTGATGAGAATTCTACATAGTGGAAATGTTTTCAAATGCCTTACACTCAATTATTACTTCATTTAGCAACCCAAAAAAGAAACAATGATGATTTTATTTTGTCTGTTGTTTTCCAGTCTACTAGACTGTGACTTTCACAAATTTAGGCTATGGTGAGAAGACTCACATTATTGTATGTATAGCTCTTAATGAAAACTAAATCACAAAGGCAGTGGAGTTTCAAAATATATCTGCACTATGATTATGGAAATCAGGATAGTGCATAATAATATTCCTAACATCTGCCTGATAGGGGCTGGTTGGGATGCAATTCCTAGTCTCTCACTTTACCTGCAATGTGACATTGGCCTTTTCTGTTATGCTGGTTTCCATGTACAAATTATGTGATAGTCATATAATAGGAAGGGAAGAGGAGGAAAAAGGAGGCAGATCAATCTATAAGTTTGCTGATGCATCTGTAAGTTTGCTGATGCATGTGAAAATTTAGTGAGGTTGGTAACCCACAGAAAAATTTCCCTAGGGTGTAGGATTTGTTCTGACTATTTGTGATATAGTACATAACCTTCTGCCTGTTTTTGATTACATTTTACTCTCAAATAAAATAACCTCAACTGCTTGTTTCATAATAGGACCACAGTAAAACGACACCCAAACTGTTATGATTCCTGCCCCAACAAGCTACAAAATGAAGTGCAGGCATCAAAACTAACCCTCATTGCAGGTCTGGACCAACAGAACAGCCTAGCCTCAAACTCAAATGGCAGGCTCCTGGCCTGCATAGGCCCAAAATGGGACTAAAGCTTTCCAATAACAGAATATTCCAAAATGCCCTTTAAGGAGGAGAGAGAAAACAATTTAAAAACCTCTTGTCCAAAGATTCTTTACATTTAACAAATTTATTAACAGATTCATAGCAAAGTATCATAGAAGGCATGGCAATAAACTGGAGCAAAATTATTGTTTTTGCAAAAGACAAAACTTAAAGCAAAAAAATCCAAGAAATAAACTAGAAACCAGTACCTTTAAACACAGCAGCGATGAAGATCAGAATATCCACACAAATCACAGGATGCACTAAGGTAAACAATGCTGAACCTGCCCTACCTTCTTAGACTCTGTTTTTAGGAGACAGGACATAACAAAAAACAATAGTTATACTCTTAAGGTAATGTATAACAACAAAATGAATAAATGACACACTTTTACTTAAGTACAAAATGGAAGGAACGAAGCCAAAACAGAAATAATGAAATAACATTGAAAATGATATTTAAATAATAACAAAAGATTATAAAGAAACAAAAAACAACCCTGACTGTTCCATAACAAAGAATTGGATTGAGTGCCAGATCTTCAGAGATGTTGTGATTTGGTGTCAGTGCTATAGAAAAAAGGGTGTGAGGCCTTCCAATCAACCACCAGAGCAAGCCAGGATCTCTACTGGGCTGTCCAAAATAGCCAACTCAGCCAGCTCTCACTCTACTATCTGAGGCTGTGGTCAATGTCAAAATGCTTTGAAGTTCCAAAATATCTTAAGCTTTATTCAGACGGGAAAATTATTACACCAGGATGTTTCATAAAATAATTACTACTGTAATTTAAAACCTGTCTGAATCACTTGTATCAGTAACTGTTTAAGAAATGTGTGTTCACATAAAGATTACAGGGCCTTTTACCTTGTATTAAAGATCTATAAAAAAAAACCTTAGGGTTAAACTAGTCCTGTGTGAATCAACAGGTCAGTGAAATTCTGTCATTTTCAGAAGACCTCTATAATTTTATTCTCATTCAGATGAGACTAATGATTTTAATGATTTCAAAATAATAAATAAATAGATGAATGAATGAAATACAGTATATATGACAACAATTCCACAAATGCATGTGTGGAAGAGTAGCAAAACAAAACCTCTTAATGGAAAGAATGGAGGAGACTCTGAGATAAAATGGACCCAGTTGTCTGAGTCTAAGTGTTATGTTTGACAACACTTCGTGCGATCCTAAATACACTAACCTTATCATGAAGAATGGGCACCAAAGTGTGCCACAATGTCAAGGTCTTGACTACTTATGAAGATACAAAACTGCAAACTTGATGATTCAACAAACAGATGAATCCAGGAATAAAAGCATCTGCTTTCAGTAGTAAATAATAATACATTGATACATTGGTTCACATAGCACCTTTCCTATGCTTACACATTTTCATAAATATTCAAAAGTGCACAATAAGAAAGGAAGCACAGAAAATGCTCAACAAACATGAAACTATTGAAAAAATCTTGCAGCAAATCAATGACTCAAAGCAAACAATCAAAACCTGAGTGTCAGTGTTGTAGAGTGGCTGATCCCTTAAATCAATCTTAGGTAAACAGGCTTTTGACTGCCACCACTTACTAATTATCATTTTGTGCAATGGTTGTAGAGACTAGTCCTAAAGGACAGAGGGCTGTAATTACTCCTAAAAGTGTGTTTACTGCATATTGACTTATGGTGTGGGAATACTAAAAAAATAAAAAAGCATATCTTTACATTTTGATATTACACATCTTTTAATAACTGTGCAGTAGAACCTTCACATTTAAGTTCAAATTTATTTTTGTAGTAGAATTAAATCTACCAAACAATAGGTCGTGTTGTACAACAGCAGCAGCAGGCAATTGATACAGCAGTACATTAAGTGTTTGATGTATTAACATATTTTTATGTGTTTTATCATAGTCTTTGTTGTCTTTGTATTATTTTTCATATCTTTATATTATTTCCAATGATTTTGTTTATTACTAGTTACTTGTATGCTGTCTTTTAAGATTATTTATGTTCCTTGCTCTTTGTGATTGAACCCCGAGGAGGCGGGGCCACCCTGACATCAGCAGTCCTAAGCCCTTCCTCTAGCAATTTAGAGCATTGGAACATTTTCTGCTCTCTGAATTGGGATTTGTTAGCTGTGGATTGCTTTTTTAGGCAAATACATTTTTACCTGTTTTTCTCCTCTAATGTAGAGTGTTGCCCTTATTGCCATTTTAATTAATAAATCCTTTATTTGTAAGGATTCTTTGTTTGACGTTTTTATGCACACCTGTGGTTTAGGGCCATCTCTCCTCTTGTGAGGTTTATGTTATATTTTTGGGACATTAAAGTTTATTTTGAGGTGTAACCCCCTTTTTGGACCTGCAAATCCTGAGGCCAGCCAATGGAGCTGGAATTAAGCCCAGTGGAGTGAGGCCTTTTTCAGGCAGGCAAAAGTACCCTGGCTTGGCCACTGAAGCCTTTTGGAAGCCTCACACCCCTTTTGTTATGTGGAAGACTACACTTCATAAAAATGCAAAATTAGAGGATATATACAAGAAATATACAGTTGCTCCTATATATCTGTTATGAATATTTTCACACCAAATACCAAAAAGAATATGAAGCATCTAAAAGACCCACAAATCAGGTCAGAACTTTCACTTGCCTGCCTAAAGATAGGCCTCAACCCAGGCAGTTTGACCCCAAAATTCCACAGGCAGATTTCGACCTGCACAGACCCAAAATGGGGACTTGGCCTTAAAGATTCAAAAAGTGATTTAAATGTCTCAAAATACACAAACAAGACCCTACGGTAATGGAAACAATAAAACATCTGGCGTGAGAGATAAGTCCAACAAAAAAACCTATAGGAATTTATTCAAGAAATAATCAAAAATTAAACAAAAGGCAAAAATAAGTAAAAAGGGCTTCCCTAAAAGGTAATCTGTGGTGAAAAAGTAGAGTTCATGATACAATTAACAAAGTTCCCAAAAATAAAAGGAAAAGCTTGAAAAAATACAAATAAACAATAAATGTAATGCTACATTCACAATGTGCACTATTCCACCGACAACCAATGAACCATTGAAGTACCCACTGCCCAACCTGGGATATAAAGTATGAGGAGCGGTTCTTCAGCAGTGATGTCTGGATGGCCACGCCTCTTGGGGTTCTATCCACAAAACACAAGGAATAAAAAGGAAAGGAAATGCGTACACTAAAACAATGCATACAAATACTAAAAAATAAACACAATAATATTAACTCATTTTACATAACAAAAAAAAAACATGAAAAATAATAATTAAACAAAAACAAATACAAAAGGAAAATGTGTTTAAACCAGGGAAAAAAAACTTTGGAAGATAACAGTTTCACAGAAGGGGACAGAGATGGAGGATTTCTGGGAGAACTTGCAGTCATGACACCAGAGCAATACAGGACACACTCAGAAACATCTCCAATCTCACTTAATCCCTTGTTGCCTAAATTTATTTACAATAATATATAAAAAGAAATTATTTTTGTAGTTTCCACTAGGACTGCTAGATGGTGTCACCAGTGCTTCCAATGCGATCCTTGGTACGTATCGAATACGCATCAACCAGCATTGGCAGGATACATACGCCACCTCGGCTGCAATCAGGCCAGAAGCTGTTTGAAGCGATTTCATGACAATGGTCTACAAAGGGTTAATGTGCCGATTGTTCATAAGACATGTTGGACAAATTGGAGTCCCTTGGGCCAGTTTACAAGAGCAAGAGAAGAAAATGCAAATTACACATAGAAGGCACACTGCTTTTTTTATATTCTAAATAAACCTTCAACCTGGTAATGAAATTTTGGAGTACTGGCCTTCACCTCATGCCTCTGAGCCATATTCTGCCACATGGGAGAGGACTCCTCATTACAAGTAGCTGAATTTCATCATTGCAAGGTTGTATCTGGCAGACACTCAGCTGCATGTGTAGCTGCAGCTAATACCAGCGGTGACTAACTGATATATAATACCTATCCCTCTTGGTCTATTATGATATTCACTAATCTGTAATAGAGGTTGCTGAAACCAGCAAATTAATGCTTAGCATCCAAGGCAATTAATAACAATTAGCAGCAAAAGCAGCAGGACTATATCTCTGCCTTTAATAAATTGCTCAGGCCATTTTACAGTGGCACCATTTGCCCTGGTGGCCTATGCCAGGACCCAAGATTTATGCTGAAGGCCCTCATCAATTAAAAATAATTTTTTAAATCTCACAGTGATTAAGTAACAGGAGACAGTGTTTTTATTGGAAAAATTAGTCACACGATTGTACAATAGTACAGAACTGATATAGGGTTCAAAATATCAGTGCTTCTATCAAAGAAATCTGAATAAAAAGATAAGCATGTTTTCATATGGAATGCATCATTATCAGAATAAACCAACTGAGATAGTTACAGTCACTATTCTTTTGACTTTTATTTCTTGGTAAATATTCTATACATAATAAAAGCTTTATTTTCTCAGTATCTAGCCTGTTCTTGGTGGCACAGTGGTTAGCACTGGCTTTCACAGTACTCCAATAGATCTATCTATCTATCTATCTATCTATCCTTGGTTTAAATTTTGTGCCTGGTTGCTCTGTGGATTTTACCAGTTCTTCCCATGTCTATGTGGGTTTTTCTCCCACATGCCAAAGACACGTGTGCTAAGATAATGGATATTTCTAAATAAGCCCGACCAGTATGTGATGGACTGCTGCCTTGCTTATTGTCTATGTGTTGCTTACCACTTTTGTTTCTTATTAGCGCTGGTGCCTTTCTGATCCTATTTGTTGTGTCTGAATCCATAACTTGGTCCTTGTCTGGGTGGAGTTTTTATTATTTTTCTCCAACATTCCCTAAGACATGAATCTTACGTCAACTGGTGACTCCAATTTGGCCCCTTCTGAGGATGAGTGTGTAAGTGGACCCTGCCATGGACTGGGGTCCAGGGATGTGCACTGTAGGTAGGACAGGCTTTGACTACTAGTAGGTTTGGATATGCTATGTTATGCCATGTTATGTAATTTTAATAATGTGTGTAATCCTTTTCATTTTGAAAATCTGAGTAAAACTCAGATCAAACATGTTAGAAATACAATGTATCCTATAATTAGGAAAAAAGCTGAAATGAGCTAAATTGAATCTTCAGCTCTAAACAAGACAATTCAAAGCAAGTGTGGAAAACGAGTAAATATAACTTATGTATTTTAAAGGGCACTGTTAGTTTGTTTTTAGTACAATATAATTTATTTAAAAAATCAGATTTTCATAATTCCATAAAAATATTGTAGTATTAAAGCAGAGGATTTTCATAAAGCAATTACAATAAATACTATTTTTTTGTTCTGGTAAAGTTAGGTATAGATTATTTATTATATAGACCTGAATAGCCCTTGTATGCTTATTCTTACTAGCCTGGTCGCTGTCAGGGTCAGCCTCTGTTATAGTTAAAAACATCCCCTTTTTTATATTATTACCAGAACAGACAGGAAAGAAAATATTATTCATAGATTAACTTAAAGTTTATTAATTGTGCCCAAAATGTAGGTAGAATCAAAGAAATGTTGAGTAAATAATAACTATACAACTTGAATAATAAATAGTTTATACTTGCTTAGGCTACCAGGTGGCTCTATATCTTAGTATGTTGATTGGTCACCAGTTCGATATGGGCCGGCATCACTCTTGGATGGAGTGTTAGAGACAGAACATAGCCGTCTGCATCGAAGTAGCAGCACAGACAACAGCATTTCTCTGTAAGCCTCAATTTATCTAGTTCTATGGTTCTTGACATGCTTCTCATTGTCCTTTCATTTTAGTCACCTGCCTTTCTGAGGCTGTCTTCATGGAAAGAGAAGAGGTGCTCATGCTTTCAAAGCTTATCCTCTGGGTTTGGACTGCAGGTTATATATAGCACTCTTGTACAATCCGTACATAGTACCAGATTGATGCAGAGCCTTTATCGCCCATAGCACAAATTGCAACACCCACCAGAGTAGCATGTAAGAAAAGTTCTTATCAGTGAAGGCATTCCTGAAAACTCTGAATGGTAACGGCTTGTAATACAAGCTACCAAGTTGTAAAATGGTCATAATGATCAGTGAAACATACGTACCTTAAAACTCTGAATGTAGAAGGCTTTTGTTTTGCATGTTTTACTCTATATTTATGCTTACTGTCTTTTAGACATTCAATTCAAAATGATTACGTAGTTTTTTTTGCAATTTTTATTTTATTTTCAAAAACCAGACCATTACAATGGCATGCTATTCAGTCAAACAAGTAACAATAACCAGATTTTTTCTTCATAATGAATACAATTTATAAAAGAAGAAGACATGATATTAGGCAAGTTATCATAAAGCTATTACAAATACACAGCATCAAAGTGAAACAATAGGTAAAAAACATTATTTTTGTGTAGTCCTTCTAACACAGGTTATTTCTCTTCATTTTTGAATGTTATTATAATCTTCATTATACCATTATTAGCTACTTTTAGCTATGCCTGGAGACTGAGTAAAAACTCTGGCTATGATCATTCTTATTAAAAAAATGTTATAACTTTGAAAATGACCAAGCCATTTGATTTAAGGTAACAAAACTGTGGTACCACTTTGATTTAGATATTGCAAAAATGTATCTATTAGTAATTTATTACTATATAACAAGATGTTAACATACAGTTCTTTGGGTATCCATAACACTTACAAAGCATCCATAAGGTGTTTACTCATCCCTGCAATGTGGCCTACTAACAAAACTTCACTTTGGAGTGATCTTCATTGGTGGTCACATTTCTCTTGATATTACATAATTGGTAATTAAAACCCGTGAATACTTCATATTGACAAGTAACTTTAACATCATGTGAATATGTCTCTGAGCAGTGTTATTACATAAGAGTAAATGAGTAACAGTAAGTAAATATGCCATCAGCAGGTAGCAATGTATCTAAGTACTGTTAATTATTAATTGTTATATTTCTGGCCACCTAATCATTTTGAATGTATCCATTTTCAAACCCATAATTTATATGAAACATCAGGGTCTCTCAAGGCGGCTATGCTTGCAAGGCTGGAACCAGTCCAGAATGGCAACCCAGTCCATTGCAGGCTACACCCACACACACATACTCATTCATTTACATAAAGGCAAAATTAAATAAGTAGCATGGTGGAAAAGTATGAAAGCAAAGTGGAATTGCCATGCCCTACATCCTTTACCCATCTTCTGAATCTTGTTCTGTCTAGACTGCTGAAATTGGAAGGAGCCTCTCTCAATTTAATTAATTTCCTTATTCAAGTCATTGCTTGTTACAGAATGATTATCTTGTTGTTTCTGATGTTTTTGCCTTTCAGTTTGGTGTTGCTGTAGCCTTTTTATTTTGTGTTTTATTTGACTGGTTAACTGACAGTTGATTTAGTTCTTGATTGCATATGAGTCTTTGCCTCATTTGGCAAATTGCATTGACCATTGGGTAGCAGTGAACTGTCCATGTCCAGTTCAGATCACCATTTTAATAATACTTCTACTGAAATGGTCTCCTGATACTTGACAAAATCCTATCCTATATCACATAAAACCTGAAGCCAAACCAAATTGCAACAGGACATGAAAATGGGACTGGTGTTGCAGGTGCCTCTGCTGGCAACCAACATGACAGAAAATAAAAACATACACACTCCAAGCAGAAAATATCCTTCCATACCATCCTGTACAATTTTACTTGGTGACAAACATAAGGCAGCAAAGGACTGGCATCCTGTGCAGGGTATGTTCCCAATTTCTACCCTGTGCTTGCTGGGATAGGCTTCAGCTCCCCCAAAACCCTGCTCAAGATCAATCAAAATAGAAAATGGATTAACAATCATACGAGGTGTGGCAGAAAAGTAATGAGACTGGCAACACTGCAGGCGATCTGGCAATACTGCGCTGTTGTCCTTGATAGAGCACGTGTATCAGTACCCTCCCATAGCTCAGTGCGAGTTTCAACTCCTTCCGTTAACTACGTGATTTTTGTGACTGCTATTAGCGAAGTTGTGTTTTTGGTTGTGCGTCACGCAAAATGGAACAGCGGAATTTGGAGCAACGTTGTGCCATTAAATTTTGTGTTAAGCTTGGAGAATCGGCAAGTGTGATGTTTGAAAAGTTAAAACAGGCCTATGGGGAACATTCTTTATCCCGAGCTCAAGTTTTTCAGGGAGGCCTTCAACTTCGAAAACCAATGAAAACATCGAACGTGTGAACACTCTTGTGAGATCAGACCGTCGTTTAACATTAAGAATGTTGAGTGAACAATTAAATTTGAACAGATTTACCGTTCATCAAATTTTGACTGAACATTTGCACATGCGAAAGGTCTGTGCCAAAATGGTGCCGAAAAACCTCACAATTGAGCAGAAGGACAATCGAAAAAATGCATTCCTGTGGTTCCCCAGCCCCCTTAATCACCTGACCTCAGTCCGTGTGACTTTTTCCTTTTTCCTAAACTGAAAAATGTCCTCAAAGGACGTCATTTCGGGACTTTAGAAAACATCCAAAAGAGTGTAACGGACATGCTGAAGACCATACCGGTTGAAGACTTCCAGCGCTGCTACCAACAGTGGGAACAACGTCTCCATCGGTGTGTAGCTGCCCAAGGGAACTACTTTGAAGGGGATAACATTGATGTTTGAAAAAAAGAAAAACGTTGGTAAATAAAAAATCAGTCTCATTACTTTTCTGCCACACCTCGTAAGAAAGATGAAACTTTTCCGAGCAGCAACAGAAGAGACACTAGTTTTGATAATTATCCAGCCCCCTTCACGGGGAATTTTCATACACTCAAAATCATTCATCCAGAAGCGATTTAACGTCGATAGTGTAACAATGTGAGATGCTCATTCTGGACACATCCTTTGACGGTTGTCTGTTTACAGCTTTTCCTACTGATCATCATAGTGTAGTCACCTGAATACCATTTAACAAATTAGCGAAGACATCCACTAATTACATCAACTATAACATTTTAGATCATATATTAAGTCACACTTGAAATGTGATATTTAACATTTTAAACAACAAAATATTGAGATGCTACTTTTACCTACAAGAAACTTTATTTGCTTCCCATCTTTCCATATTTGCATTTTGTTTAAGTCTTTCTGGTGACTCTGTTGATCTTTCTGGTATAGTGTTATCTTTAAATTTAAATATGTTATTACATATGTTGTAAGCTAAGTTATTTTAAAGGTATAAAATTAAAAGAGTAACAGAAGCAGAACTGAATCCTGCTTTTTGGAATGGGATCAGGATTTCCATGTTCCAGAAAGAAAGTTTTAATGAAATCCATCTCAGTTACTGAGGCAACCAATGCTCTGAAAATAACTTGACAGGTTTAATGTGAAGTGTTAATGCTTTGCAGTTTCAGCAATTAAAGGTCAGAGTATCCATTCATAAAATGAAAAGTGGTAAATGTCCTGTCAGAAGTGTTGATCCCAGCTATACTGTTTAAAAAGCAGAAGAATGTAGTGCCCCTTCCCGAACAAACAATCCAAACAGAAGTACAAGTCCTTTACCAAATTCTTCCCAAAGAAATGTAATCAGGCGCCAATCAGAGAGGAAGTGTTTGCATTAATGATACTATTTTACATCTGAGACTTAAAAAATTATTTTTTTTGGGGCACTTGGAAGGAGTGGCAGAGACACTTTGAAGTGGTATCACACACACACACAAGCTACTTCCTGAGACAGAAATAAATAAACACCATTTAAAGAGGAATCTACAGAATCTCTGGCATGGCAATCAAATTTAAACAACGGCAGAATTTTCTGAGCAATGATAAGTGGTGAAAATAGACACTCTGGTGGAACATTCCCTTTTGCAGGGTCCCTCGCCTTTTAAAGAAACACCCCTGAAGACTCTCCTCTACAAATACCCATACTTATTAAATGCAGTATTGATTCAGAGTTCTTTAATAGTAAAAGGTAACGATATTACTTTTGCATTGTATCGTTGTTCATGTGGTTGATGGTGTTTGCTGTTGTCTACAGCACTTTTGACTGCTCACTTAGTTCCTGTTTTTCATCTTGCTTTTACTTTTGTAGCCAATCTTATTCCAACAGATGGTTGTTTCAGTAGGCTTCACCAATTGTCAGCTGCTTTGTATAGAAGCCTTTGTTAAATGAACAAATGTATTACAGGATTTCCCAATGTAAGAGGCTGTGTGGTTGAAACACAAATCTTTATCAAAGCACCATGCGTAAGTGGAAGAGACAATTTTGTTGCATTTGTAACGCATGTTCATCAGTTGATCAGTCTTTGCGCTAATCTGAGGTATGCACCACCACACCGGGTAGAGAGGGGCGCTGGCGCTAACCATGTCCCATTCTGTTCCCTCTACAGTGCTGAGAAGACGCCATGAAGGCATTGACTCTGCCCATTCTGGTCCCTGAGCAATACATCCCGTGGCCACACTGCTGGATGGCGCTCCTGACAAGGCGACTGAAAAGAATCCCAAGCCTAAAGAAATACTCCTGACTTTGTGGAAACTTTTCCTGTTCCTTCCGCATCAAACACATGTTTTGCTTATGATTTTCTGTTGATTAAACAGAACTGGTGCTCAAACATTTCTTATTGTGGACCTGCAATAACCACATACTGTATATACTGAGCATGAACGACAGGATCAGGATAAAACTGGCAACGTTCTGTTTCTCTGACTTGTAGTCCATGGTTGATCAGCTGCTCAGTGCTACATTCTTAAGTGATTGTGAATTTTTTTTCGTGAACATGCATTAATAACTGCATCAGCTTATCTGGGATTGCTTTCTGGCACCAGCTAATCCACTGGTGTGAAATCACACTATAGCAAACCAGGATTCCTTTTGAGAACCAGGATTATCTAATCTCTCTTTGTAGAGCAGACCCCAGGAGGAGCACACTGTTGCCTTATATACTTTCTGGAAGTGATGTAACAATGCACACTTCCTGGTGTCATGTGAAAGCAACAGGAAAATATTTCTATGCTGGCTGCTCAGGTCAAAACAACATAGCAAAATAAGGGTGATCAACAAACATGAAATGATGGACAAACTTAATAACAAAATAAGAAGAAGAATCAAAATAGTATGTTCATTATGAATGTAAATTAAAAAGGAATGCTATTTTTATTGACATCAGCTAACTTAGAAAAGTTCTTCACCCTGTAGTCAGTTGTTAACTGCGCTTAAGACAAATGTGAACCCATAGGTGGATGAGCTCTCTCATTCCTTTATAAAGCCACTAATGTTAAATCAATATTTTCCAATGCCATTAATTAATACATTTGATAACACCTGTGCTTTTACTCTCTGAATTCAGTAAAAATTCTGTAATGTCATTTCATCTACCCAGATTACAGTTGTTTACTGATACAGGGAAAAGACGCGTAAAGTCTCTGTTACTGCACTTCATGCCACCTGTCTTCAGCCACTTCAGCCCAACTTCTGTCCTAGGAGCCCCTTGTGGCTACAAGTTTTTGTTTCAGTTTCATCATCAGTGCATTATCTTTGCGTTCAATTTTCCCAATCAATCCCATTGATTAGTGAGCTACCCTATTCATCTTAATCTATGAAATTCTGAATTATCTGTATTTGTGCAAAACATCATATGCTTATTTTCCTTTGCCATTTTCTTTTTGAATTCCAGTTTGGTTTCTTAATTGTACCCAGATTTTGACAGTACTAATGCTGGATAATCTGTATGGGTACACATGCTGCCCGCACAGGATCAGGTGGGCAAAGCACATACTTTTGGGCTATACTGCTAAGCTTTCCTTTTAGCTTGTTTTATCAGGCTAACTGTAGGACCTTTCTTAGGATCTTTTTGCACCTCATATACTTTTCTTTTTTTCATTTCCATGTCAAATAACCAAACAGCATGCTTGTAATTCCCTTTTTTGATATGCAAGCTAAAATCTTAACAACAGGGTCCTGAAGCAAAAACAAATGTGCTCCTGGAAACAAAATCACTCAAGATCTGTTAGTGAAGACCAACTGAGCTGGCAGTCTGGTGAACCAAATACAGCTTTTTAATTTCCCCTGAATGTTAAAGGATTTTCTGTCAGGTCTTTGCATCCACATTACTAACATGAATTTTCATTTGGAATGAGCCATAAAACTCACACCACACATCTCAGCGGGCACATTAAGTCATAAAAAAGCCTGTTGAGGTTTAAACAGCAGTAGCAAATGTACAAAGATAATAAGTCACCACTGCTGCTACAGGATTTAAGTAAACTTAAAATTGACCAAAGCCAAATATAGAGCTGTCATCATTTTTATATACTGAGGTGCTAAGATTGCTGCTGCAAGGCTCACAACGGTTTCTGGGAAATAAAACGTGCTTCTGCTAAAATCAGTGTAAAGCAATATTGCTTCATGTCAAATTTAATTTATGTAGCTGATAATAGGCAAGCTTTTCTTTGTGAATTGTAATATTACAATTCTGATGGTTTCTAATACATATATAATCTGCTCTTAAAAGAACACTTTTATTGCTTTAGTCAACATTTTCCCTCTTTAGTGGGTATTTTCTAAGCACATACTATTCAGAAAAAGGTCTAAAGATTTTTTTTTATGATATGCTAGAGAACCATTGGTTGCTTTTTGACCCGGTAGTACAATGAAGCCTGAGAATTTATTGGCCACATTAGCTCTGCTAAATGCATTTCTGCCCCTCTAATTATTCCTGTGGCTAAATGAGTTATCGACTCTCAGAATGTCCATTAAAAATACTCCAGCACTGTGATGATTACATTCATTATATTAGCTCAGGTCTTTTTCATATTACAGTTCAAAAATTTATTGTTGTCTAATGTCTTCTGAAGTTCTTACAGTCCCATATAATAATTATGCTTATACGTTATGCAACATTTTAAAATCATTAATTCTAATTTAAATGTACTTAATCTGTTAACATTTGTAAGCACAATGTTATTTTCATTATGATATATAGATAGATACAGCAGTGGGCTGGCGCCCTGCCCGGGGTTTGTTTCCTGCCTTGCACCCTGTGTTGGCTGGGATTGGCTCCAGCAGACCCCCGTGACCCTGTAGTTAGGATATAGTGGGTTGGTTAATGGATGGATAGATAGATAGATAGATAGATAGTGTGAAATGAATAGACTCGACACACTTAAAAAGGTTTGGGGCAGCCACCCGTATATTATTCCTGGCTATAAAAAGGCTTTTTAAATAGCACAGAGATGTTCTCAGTACAGAGTCCAAAACAGAACTGCCGAGGGTTTGCAAAGATGGTGGCTTTAAGGGATCAGACAGGAAGTGATGTAAGGAAACAGGAAGTGATGTTCTTCCGATGCCAGTTTGTGTGCCGGAATTGACGTTCTTCTGGGCACTGGAACCAGAAGTGATAGTCTTCTGGGCGCTGGAACTGGAAGTGAAGTCATCCACTTTGAATCAGACAGGTTTTCATGCAGCTGATCTGCAGAGATAACAGGAAAAGGTTTAATGCACCCCACCACCCCTCTGGCCTGGTGTGGAATTACCTTTGCTTGGTCCATACAACGTCCTCCTATTCGCACGTGTGTGATAATAGATAGATTAAAAATACAGCTGTGTAAATTGTTGCTAGCCTCCTATTCGCACGTGTGTGATAATAGATAGATTAAAAATACAGCTGTGTAAATTGTATTGCTAGAGCTTTGGACCATCACAAAATGCCAGAACAGCTTTAATACAGTTTGGTACAGATTGTGGAAATACAGTATATTAGAAGACTGTTACACCATATTTCCATGAGAGTTTCCATAATTTTGTGTTTATTATTATTAGTAATTTGGTGTACATTATTGTCACACTCTTCTTACAATTCATTGACATCTTCTGGCCTGTAGATATTATTACCCTATAAGATTCCATTACATTCCCTTGAACATAGTCATTCAAAATTGCTTTGATGAAGGAATCAAAGCAACCAGCCCATTCTTGAAAACAACACCATACAGAGCTGCCTAAATGTATCATTTAGGGAAGCAAGCTTTCAGGAATTTAGACTTCTTTTGGTATTTGCTGTATATGTGATTGTGTATGTGATTGTTCACTGGTTGAGAACCAGGTGAAGAATGCTTCATAGTGGTAGTACAGTATAAATGTAAGTAAGGAAATGTTGGCCTGGTGCATGTATTCTTTGTAACACAACCTCATCTTCCTTTGGTGGGACAGCCTCGTAAATATAACTGATGTACTTTGTCGAGAGGTGGTAACACTTAGCTGGGATTATGCATTTATATTCTGTTATGAGTTTGTGAGTAGAACTAAAAGAGTATATAAAGAGTTCAGAAAAATGGGCAGCACATGCAGAAAAACCCACAAATATCTTGCAGCTGATAGAAGTTTTCATTGAGGGTTCATCAAAAATCTCACAGAGTTGATGTCAGAGACTGGTGGGCTGTTATGCAAAGCAACTACAAGAAGTAATTTCTGCTAAAGGGGGCAATACCAGCTTCTGAAGCCAAGGGAATACTTAATTTTTTACCAGTAGACAATTACATCATTTGATATTTTTGTTAAATAAATGATATAAAAGGCAAATTTTTCTTACGTTTTTATACAGGTATATCACTTTAATCTGTAAGCATTTTTGCAATAACTGTTTGCCTGTTCAAATATGTTGAAAACATCAACAGTTTCCAAGGAGTGTACTTACTTTTTCACATGACTGTATGTGTTTACAATATATGAGCAATTATTGAGGCAGTAGATTAGACTATTGCCCACTGTTGTTTTTTTCCTAAATAAAAGTTATTTTTGTTATGCTTTGCATTTAAACTGACAGGCAGTGTTACTTATTTTTGTCCTGCTGTATAAAACCCTGTAAATACTGTAAAAGAGACAAGAGCACAAGATGAAAGGTCTGGGGCACCCAGAGGCAACCCCTGTATATTAAGGTTACACAAAAGGCGTAAAAATAAAATGTGTAGTGCTACGCAAGGTTAAGTCATCTTTTTAAATCAAACTGTCTGCCTGTCTGGTTTTGTTTTCTCTTATGATGGATTCTGGGAGGAAGAGGCTGGTCCAAGTGGTCTGTCCCCAGAAGTGACGTCACAGTTGGAGAGGTATCAGTCTAACTTTCCGCAGAAGGGGAAGGAGAATGTTATTACACAGTGCCCCCTCACAATCATTCAAGCTTGTAGGTTGTTCCCCAAGCATGCGTGTGTGATAGTACATATAATGTTTTGTTTACTCTGTCGTTCACTTAACCTTGATACACAACAATTGTACTGGTAGACTTCTTGATGTTTTCTTTGTACCATTTTACTCAACTTATGCATTTTAGGTGTAATAAAGTGTCTATGGGCCATAGGTTTAGTCTTATCCTTCACACTTTCAATTGCATTAACATGTGAGCCTGCTTGTTTCACTATGCTGTCTCTGAATGAGTGGTTAGTCACAAGGTAATGGCAGTCATACCCTATAAAGAGGACAATCAGTGTTTAATATACGTATATTTATGATCACATTAACAAAATATTAGGAACACTATACTAATACTGGGTAAGGCCCTCTTTTGCTCTCAAAATACCTACAATTGTTCATGGCATGGATTCCACAAGATTTAAAAAAAAAAGTTTTTGAGATTCTGTGTCCATGTTAACATGATTTCATCATGCAATCTCTTCATATTTGTCAGCTACACCTTCATGCTGCGAATATCCTGTTCTACCACATTGCAAAGGTGTTCTATTGTATTCAGATTCAGTTAATGGAAAGGCCACTGGAGAACTTCTTCTTCTTCTTTCGGCTGCTCCCATTAGGGGTTGCCACAGTGGATCATCTTTCTCCATATCTTCCTGTCCTCTGCATCTTGCTGTGATATCACCTACATGTCCCCTCTCACCACGTCACTGAACTCATCACATTTGTGACTTTTGCTTTCATGAAGGGATGCACATGGTCAGAAACAATACTCAAATATGCCATGGCCTTCAAGCAATGATTGATTGGTATTAATTGGCTCAAAGTATGCCAAGAAAACATTCCTGATACTATTACAGCACCACCACTAGCATGGACTTTAACACGATGCAGGTTGGGTGTACGAGTTTGTGCTGTTGATGCCAAATTTTGACCCCCCGTATGTGGGCCTTAGCAGAAATCCAGATTCACCACACCAGGCTATGTTTTTTCAGTCTTCAACTGTCCACTTTTGGTGAGCCTGTGCCCACTGCAGCCTCAGCTTTCTGTTCTTGGCTGGAACCCAACATATTCTTTTGCTGCTGTAGCCCATCTGCCTCAAGTTTTGAAGTGTTGTAAATTCTGAGATGCTTTTCTATTCACCACAGAGTGGTTATATGCTCAACCTTTGGCTAATCTTTTATTGCTTTACTAAAGCAAAAAGCTGGTTATTTTTTCTAGTTTTTCAGTTCATTATTAAAATTGTGATCACTAATAACAAATCACTTTAAAACGTTCACTCTTTTAGTCAGTTCATTTTAAATAGTAATTTATATATTGAGTAAATTTAGGAGGGCTTCACCTAAACATCTCATATTTCAACCCTCCATTTTTTAACATGATTTTTGCACTATAGGCCACAAGGTATACTCGTGCACACAACCATACACCCTGCTGTTGAAATAACACAAATGTCTTCTAGGTGTGGAGAGATATACTACATGGACATGGGGAAAACATATGGACTCCCAACAGGCTGTGACCAGGCCTGAAATTGTCATTAAGTCCCTGGAGCTATGAGACAGCAGTGCTAAGATCTTGTCATTGAACCATTCCCAATATAGAAGTTCTTGATGAGCAATAATGTTGCAAAACAGTAAAGAGTATGAGAAAGATGTTAAGACGACAATACCACAAAAATGTCACTACTGTCCCCCAATTGACACCACAGCTCTGATAGACAGATAGTATTTTATTGAACCCCAGGCAGAAATTCAATATTAATCCACCCATTGAAGAAATATCAAAAAAGTTCTATGGTACCTATGTGGAGGAATGAGGTAAAAAGCATTATGTAAATAAATAAATGGTAATGACAGCATCAGTCTTTTCTGGACTACTGTACATACTCACGTTTAAGTTCTCCCGGGGATAAGATTGGCTTGATTTTACCGTATAATTTTCAGTATTTTATAATGTTGGTCATATAAGTCGAATGTAGAAAACTCATGCTATTAGTCCAAGAGAGTATGATATACTAACGCCCACCTGAGACAATAACCACAGAGTACACTGCCTTTTTTTCTATATATTGTTCCTACATGACCACACGGTAATACCCAAACTATTCCAGAGTGACATTTGCACTGTTTTCTGTATCTCACACCTTCATACACCTTTATAGCAAGACTATCCCTTATCTACGATGGAGTGTTTGATCAGAAGAAAATATGAAGCTGGTTTTAAATTAAGTTAGGGTCTGATTTTATGATTGATTTTTTGGGTTTCAAGACCTGACTTATACGCGAGTATATACAGTAAATCTTTTTGAATAGAAGAAACAAATTAATTATAATTCACATTTAAAATATTTATAAATTCTAAAGCTACAGAAATATCAATATAGCACTGATTCTTCAAACCCCTACAGACCTAGACTTGATTTTTGCTCCAGTTGGTATCTGTTTAGAATTTCAATATTCTCTTTATGATGATGTTGGTTTTCTATGAATATTTCAGTTTCTTACATCCCATAGACAAGCATCCAAAATGGATACAATACTATTGGGTCCTGTGTTGTGTGTGTGTCTTTGCTTTGGGTCAGAATAGATTTTGGTTTCTGGGAATCTTGTAATTGAACTGGTAAGGTTGGAATGTGAATGGAGATCTGTAATACAGAAAAAGTCTGTTCACTAATTTCTTGAACCCGTTTTATTAAAATTAGAGCTGTAAGGAGCTGTAGTCAATACAAGCAGCATTAGGTAGTAATATAAACTGTATATGGTGGTCCTTAACCAGGGGTGGCACAGTGGTATCACCACTGCCTTGCAGTAAGGAGACCTGGGTTTGTTTCCCAGGTCCTCCCTGCATTGAGTTTGGGAGGGTTTGCCCTGGATTCCTCTCATAGTCCAGAGACATGCAGGTTAGGTGGACTGGCAATGCTAAATGGGCCCAAGTGTGTGTGTGTGTGTGTTCACTCAGTGATGGACTGGCACCATGTCTAGCATTTGTGTCTGCCTTGTGCTCTATGCTAGCTGGTATAGGCTCCAGCTCCCCCATGACCCTGTTCAGGACTAAGTGGTTTAGAAAATGACTGGTCCTTAACAAAACCACTTCTTCACGATATACCCATCTATCTGTCTACTTTCTCAGTCCACTTTTTCATTTGCTAGAACAAAAAAAGCTAAAGCATGTTCTGGCAGAATCAAGGCGAGGGCAAGAGCCAGCTCTGCTTGGGATGTCCATTCATCACAGTATTTGTTTTCAGTTTATGCAAATTCATCATGTACTAAACAAAGCATATTTAAAACCAGAAGAGAATTAATAGACCTATAAATAATAAAATAAATTACTTGTCTAACCCTAAAATTCCAGCTCTTCACCTTGTATCTTACCATGACTGAAATGAAATGCTTTAAGGGTCTGGTCTTTGAGAATTTTCAAACTAGATTAAAAATATAAAGAATGATTGTTACCTTGTGATGTACAAAATCGTAATAGAAATGACTAACAGAATAACACATCTGTAAACCTCACTATTATGCTTTCTTTTCATTTAAATGTCAGTGGGATGATATAAAAAGAAGACAGTTGGGTCCTCATCCTGTCATTGATAATGTGGCATTTCCTTTCCATGACATATTTTCTTTTGTCGACTTTACCGTTCTTCATTTCCCCCTTGAACTACATTTACATGTTAAGAGAATGGGTGAAATTCCCAATAGCCTGAAATTCTCTTTGTTATGGGTTTGTATTCCATACAGACAAGGTGATGTCTTCTAGACCAGTGTTAAATTGCATTAAATAAAAGATCGTTCAGGTTGTTTGATTTTCTTTTTCCATAAGAATGATTAATCTCTCTTTGACAAATAAAGAAAAAAAAACTTTCTAACTCTTTATGAAAGATGGCCATTATTTATTATGAACCAAATGTATACATTTCCCTACTGTCTGGTTACTAAAAGTCACTGTGCTAGGGACAATACTTGAAATGTATCTGTATCTGTATATAATGTCATTTGAATTTTCAATAGAGGCTACAAATAAAATGTTTTATTTGTACAGTTATGAAAAAGGATATTGGAGAGTAGAAAAGTGACAAAGACATATAGGCAAAACATAATAATTAGCAAGTCCATATGTCATGCAGGACAGATGATAAAACAAAAAAGCCTTTAGCTAAAAGTTCTGAAAAGCCTACAGATGCTATATTTTCATTGCAGGAACTTTCTAAAGATTATTATTAAAAATGGTAGAATATATTATGATTTAGTGGCTCTTTTCAGACATTTTCAATATTACTGTAATTTTGTACTAAATAATAGTTTAAATGAATAAATTATATGTTAAGCAGTAGGATAAATTAGTTTTTGCATGGAGAGTTTAAAAAAGGACTTGTTTAATAAAGTCCCTGCAACATGCATTTTAATGTAATCTTCATCTGGCTGATCCCATTCCATTCCAACAAATGCTGCAAGCTCATTAAATTGTGATAGTGAAAACTGCCTTTTGGCTGCTTCAATGACTCCCCAAATCACACATTAATTTTTCAAATTCAGCTTGTTGTTTTTACTACATTCTTGAGCAGTGCAAAGCCAGACTACATTAAGCAAATGTTTAAGACACAAGAATTAAGAGACACATTTCTTATAATAACGTGCTTCATAATCCTGTCTGTTCAGTCTCTTTTGTACTAATCCAAATATTGCAATACATATTTTATTAATGCTCACATATACATTGATATTACCATTTGTGTTACAATAGTTCTTTATAAGTGATTTTAAAAACCACTAAAACATGCATTAAAACATTGGTGATAGTTTAGAATAGTGGCTTTAAAGGCTTGCTGTAGCACATCTATTCATCACTTAATGCTGAGTAAAACTAACAAAGCCTTTGGTAAAGTCTTGTTTCATAGCACTAAGTGAATAATATGAGCCATTAGGTAGTGTCTATTTTAAATTGTTATTGGAGATTTACTAAGGTCTTGATACAAAACAGTAAGTGAGTGGTAGAGGTGTGTAAATACATTTGCACAATGCCGTTTAGTTTAGAAAACGTATATGTATATCTTATATGCATGTATGTGTAGATGTACAACATATCAGATACTGTATCCAATTTTAGATATCTGAAGCCAAAAAAGCTTTTAGAAATAGAATTACTCTAAGGCAAAAGTGTTTGTTTAACTCAACGAGCATTAGGCACAGAG
The DNA here is from genome assembly GCA_026402145.1 of Polypterus bichir lapradei. Taxonomy (NCBI): domain Eukaryota; kingdom Metazoa; phylum Chordata; class Cladistia; order Polypteriformes; family Polypteridae; genus Polypterus; species Polypterus bichir. The sequence goes on along the minus strand of JANRMT010062841.1, from coordinate 51,328,450 downwards.
AAAACTAGAAGTCTCAGCCTCTTGCCCTGGTATATACTTATACCTATAACAATAATCATCGTACCTATATCTATATCTATATCTATACCTATACCTAGTCATATACATATATATATTGTGACCTGTAGAAGGCATTTCAGCATCCCAAACTCCAGACACAACCACAGCAACACAACTTCTGTGTTCAGATAGGTTTCAAAACAGGCTTCTTGTAAAACAAATTATAATATAGTCTTTCTCTCTCTCTTTCTCTTTCTTCTCTTCCTCCACTAATCCCAGGTGAGCTCTGTCCATCCTCCACTTCTGACTCCAACTCACCTGGGCGAGACAGAGTAGTTCCTTTTATATCAGACCCAGGAGTACCTCCGGTGCTAAGACATAGTCGGCTGGAAGCAATTCCAGGTCAGGTGGAAGTCACATCAAGTGGAGATTGTGAATCCTTACAGAACACCATGGCAGCATCAATAGAACCCTACAGAGCTGCATCCTGGGACTGCCCTATGGATATCCGCATGGACACTGATGACCAGGCATGCTACCATCTTGCGTATTGGGGGAGAAACTATCCACAAACAGTTGTCCTTCACTCTCCTTCCATTGTACTGGCCTCACAGCCAGGTAAGGGTTCTCTGTTCCATCCCAACCAGGATTCTAGACAATGTGTGCCGTCCATTACAATATACAGGTTTATTGGTGCTTAGGGTCATTGTCATGTGCACAGAGTTCAGTGAAATTCTTGCCTGTATGTACTAATCAACATGCAACACGTCACCAATCTGCAGCGCTATGATTAATGATTATAACAACCTTACTTTGAAACTTCTTACTTGAAACAATTGCCTAATCTTGAAATTTCTTTCTTCTTAGTAAACATCATCACAAGATGCTTTGCAAGTGCATAGCTAAAATTGTATGCATATACATAAAAGCAAAATAATGGTCAACCTAAAGTATATCTAATTCTATTGGGCATTTCTATAAATGTACTATATACAGTGCACTCAAAAATAGCAGAAAAATATAAATGGAATATCCAAGCTTCTTTATTTTGCATGCCCTATTGAATGTGCTGTTCCTCTCAGTACAGTAGAAAAGCTCACTTATTGCCACACAAAACACAGTCATACACTCCTATTCTCCCTATTCTCAGTTAGTAAATGTTTTCATCCATCCATTTTTTAACTTTCCTATTTTAATTGCAGGTTAGAAGGCCTGGAGCCTATTACGAGTGCACTTTTTTTTTTTTTTTGCAAAACTCTGTTTGTACTATCACCTTACTGGTCAGCTTAAACCTTTAAACACCCGTCTTTCAATGGACCGTAACCTGAATGCTAACGTACAGGACACCACATCCAGCTATACAATGTTTTTAATAATGACTGAGTACATCATCAAAAATTGGTTTACAATGTAAAGAGGAAAAAAAAGAAATGGAAAAGAAAATGTGGGACTTCTGAACTCTTTGAGACCCTCCCCAACGGGACGACACGCAGAGGCCGCGTCTGTTGCCGAGGCAACCGCAGATTCGCAGCGCCACAGAAACAACTACAAGCTGTCTGCTGCCACTTGCAATGCACCGGTCACCCGATGGGTGATGCAGGGAACATTATACCCAGGGCCCGACTCTGCCTGTTTACTGTGTCTCTGTACAGTAGAATGGTAGCTCCTGTTATAATAAATAACCTTGCTGTTCCTGTTTCGAGTTGAATGAAGCTGGTTTTGCTAAAGTACTGAGACTCAGCCTTGTCTTTGGAGTGCAAAACACCGACTCACGTGTCACAAAAAGAATCTATAAATAAATACACAAATACATGCTGATGTTTTCAATGTTCTAGAAACACTGGCATAAGATCTTGTAATATCCTCTGGTCTACTACTAGATATGTTGGGCTCACTTTTTTGTTGACTCACAATAAACTGGACCCAACAATAACAATCCATTGTTGTTTATTCATATTTCAAAGTCGTAACCAAATGTAATAAGACCAATGTTCTAACTCAGAGGACCTTTAATGACTATACCAGATTAAAGGGGTATTTTCTCTAATTTTATTTTGCCCTTCTTGATTGTTCTGCAATGTTTCACCACACAACATGTTCACATCTCCTTGCTTATACAATAATTGGATAATAGGCATTTAAGCAAGTTTTACCACATACCTTTGCTTATTCCTGCCATTGTATCTGAATCTTAAAGTTTGTTTGTGTACAGACCCATTTCCATTACAACTTCCTCTTCTCTATCTCCAGTTTCTTGATCTTGTACATCCATATTCTGCTTTTGCTGGTCATTTCAAGATCTGCCTAAAGCTTATGTCACATTATCTCATTATCTGCATATTATAGACAGATTTTGTTGCAAATCTCATTCTTTCAAAGATGGTCAGCATTTGCATGAAGTGCTGTAAGTCGGCATGTCATGTGCTGGTGCTGAAGCATTGATAAATGAGAGAAACATCTTAAAGTCTAATCCACTTTGCAGATATTCAGCTCAGCAGATTGATAGATGAAGAGACAATTGACCACAGTTCTCGAAAAGAGGTGGAAAAGTTCACCTCTTACTAATATAACTTGATCTTGAAGTTAAGGAGGAAGAGTATGACAGCTGCAAGGCAGAATGTACTGTAAGTAAGTAAGAAGTTGTTATTCAAAGCTGTAAGCAAGTAACCTGAAATGGTTAAAAAAGAAGAAAAGAGTTTATAAGATAATAGAAAGGGGAGAGGAAAGAATGGCAGCCATCTTCTCCAACAAAGAAGGGATCAAACCTCCTGTGCTGGTTAAGGGTGGGCTACTGTTGGTGTTTACAGTTTTACTCTGTATTGTGCTTGTATTTGAACCTTATCACTACCCCCCCGCTTGTATTTCCAAGATGTGTGTCTTTAGGCAACTAGTGCTATGAGTTGGCTACTTTTTCTTGAAATAGCAATATTTTCTGTGGAAAATGTGCATGGAAATGTGCATGTTTTTGTGTCTTACAGATCAGTTTCAACTGAGTTTGCTAATTATTCTGTTTTAGGGTTGAACTGTATACCAGTACTGGAAAAGTATCAAAAATTTTAAAACAGTGCAGTACCAGCACTTTGGGATTTTTGTTACCAGAAGTACGGTAAATGTCAGCTTTCTTCGACATTTTGCTGTCACATTCATGGAAAAAAAATTGTTTTATTCACTTCACAAAAGAGTATTCTAGGCTTCAACTCTATCATACCTTAACATGGGACGCTCCCCCATTGATTCAATACGATCAGGACTTCAGATAGGTTTTGGAGTTATCCATTATTTGCTTTGGGACCATTTTGGTACCAGTGTTGAGGTCTGAAAGCTCCTATCAATAGTATCAATACCAAAATCAGAATTTTAATACCAATCCAACGGTATTCTGTTTACTGGGAAAAAGTTAAATTCCATATTTTTATGTCATTTGCCATTCTGCAGTGCCACTTTGTTCATAAGTGCTGTCATTTTGTGGGTTCTGTTGTTAGAAAGCTGTTCGTTGTTGTTGAGTGGTATAGTTTTGTACATCACAAAGTTTGACATCACTTAAACGACACTTTATAAACCAGCACCATGCTCCATTCACCATTTGGATAGAAGCAATTTTTTAAAAAAGACCTTTGTGTGTGCCTTTGCTGTTTGGATTTCCAAATTTGTTGCTGTCTCTTCCGACTACAATTCCGATTAGCGTTCTGGTTTTAGGTGCTGTGAATTCTTTTTGATCTTTTCAGTAATGACCCTTTTTCTGACTCCGACCTTGACTTATTTCCTGCTCTGAGGTATTCATTCATTTTTGCTCTGTGCAGTCCTGTGATAGTCCAAGGAGTGGCTAAAACATTGGACAGTAAATTATAAATTGTTCGCTCCACCGCTGAATCACATAGCAGCTTATAACATGTACAAAATAAAGACCTTAAATGAACTTCCTTGTATTGCAGATGTTTGATAAATTTGCTGCAGATCATAAATTGTAAACAGCTCATAAGGTCTAATTGCCCTGGAAATGTCAAAACTTTACATCTTTTCCTTAAAGAATTGGAAGTAAACTTATACTCTGTAAAGTGTAAAGCCTGCTTGGAAATTTTTACTCCAGTGTGCTCCTGATATGTCAAAGCTGAAAAATGTATAGTTTGACTGAATGGACAATTGTTACACTGTCCTAATAAGATAGAAGAAACATACACTTAAAAACATACAATATACAGTATGTCATTTATTGGTATTTTAGGGCCAGTGTCCTTCAGCACATTAAAAAATGAAACTCACATGCAAAAGGTAACAATGCGGGGTTAAGTTAAAAAATAGTATAACATTCTCAGACTGGCCTAATTGAATTTAGGGTCACTGGGGGTCAGAGCCAATCTCAATAGCTTTGGGTGTAAGGCAACACTCAAACCTGAACAGAGCATCAGTCCATCGCAGCGCCCACTCACGCTCACATGGGGCCAATTTAGAATCACCTCCATTGTAGGTCAAGTTATTAAAGTAAATATCTCACACCTGCAGGGCTCAGACTCTTTAAACAAACAGCATGTATGGCAATGAAAAATTAAAGGAAGCCGGGCTAATTCAAAAGAACTCACTTTTTAAATAATTTTACATCCCTGTGAAGATGATTAACACTCCCCAATCTAGAGCTGGCAGTGTCATTAACAAATGATAAACTACCACCACCTGGAAGGCAAATCTAACCAGCTACTGTAAGAAGAAAAAAGAAACTGAGTAAACCAAGACATTTTACTTTGGAAGAAGTTATTAAAGGGGATCAGAGCTCTGTGTTGCTTACTGGCCATATCATTCTGGTATGCTCTCCTTAAAAGGAAAATAAGTAAATAATTGCTTGTATTTTATGATGCAATTATTATATAGTATGTTGTGGGGAGAGAAAATACAACAGGTTACTGCATACGTCATAAACAAAAAATAAAAATTCATAAAATAACAGTATAATTACTGTATAAACTATAAATGAAAATACAGTGCCCTCCATAATGTGTGGGGCAAAGACATGTTTTTCCTTGATTTACCCTTTTGCTCTACAGTTTAAAATTACAAATCAAACAATTCACATTTGATTAAAGTGCATCTTGCAGACTTTACCATTTAAGGATATTTGCACATATTTCAGTTACACCATTTAGGAATGATTGACTTTTTCTACCTGGTCCCCCCATTTTGGGACAATTTTTGTCACAAGTGTTTGTGATTACTAAGATGTGTTTCAGTGCTTCATAAGATACCTCAGTTTGCTTCTTCTTTTTGGAGTCTGTAGTAGCCATTGTTCAACATTTGAGCTGTGCCAATGAAAGTCAAAGAAGCCATTCATATGTTGAAAAACAAAAATAAAACCATTTGGACATCGGCAGAATGTTAGGATTACCTAAATCAACTGTCTGGAATATCATTAAGAAGAAGAAAGAACGCACTGGTGAGCTCAGTAATCGCAAATGGACTGGCAGGAGAATGGACTGCTGCTGACTGAAAAATCCTCATTATGGTATAGAAAAAGCGCCAACCACCTATACAACTAATCAAAAACAGTCTACAGGTGGCAGATGTGTATGTGTCAGAGACTACCATCCACAGAAGACTTCATGAACAGAAATACAGAGGTCACACTACAAGATACAAACCACTAATTAGCCAGAAAAACAGTGACTCTGTGGTGTCTCTGGTGTGATTTACTGTAATTTACTGTAATTCTAGTCAAGAACAGCTGCATGTACAGTAAATATTGTATCATACCATAACATTTTCAAACCCACTTCATCTAATTTTGGACCTCGGGAGATGGAGCCTTTCCTAGCAGCTTCAGACACCAAGCAAGAAACAGCTCTGAACAAGACATCAGTCCGCTGCAAGGCCTGCTCACACAGCCAGTTTAGGGTGACCTTTGGGATGCACTGCAGGAGATGAAGCAGAGTACCTGGATAAAATTCCAAGAAGACATCATGATAATGTGCAGACTCCTCACAAGCAATGACCAGGTAAGGAATTTAAACTCAGGATGCTTACATAGAAGTGGCTTATCAAATTAAGCTGCAGTGTCCCTTTTGTGATGTAATAGGCAATGTGACAGACACTGTGTCCAGAAAGACACTAGTATAGAGCAAGGTTGGAAAGATAATTATATCATTAATTAATAAATTAGAAATTAGAAAGGATAAAAAATAAATTAACAATAAAACAGTTAAGGTAAACCAAAAAAACATAGATTATTCCCTTTCTGGACTGGCTTTAACAAAGTCAGCCTAACTAGCTAACTTTCTCTGCTCCCCTTTCATCTCCAAGTTTGTCTGACTGAGGGGACAGAGGCTCTTATAAGCATTAGATATGCACACCTAGATGCTGCATTCTGTTCACCCAGGCACGTCCATGGGCTGTTAGATTTGAGTGGTCAGCTTTTTATTTAAATGGGAAATACAAAGTATTTATTTTAAATGTCACTTTGACTAGATACCTCAAAACTGCAGTCTGTGGATAGGAGGCAAGGATAGGCAAGAAGGGATCACTTTTCATAACTGGGAGATCCTTTATTTGGGTTTTCATTTTATTAGTAGCTTATATTTCCTACTGACAGTAATTCACCAGTTATGTCCTAACATATTTTGACAGACAAAACATATAGATATGTTACAGTATATATATATATAATGCTAAGGATTCTCTCTGTCGTGTGATTGTCTTGCTCTTGGTCTTAATCGAAGGTTTATGACATAATTAAGACTTGTGAAGCACAACATTTGGCTGACTTACATCCACCCAACTGATGAAGAAGGTAACATGGAAGAGAGAGAAAGAAGAGCAACAACATCTGCTGGGCATGAGGCAAATTGGGGAAGCCACTCATGAGAGAGGAAAAAAGATGAACAGCAGCCTTGTCATTGGCTGCAGACTGAGTGTGATGTGAATTGCAGATGAATAAGGACGGCCATAGTAACAACTCTATGCAACCTGCTGGTGCTTTCAAAAAGTGTCATCCAGAAACCCCCACACAGTTATTGGGGATTGTGTCTTTATTATGTATAGGGAGACTGATCAAGAAGGTGACATGGCAGAGTAAAAGAAGAGCAGTGACATCTGCTGAGCATCAAGCAAATTATGTAAGCTGAATACATGATAGGAAGAAGAAAAATAACATCTGTGGAATCCGCTAAGCACAGCAGCCTGATGTTTGCAAGCTACTGGGTCTGGAACTTTGATCTTGGAAGGACTGGATGCCATGTGTTTTCTAATATATTAATATATTCATTGATGTAAATATATTCATAATAAAATGTTTATTAAAGATTTATTGTTTACTGTGTTAATATAAAAAGTAATGTTTTAGTTTTTAGTTTTCAAGTCTTGATACAGTTGCTATAATAATGGTAAAATTAATCATGAAATCATTATCATCATTTTTGCCTCATTACCTTAGCTGTTAGCACTTTCTACAAGCTAAGACAATACTATATCAGCAAACTATATTCACTTCATTTGTAATTTGTCAGTTTAAAAAAGACATTTTGCGCAATGATATTTTTTCAAGGATTTTAATACTTATGAACTTGGATGAAGTTGTATTTATACTACTTGCCAAATGTTTGGAGCAAGTTGTCATATTAATCATTATCATTCCGTTCAATAATAGCTCCTACAATTTATATTTGAATAAAATAAACCAGACACCAAGAAGTACTCAAGATGTTCCAAATATTTTAGACACAATAGTTATAATAATTGATGATATTTTGATATTTACTTTGCAAATACAAAGCATTCCAGGTATTAACTGTATTATAACATCACTGTCAAAATTATTTCAAGATGTTTGCAGTGTTTACCATAATTGTTCCTCTGACAATGTTAATAAATGTGTTGTATTTCCACAAATTTGCATGATCTACATGAGTGCAAACTTTAGATAGAGTGGGGATCTTTGACCAGCATGTTCTCCTGCTATCGCAAAACTGCATTCACAGGAATAAAAATGGCACAAGATCTCACTGTTGCTGTACTTTATGGCATATGCTATTGAAGGGGTACAAATATTGTATCCATGCCAGGATTACAGCTGTCACACAAACCCTCAGCCAAGGGACAACTCCAGTAATAACTAATACCTTTATTTCTGAATGTGTTTCACTACCATGCTAATGTAATGTGTAAGTCTTCAACAACAATTAAGTTAACATTTTTTCTTCCAACATGTAATACTTTACACTTATTACATTCAATTTCATCAGCCACAAATCTGCCAAATGCTGCATTCTGTCCAAGTCTCTTCATAATGATTCGGCTGATTCTAGATAAGCTGCCATGTTTGGTATCATCTGCAAACTTATTCAGCTTATCACTTATATTCTTGTCCATATCATTCATGTGTATGCTTTGATGTATGTTAGGGGTCCATGGCATTGTGTGGATTTTTAAAACACTGCGTTTAGGGCTCAGTGGGTACAAGCAGCTGCAGAGCTGCATGACTGTGGGGTGTTCAGTGTGGAAGCAAGTTGATTGCTTTTTAATCGGATCAGCTGTTCCACATTGGCACTCTGCAGGTTGTAAATAGGGTGTCACACCCAGACAAGCATAAAAGAGAGTGGGAGAAGACCTGAAAATTAGAAAATAGGTTGTTTGGTTTTTGAAGGATAATTAATTTATTTATTGAATCAGCACTACATTTATTATAAATACAGTTTGAGTGGGAATAAAAGCACTGCACACTTTGCAGCTATCCTAGATGTGATATGAGTCCTCATTGCCCAGTCTATCTTGGCACATGGCTATCAGTGTTTAGGTGCAAGAGAAGGTAATGCCAGCTCCGAGCAACCCAGGTATTACAGTATATTCAAAAGAGTATTAGGTGTTGTCCCTTACATGTCAGTGCTAGGACTGCTGCTATTTGTAATATACATAAATGATCTGAATTTGAATTTAAATAAGCTAATTAAATTTTCAGATAATGCCAAACTAGGTGGAATGGCATATAATCTAAAATCAGGCAACCACAATAAAGGGACTTGGGCAGAAAACAGACTTGTGTAGATGAAATTTAATGTAAGTAAATGTAGGGTATTAACTATAGGAAGCAAAATTTTTAAATTTGAATACACAATGGGATGTCTGAATCTTGAAAAAATGACGTGAATGTTCAGGGAATCGTAGCGGACTCACCAATATCTACAGCAAGACAGTGTATGCAAGGCATTCAGAAGGCTAACAGAATGTCAGGTTACTGGAGTACTGCCTGCAGTTTTTTTCTCTGGACTACAAAAACAGACATAGCAACACTTGAGGAAGTCCAAAGAAGAGCAACAAGGTGCATTCCAGGACTGAGAGGTATGAACTATGAGGAAATATTAAAAGGAAATTAACATTTCCTGTTTATGCAAATAGAGATTAAGAGGTGACATAACTGAAGTGTTTAAAATTATTAAATGAATTAGTGGATCAAGGCTGTTACTTTAAAATATATTCAACAAGAACACTGGGACTCTATTGGAGATTTTTTAAGGGTAGATTTTGCACAAACATTAGAACGTTTTGTAGCAGTCTGGTGCCGCTAAGATTCACCCCGTCGATGAGATGGTGATTTATTTATTTTTTTGGTGATTTCAGGGACATACCCAGTCTTGGCCCAACCCACGCTCACACTCACAAGCAGAGACACTAAACCAACAAATGAATAAATAATATGTTAAATGAAAACCCAATACACAACAACAACAATCAGACTCCCCTTTCCCCTACAGTGATACAGTTGTAAAACAACAATGAACCACAACAATTAACACTCACGACAATATCCTTATACAGTCCATTACAGCAAAAGCAGGTGAAATGGTATGGTGTGAAGATGAAAATCCTGAGAACAACTTCCGTAGAAAATGAGTGAAACAGTCCTACCAGCAGTCCTGAGCGGCGAGGGGTGAAATTTGCAGGAGCGCTCCTTTTGAAGATGCACAACCATTAATCCACCACTATACACACAACAGGCAGGCACAAGACAGTCCATTCATCCTAACCGGAAACGATCCAGGGAACAACTGACTTTTTAGAAACACCTTGTACAGGATACACAAAAACACCGATCTCGCCTGTTGCTCCATCAGACCCCCCTTTTCATCTTTCCTGCTGGCCTCTTTTGTCCCCAGCAGCCCCTACTTCTGTTTCAGTCATCCTATGTGGGTAATCCCCTTTGGGCTGCTGGGAAATGGAGTTCTTTCCACGGTAGCACTGCTACAGCACAGAAAACCATAAGCACATGAAATAAATTACAAGTAGTGCAGTTGACAGTAGAACTGTAGGGACCTTCAAAATTTGACTTGATATTATTTTGGAGAAATCAGGTAGTTAGGATAGGTAGAATTTGTTGGGCTGAACTGAACATTCTTGTCAAAGTTTTTCTAGTGGTCTATTGTTTTAATCTATTTTCTGATTCTGCATGATCCAGTTTTTAAGGTTCATACTGAGTATGACTTTATCCCAACAACTTGGGGGAAAGTCATGAATTAACCCTGGAAAGGGTGCTAGTCTAGTACAGAGCAGGCTCATTTTTCTGAAACAAGGGACTTAATCCTAATGCACACAGTATTCTCCCAACCATAAATGTTCTGAAGCCACTATGCCTGGTTGTTTTTGTTGTGTTAGGGTCATAGGATGACCACATTCTCACCTTTATACTCCTTTTTATGTTGGCCTTAACAAAATATCCCCAAATCCCTACTATATCCCTCATATGATACATTATGTTTTATATCTATGACCTCAGGCAACAGAATAGAGTACCAGAACAAGTGACCTTTTGTTCTTGTCAGCATTTTCTCCTATATCAAACAAACAAGAAAGAAAGGATGCAACTCGTAAACTGGCTAGGATGTTGCTTTTCTTATCAATGAAACTTTGGGGTATACTTTTGTTGTTTAGCTATGCTTGACTGATGTGTTTATTTAAATCAGCTTATAAGATTAGGCACATTACAATTGTTTATGCATGTATTTTTTAACAGTTGGAGCACAGGCTTAATAAATGAGTTAGAGTTAGGGAACGAAGCAGTCACTTTCTGGATTAAAGATCAGTGACTTTACCAGTCACCACATATATTTATAAAATGTTTGTCTGTCATTCAGTTAAGCTCTATCAACTTCTAAACTAGATGGTAACATCCATTTGGTTTCTATGCAAATTTAAGATTATAATAATCCAGAGTCTACCTCCAGAGCAGTAAACATAAATCAGGAATTAGCACTAAATTAGAAGCCAGCCTATCACAGGACACACTCATACATTTAGTCTTGCCAATTGACTCCAACTTAAAATTAAAAAAACATGTAAAATCCTCAAAGAAGTAGTCCCAGTCTTGAGTCAAACCAAGGTCTAATTCTGCGTTCCATTTACCTCGGAAATTACCCAAGTTGACTGTGTTCCTGTAAAACATTCTGCAAAACAATATGGACGCATCCTGTAAAACTTTTGTTGTGTGTGCTCCATCAGAATAAATAACAGTTGATAACAACGCGTCACACCGTATTTTGCTTATCCAAACATCATAACAACACGTCCACAGATAGAGGTTGGGCAGTACTGTGTGTATGACTGTTAATGAGATGCAAATAGACAGAAGTGCTAATAAACAGCATAACACTACATCTTTCACTGAATCTCATGGTGTACATTATCGTTTTGGATTGATGTCATGATCTGAAGTTGGATGAACTAGGGCTTGACAGACCAGCCCAGAGCTTCCGAGTTGGAAACCCGAATTAAATGGGCGTTCTAGCTGAAAATTCTTACTAGAAACTTGGAAATTCTGATTTCCCACTTCAAATGGAATGCACCATTAGTACTTTTAGTCACTGAAGTGGCCCCTTATGCCACTCCACTCACATTGGAGATTATAATTTCTAACAGAGTAAGTTACCAAGAATTTCATTCAATATTTAATAAAAGTAAAATGTATATTGTAAATGTGTGTTCACTTTTCACATTGATACAAATTATGGCAGACTCATTTTATAACATTAAAATTGTCTTATTCGAGCACACAAATGTCCGGGAGAAATCAGCACTTAAAGCTCTTAAGCGGCAGTGGGCATTTGGCTAAACATCTACAAGAACAGCAATTAGTCTGCCAGACTGAGCAAACCATGCCTCATACCTTTCTAACCGTTTAATTAAATAAGTACTCATAGTACTACCACTACTACTAATAATAATAATATGTATTAATAATTTTCATTTATATCACCTTTCTCAAACACAATATTTAAAACATAAGAAGCCAGAAGCAAATAATAATAACAAAATAAAACAAGCAAACAAAACACACAATATACTCACTTTCTACAATTGTTAGAAATCTATCGTTGAAGAAATATGATAATTAAACAGTAGTATTTTCAATTTAGTTTTAAAAGAAGTAAAGAAAAGTTGTGTAAATGCTGAGGTAAAGGATTCCAGCTGTTGGGGGCCATGACACTGAATGATTTGTCACCCCAGGAAAAACATTTGGTCTGTGGGGCCTTTAGGAGGATAGTACCAGAGGACTTAAGGGAACATGGAGGATTTTTATTTATGTATTTAACAAAATGTTTCACACAATATTTGTAAAAGAGGATTTTACCAAACAAACTTGGAAATTTTAATGTTCGTTAATGTTCGTCGATGTTGCTTCTACAATTTAAGTATAACAGACTGTGTTGTTTGAAGAAGTAATACATGGATTCAGCCACTTTTATTCTGATTTTGATGATGTGGTTTCATTTTCTACTGCACTGACTGCCAAACAGGAACAGACATTAGACAGAATGCCAGTCCATCACAGGGTGACCCACAATGTGCCAATACACATTTTCCAGTTCTCCTCTGGATGTGAGAGGAAAATCCCATGCAGTCATGGTGAGGAGGTGCAAAATGGCACCTGCCGTATAACGGCAGTGGCTGACTTAGAAATTGAACTCAATATCTTGGAGGTGTGAGGCAGCAGCTTTGATTACTGCGAAACTGTGCTGCCCTTCTGCACCAATTAATTTTTCAATTCAACAACATACTGCAATTTATGAAATATCTTGTGATGGTATATACTGTGAATGGTGTTATATAATTTATTTAAATGAATAAATTGTTTAGGGAGCTGCAACCTGCAAAAGACCAGAACACACAGAGCACAGGGCCCATTCACATGTATATTCACACAGGGCCAATTTGGGGTTGCCATTTAAACTAAAGTGCATTTCTTTCGGAATGTGGGAGGACAACCACAGTATCCAGAGAAAAATGTCTGCAGACAAGGACAGTGAGTGGGCTGAGTTCATACTCAGGATCTTGGAAAGAAATGAGCAAAATATTTCATGCCTCTGTATTTTTTTCCTTCAAATGTTGAAAATAAACAAGTAGTATGTTGGCCACTGTGTGTACATACTCTATGTTTATTTGTTAAAGTTAACATTTTTAAATGAGCAGCATGACAATGACCAGCTGAACAGCCAAAAAAGGGTTAATTAGGTGCCGTTGTTGTGCTGCCGAGTGAAATGATATTACACCACAGGGTACATTAAAATATGCATTACTGCAAGCCTACAGCCTAATTGAGCAGAGTGGAATCAGCTGGGGTCCCTGTCACAAAACGAGTAATGTGATTTGTCAAAGCGAGATATTTATAAGAAACTGATGAAACATTTATAATCACCTTTTAACACCCAAAGATGTTGCGCAGAATCTAAAATTAATTCTTGGATTAATTGAGGTTTTGATTTAATCATGAGCATCTTAAATTTTAACCCAAGGCAATTTTTGATGGTGTCTTTTAGAATCCTTTGTAGATAAGAAGCACTCTATCATGACGAGACCTTTACTTTTTTTTTTTAACACTTTTATTCCTTTTCCTGCAACTCTGAGGACTAGACTGTACAGAAATCTGAATGAAATTCATAGGCTGTCTGTGAAATTTTCTTTAAAATGCTTCATGGACAATTGATTTCAGTTGGTATAAAACTGTTAAGTAGAGGAAGTGTCTGTCTGTAGAGTTTGGTGAGTACAAACACTCGCACAAGAAAATACAGATTATAGTTTCAGTGAAGTCAAAAAATAAACAAGAGAGACTTCTGCATAATGTCACTACTGCATTGCTAATGTGTTATATATATATATATATATACATTCAATGCATTCGTAGTCTGAATGCATTGAATGTAATTATCCCACGCCATGGTGCAACATGAGAGGCTTCGCCCGCTGACGCCCGAGGTTCGATTCCCAAGAGGGAGTGCAGTGAGTGTGTACGCCT
>JANRMT010062841.1:51195166-51309190 GCA_026402145.1 Polypterus bichir lapradei | reverse complement strand
TCACCGATGAAACACATTTGTAGGAATTTATGATGACCATCTGGGAACGGAAGCAGGGAGCCGGCTTTATGATAAATTTGTCTTTTCACTTTGAAAGTTGGCATGAATTGAGCTGTTACGATTTCTGCGCCGAACGACGTCATTTGGAAGCATGAGTTGTATTTCCTGATGTTAGATAGGAAATGCTTTGATTTTGCGGTATATTCGGCAAGTAAACTTTTTAATGGCTGTGGCGGTCCGGCAGCGCAGCACATTCCTTTCGTTTCTCCATTAAATTTCAGAGCCTTGCAATAAGGACACACTTCAGTCATGGTGCCGATGAGAACATGCTGGCTCAAACTATAATCATTAGCTGGGTTGTACCGGAATGCAAGGCGATTGTAATCGCATGATTGCTGAGCGCGGAGTCATGTTTGACGCTGATCTGCTGTTTCTCGTTTGCGTCTTTCAGCCACTCTCATCCTGTCACGTTCATTCTGATGAGAACGAAGCAGATCTGAAGCTGCAGAACGCGATCACCGTGCTCGCAACCGTGCATCCTCAAGTCTGGCTGCATGTTGCTCTGCTGCTTTCTCGGCACGTATTTGAGCCATTCTTTGTCAGTTTTGCTCATTCACTGATGCCCGTTCTTTCTCAGTTTGATTTGCAATTACTCGTCGCACTGCATATGGATCGTAAATGGGAAACATTGAAATGGAATCGTAAAATATTTAGTATAGCGTGTGTTGCTTTTACGTCCAACAGATGGCGCTGTTTTTCAAAAAAGCATGTTTTTACCTGTCACAGGTATGACATCTATATAATAGTAGGTATATAAAAACACGCGCGTATTCGAATGCAACGTTGTGTCAAAATTTCAAAGCAATCGGTGAAGAACTTTCGGAGATTTAAGATTTTGAACAAACGAACATTTACATTTTTATTTGTATAGAATATTAATATATACTTGATTTTTTACAATTTTTTAGTCACATGTTCTATTATCTAGTGCTACACGTGATTACTTTAATGTCACTCATCACTTGGGGACATCTTCCATGTACATGTGGACACGTGACGTGACAGGGGCACTGTCGTATGGTCTTGGTGGACACCATGTTTAAGAGTGAGCTGCCTGCCCAGTAGTTTGTTGGCATCTTTTTGAAAAGTATTTAATTTCTGTTTATGTAAGGTTTGAATTTAATAGTGTCATTATTTTCTGTGTTCTTTTAAGGCTATCAATAAAGAATGTTTCAGATAATTGTAGGAATTTTTCATGTTTTTATTTTCAGAATTATACATTTTTATCATTATTGGAGTAATGGCTATGGCTGATGACCACGAGAGCCAACACTGAAGAGCAATGGTTTGAAGAGCGATGCCAGTGCACTGCTGCTTTACAAGACAATGGTGGCTCACTCTACCTGGATTCTGAACGTTTGATCTAAAAGATAATGACTTGGAGAGGTGCAAGAGACACAGAAATGGAATTGGCTACTTTATACTGATTGGTGGTGAGTGACCCAAAAAAGGACCATTGACATGTTCACCATTTTGCTGGGCAGTTCTGTGCTCCATGTACTCTCAATAACTCTTTGCCCGTTCATAAGTGCTGCCCAGGTCCATCTCACTCCACTCACCTGGGGTCAGAGAAAACCCATATATAACAGTGCTCCTCAGCTGTATGAACTGACCTAAGGCCTGGGTCCAACTTTGAGACTTGCCAACAGTTACACTTCAAGGCCAATGGACTCTAACTGCCAGGAGACACAATGGAAGTGCTTTCATTCACCAGTTGACAAGCTTCTTTTATGCTGGCTTCTCTAGACAGTTGCACCCCCTGAGACACGTCTTGGCCACCTGAAACGTGTGTCCCTCTCAGGTCTGGACACAGGGATTCTACAGTATGTCCCAAACACAAGCTCCATTTATTTGATCATAAACTTCGGTCACACTAGGATTGAATGACCAACTTTCTTTTACCTTCTCCCTTTTGACATCTTCAATGACTGCCTTTTCAGCCTTTTGCTCTTTTTATCTCCTTTGGATCTGCTCCCACCATATACTAGCATGTGCACATTACCTGCTTACTTCACTTAAGGCACACATACCTGAATCCCACCTCATAAGCTTGGCTCCATCAGTGGGTCCTAGGATTTCTGTTCCAGGCAGATATGATGGCCTCGGTTGGCTGCGGTTGCCATTACCTCCATTGAACCTGGGACTGTTGATATACATGACCGGGGGTGAGCCAGACAATAAGGACACATACAAACAAGGCTGCATGCAATATTAAGTGCTCAATGCTTTTAATTTAAAACAAAAGTGGTCCAAACAAAAGTGCAGTGCAGTGCTTTCTTAATAAATAATCCAATAAACAGTTCCATTAAAAACAGGTGCTCTTCTGTATAGGTTAAAATCAGCAATTAATAAATCCTCTACAAATCCCAGAATTAAGCCAAGCAGACATTAAGTTTCTTTTCCCAAAATCTCACTCTCCCAGCAGAGGAAAATGTTCACTTTCCATCTCTCCAGCATCTCCTACCTGATCTTCTCAGCTGCCTCCTTCGGCATCTGCCAGGACAGTTGGAGTCGAACATCTGCCTTCCATACTCGCTTCTGGCATCTACTGGATCCTTGGGATGGTACCTCTGTTGGCTCCCACTCCTCCATTATTACTTAATAAGCAAATATCTAACCCTGGGGTGGCACTTTCTTCGCTCCTTACTGCTGCGCTGGCTCAAACACCTCAGATTCTGCCTTTTCCACTCTTCCTTTCACAGTTCTTTTTTCTTTTTTCTCCTCTTCTTCCTCGTTCAAGCTCTACTTTATACCTCAGTGGGTGCCGCTGTCCTAATTATGACCTGTAGAGAGATAATGAGGAAACTGGAATCAACCATGTATTTACATGCAAGTGCAATCAGCACCCATTAAATATCCTGGGGTCACACAAATACAAACACCCACAGAGCCTGAGACACATCATTTTTATTTTAAAACTGACACTGCCATGGACCTGTGGTGCAACTCACTGCAGGAGATTACCTTGAATTGTTCAGAACCCTTATGAGAATCTTATTTCTGGATTAATTGTTAATCCAAAAAATTGTTCCTAAAATTGTTAGGAAGGCAGGCTCTATTGTAGGAATGAAGCTGGACAGTTTAACATCTGTGGCAGAGCGACGGGCGCTGAGCAGGCTCCTGTCAATCATGGAGAATCCACTGCATCCACTGAACAGTGTCATCTCCAGGCAGAGGAGTAGCTTCAGTGACAGACTGCTGTCACTGTCCTGCTCCACTGACAGACTGAGGAGATCGTTCCTCCATTCGCACTAAGCCACTCTTCAATTCCACCCAGGGGGGTAAATGCTAACATTATTCAAAGTTATTGTCTGTTTTTACATGCATTTTTTATTACTCTTTAATTTAATATTGTTTTTTGTATCAGTATACTGCTGCTGGATTATGTGAATTTCCCCTTGGGATTAATAAAGTATCTATCTATCTATCTATCTAATTTGCCCTGTGTCACAATTACGAGGAGGTTTTTATAAGGAGACATTCAAATGTCTCTAAGTATTAGAACATGTAAGGGAACCTCTAGATGGATATATAATTGATATTTTTTCATGATTACTGTTGTTTTTTTCATTGTTTTTAATTTTTATCATTATTTTTTATCATGCTGTTGGGGGTGCCTTTTTGCTTTTTAATCAAAGGTACTGCCATTTGGGTTTTTATTTTCATGATCACATCAATGATGCCTGTTGCCAGTTATGTATTTCTGCAGCATTGCTACATGTTATACCTTTAGGTCAACTTTATAAAAGATGGTGACATGCTGTTCATGACATTCAAACTTCAGATTAACAAAACAGAGTCTCATCTGGTTAGTTAGAACAACGATTGTTAGTTATTTGAACCATGGTGAAGAAAATTTGGGTTTCAGTGATCTTTTTTCATGTTTTCTTTTGATTTTTGACTTGGTCCATTACCTGGCTACTCTTTTGACCTACCCCTCCTAGTCACTAATCCAATCCAATCCATTTGCATGGACCATTTCTACTCTGGTCAGGATACTAATGCTGAAGGAGGCAAACCAGCTTATCCAGGTTCTCTTCTAGCTGATGTGGAAGTGACAGGGAATTCCACAGGATGAGCTGGAGGCACTTGAAAGACTTGGTTTGTTCACCTGCAAATGCTGGAATGTTTCCTTCTGCAGAGGCATCTCTCCTCTGACTGTGCATATGCATAATAAAACATACTCTCTTGCATGTTTTCTTAAAATAGTTGTTAAAGATATTTGTGTTTGTAACAGACTTACAATTATTGCAAAATAATATGTAAATAAATAAAGTGCCACTGATGGCAGCACTGAATAAATTAATCTTAGTAATTTTAGGTACAGTAATTAGTTTCTGAGGGTAAAAGAAATGTGATTAATAGAATCTGACTCTACTTACATTTGGTTCATGGATGCACAATTCAGTTCAATTTCAGTTATTAGCATGACATACAATTTTGGCAAAGCATTTTAAAGATATACACTGCGGCAAATATTTGAACAAATTTATGGAATTAATGATATGAAACAATAACACCAGTTGAATGAAAATCTACATATAGATTGAAATGATAATGATTATAATAAAAAGAAGAATAAATGAATAGCAAATTTGCCATGGTAGAAACATTCATATCCCTCATTCTTTAATAATTTCCTCTTACACTGAACCCTTGAGTTTTAACAAGCTGAGATGTATTAAGTCTAGGTAGGCGGCTTTCCTCATTTTTGGAAGAAATCTTCAAATCTTGTTTGAGCATAAGTGGAAATTCTGAGACTGCATGTTCAATTATCAACACTGACTGCTTGCCGACTCTCAGAACATCATTTAACCCGCTGGTGCTCCACAAGACACTCTGGCCAGCCTCTTTAGTTGTCTCTTTTTCTACTGATTACTTGAAATGCATCTTGAGCTCTCCTGCACCCACACGTAGTCACGGGCTTTAGAACAGATCTGTGAAAATGTACATTTTCAATCAGAACTTGAAAAATAAAACAAAAGATATTGGATATTTACTATTTTCTAAAGACCTTTGTTTAATCCTCTTTTTAATTTTTGTTTTCTATGCACTATTTATTTGCACATTAGAGCTTAGTGTTGCTCTACTTACTTAAGGTCTTTTCTTTCTTAACATGGGAGACTTTTACTTTACATCTTTACCTGGAACATATTATGGAAAAAAGATTTGCTTTGGGAAAAACCAGAAAGAGAAAGATTCCCAGAGTTTTATCAAAAATGATAAATATTAGGTTATTATTCCAAATAAGCTTTCATTATGTGCTGATTATGTAAGTGTTATGATATATGAATTTGTAAATTAATGAGCATTACAATATTTGTTTGCAGACTGTCTATACTAAAAAATGCACAAAGGTTAATGATTAAGAACATGGGTTAAAGTGACTTTTGGAATGTACAGGAAATCTTAAAAACAGGTGGTAGGACAATATGAACAGGTCACCTCCAAACAGCTGAGAAGGTGGTATTTTTAAATGGAGGAAGTGGGCCAAGAGCAAAGCTGATCTTCATCTTTAAACTTCAAATACGCAACACTTGGGATATTTCATCATATGTCCCCTGGATATGAAAGCATTATAAAGGTGGAGAGTATAAACATTTAGTGTTATTTTTTGATTTAGAGTGAATTCTTTGTTTTTTTTTATATCAATCTGATTACTGTACACACTGTTGTCCAGATTTCATTTCAGTTCCAAATATTTGCCCTGAAAATATTAAGCCATCAGCATCCTCTTAAACCTTCTCTACTCTTCCTCTTTATATACATGCAACTGAAAAAGTTTTGGTTATCATATAATCAGTTACCTTAATACAGTTCAGATGTTAAGGATAAAGAATTAAATAAAATATACACCTGCACATGACCAGCCTCAAGTGGTTCTGGTCACTGAGCCTTCTTGTCAAACGTGTGGGTTTAGCCTCTACGTAGACTTTGTTGCAAGCACACAAAAAAGAGACATTCAAAATGAAGTTCATCTTTCAGATTGGTTCCTCATGATCCCTTATGAACGTTAGGGCAGTTCCTCCTTGTAGATCAGCACCCTTGCTATCATGTAATATATGGAATGACTTTTGCCGAACCCTTAGGTATGGCTCCCCAAGCTGATGCTTGCTCTACCCATAGTTAGAGCTGACCCTGCGTTTGGGTATCTTGTGACTTTTACAAGTTTACCTCTTCTGTCCTAAGATAACGACAAAGAACGATTAGCTCTTCTGATCCTAAGACATAAAACCTCCTGTCAATGAAGGTTTACTGGTATTTTCTGAATCTGTAATTTTTCTTCATTTCACTGCGCCGTTAAGTATTTTTGTGTTACAGTCAGGGTTTATTCCCAGGCTTGTTGTTTATGCTTGAAATATGTTTCATTTTTTTATAATTTTGCTAATATTGATATGTGTATTTATTGTTTAGTATTTATGTCTTTCATCTTTAAATGCTAATTTAGTCCTTGAGCTTTGCAGGTGGAACAGAAAAAGAGGAGGGACGGCACTCTGACATCACTACTGCTGGGACCTCCAACTGCTATGAAGGTGAGAGAGAGGATCCCAGCAGTGGTTCATTAATGTTGTTTAGAGTTTTTTGTGAGTACTGCTTTCCTGTGATTTTTCAGGTTCTGAATTTTGTTTCTGTTCTTGAGTATTACTTATTGGATTCTGTCTTGGATCTGTTTGATCTGGATTTCATCCTCATACCCTTTATCCATTTATTTTTGCCCTTTTGCTACTTTTTTAAAGATTCATTGTTTGGACTTGTTTCAGCTAGCCAGAAGTTTTACAGTTCCTCTCCCTAGGAGGCATTTTATATAGTCTGGGGCATGTGAGACATTTTGTGAGCTTTAAAAACTAGTTCCTCATTTTAGGCCTGTGCAGGCTGAAGCCTTCCTCCGATGGTTGGGGCCTGGATGATTGGGGTTGACGCCACACTTGGGCAAGTTGGTGAGGGTACTGATCTGCTCCGTTGGATTTTTTGCAGGCCTCACACCCTTTCACCATGTTTGTTACTCCCAAACACAATAAACAACTGCCATTAAATAAGATTACCCGCTGCTTCCCAAACACTTTTTATATGTTTTGTCTGTTATCTTATAATGATCAAATAGCCATAAAGTATATTACTTTGTTTGGATTACCTCAGCTTTATGCCTGTTAACAAATCTGATTCTTAATATTAATCTTTTTTTATTATTTTAAATGCAAATATTGTGTTTTGACTAGTATTTGCTTTTAGTTTATTATCATTCTGGTGACACCATTTTGTTGTGTGATTTTAATTGGGTTACTGTCATTTTGTGTTAATCCTTGCTAGGTGTTTCAGCATGTGGTGGGTCCAGCTATCAGCACATTCTTCTAACCTCCTCCTCCTTACTTGGCCACGGCCATGCTGTTTATGGTTTCTATGCTAGCTTAAGAATTTATTTTGGTTAAGGAATTCTAGTGTACATGTCAGAATATTCACCCTCTAAAAATTTTGCTTGATTCTGACTCTTTGATATTTGCTCTCTCTTTTGACTGTTTTGATTTATCCTTAATTAGTCAATAGCTTGCCTTTTTCCATTTCTTGCTATAATTTACAGTACATACTTTTTAAAACTGACATTTATAAAGTCTGGTATCATCTGCACAGTTCAGGTGAAGAGGGGAGAAAGAAACTTCTCTAGGGAGGTCCCTTCTATTCCCTTCAGTGGGTTTCCTTGATGCTGCTGCTGATGGTTGTCACAGAGCTGCCATCCTGAAGAAGTGTGAAAGACTCAGAGGAATGGAGAGATCAGAAAGAAGAAAATAGAAGAACAAGCGTAGGTCTAGTAAAAAAAAGCTGCACATGTACTTTTTTGATGCTGTTTGAAGAGGAACCTGGTGTAGAGCCATATAAATTTGAGAAAACATTCAACTTAAAGAGCTGCTGAGTTTTCTAAATGTAATATTTAGGTCATATCGAACTTACTAGTTTGTTAAATGGTTGGATGGCATTGCTTCACTTCAGAGCTATTTAAGCTAACTAGATTCTCTTCATTCTGTATGTCATATTATTTTTTCTACTCCTGTTCTAATAGTGGTTACAATGTGCAATTAGATATTTCATGGAAAATAAGGGTGTTTTGAAGAGTTTGTTGTCATTTTACAAAGACAGGAAATATAACCGACTGTCCTGCTCATACAGCTCCTGAATGTTTACTTATTATAGTGCCTATAAAAAGTATTCACCCCCTTTGATGTTTTCATGTTTTACTGTTATAAACTATTGAATCACAAGGGATTTAACTTGGCAGTTTTGATACTGATTAACAGGAAACTCTTTAATGTCAAAAAGAAAACAGATCTCTGCATAGTGTTCTAAATTAATTACAAGTAGAAAACACAAAATAATTCATCGCATAAGTATTCACCAACCTTCAAGTCATCTTTTAGTAGATGTACTTTTGGTAGTTATGATAGCCTTGAGTCTGCGTGCACAGGTCTCTCTCTGTCAGCTTTGCACATCTGGGCACTGCACATTTTCTTCTTTTAAGCTCTGTTAGGTTGCATGGGATCGGGAGTGAACAGCCTTTGTCAAGTCTGGCCACAAACTCTCGACTGGATTGAAATCTGGACTCTGACAAAGCCACTTCAGGACATTAACATTGTTTTTAAGACATTCCTTTATAGCTTTCTCTTTATGCTTGAGGTTGTTGTCTTACTGGAAAACACATCTTCTCCCAGGGCACAGGTGTCTTGCAGACTATAGCAGATTTTCCTTCAGGGTTTCCCTGTATTTTGTTGCATTCATTTTACTCTCCACCTGTATAGGAATTGCAAGGCCTTCTGCAGAGAAGCATCTCCACAGAATGAGGCTACAACCACCATGCTTCATGGTGGGGGTTGATGTGTTTTTGTTAATGTGCAGTGTTTAAACATGGCATTTAGCCTAGTGGCTAAAAAGCTCAATTTAGGACTCATGAAACCACAGAATCTTCTTTCAGCTGACTTCAGAGGGAGCTGGGTGGTCTCATGGTCTGGAACCCCTGCAGATTTTATTTTTTCTCTTCAGCCGTCTGGAGTTTTTTTGTTTCGTTTTTTCTGTCCTCCCCGGCCATCGGACCTTACTCTTATTCTATGTTAATTAGTGCTGTCTTATACTAATTCTTACATTGTCTTTTTTTTTCTTTTTTCTTCATCATGTAAAGCACTTTGAGCTACATTATTTGTATGAAAATGTGCTGTATAAATAAATGTTGTTGTTGTTCAGAGTGTCTTATGTGTCTGGCAAATGTTAGCTGAGATGTCATGTGTGTGGTTCTTTTTTCACAGTGGCCTTCTCTTTCCCACTCTCCCATAGTGGTAAAGCACCTAGGCAACAGCTGTTGTCTACGCAGTCACTCTAATCTAGACCACTGTAGTCTGTAACTCCTTGAAAGTTGTCATAGGTCTCTTGGTGGCCTCCATTAATTTTCTTACACAATCATTCAGTTTTCTTAGATGGCCTGCTCCTGGCAGATTTACAGCTGTGCTACAGTATATTCTTTCCATTTCATCATCATCAAGTGTTCATCATCAACACTTACTGGAAATGTGATTAGAACATTCTAGACGAGAACAGGCCATTCAGCCCAACAAAGCTTGCCAGTCCTATCCACTTATTTCCTCCAAGAAAACATCAAGTTGAGTTTTGAAAGTCCCTAACGTCTTACTGTCTACCACACTACTTGGTAGCTTATTCCAAGTGTCTATCGTTTAGATAGATAGATAGCAGCCTAGTGAAAATCTGGCTTTTTACAGAAGCTGTTCAAACAAATAAATACATAAACATATCTATATATATATATACACACACACACACACACACACACACAATGGTCTGAGCACACACCAGAACGACTAAAAAGAATGAAAATTTAAAATCAAAGATTACTTCTGACTTAGCTATCACAGCCACAGTTGGTATAAAATAGCTCCAGTAGTGTTTTTTAACACACTTCTGATGAATAAATTGGCTGAAAGTCCTCAGTGTTAGTGTGTCAGAGAGAGGTTTGCAGCATTGTTTATAACGACACTCAGTTTTGTTTTAACCCTATCCTTTGCTATGACCTCCAAGGGTCCAGTGTATGTTCCATAACTGAACCTTGCACTTCAGCTTAACCCGTTGATTTGGCAGGCCTCTCTTGACGTGATGTTCCTAGCCCAGCACACCACAGCATAAAAAATCACACTGGCCATCAGTGAGCTATAGAAGATGTGAAGGCTGTCACTTCCCAAATTAAAGGAATACAGTCTCCTAAGAAAAAGTGCCTGCTCTGCCTTTACTTATATAGTTATGTGACCATTATGTGTGTTACGAGACCATTTCAACTTGTCATTGATGTAGACTGCTCAGTACTAGCAGCGGGGCAGCACCTTTACATTTTCTCAATAGAGACCAGGCATTCGGGCTCTTTGGTGCTATAAAAGCCAATAACCTGTTCCTTGGTTTCGCTGATGTTAAGTTGCAGTCAATTCTTTTTGCACCAATAAACAAAGTTTATATAAACAATAAACAAAGTTTATTTTCCTATTCCTAACTGTAGAAGCAGATATAAACTAAAGTGAAGTACAGATCCATACTTTTAAAGCTCCTTGGGTGTTTTTCGCTCAAAATTACCCCATATATGAAACAAAATTAGAGCATTTAGTACTGAAAGTATCAATTCCATATTATCTAACTGCTAAATAAGTCTTTCTGGCTCTTTGGGACCTATCGAGTAAGGAATTAAAGAGTTTATTTGGCAACATATACAGATTACAGGCCAGCATGCTGCTAGTGGGATTCAGGAACCGTTTCCCTGGATGCAATGCCCCCATTCTGTCAATTTCAAAGATAGGGTTTTTTTTTTCTGCTTGCCTATCTTTTCTTCAGTCTCTACTCATGACAAAGCAGTCCTGGCATGTTGCTGTTAATGAAATCGATCCTTTGGACTTGATTAAATGCATAAAAAGCCAGTGAAATATAACATTTTTTCTATGACTAGTGCCAACAATTCAATCATCGAATCTTTGCAATGAACACATAAAAAAGAGATCTCAAAATAGGAAATTTTTACAGGTAATACTTTTGTTCAGATGGTAGATTATATTTATTGATTTATAATTTTTTAGCACAACTGTTTGGTAGGTCTACAGGGTGGGTCATGCAGCTGCGAGATTAATGATTCTGTCGTTTCTGACTTAAAAGAGCTGCTGAGGTTTCTAAAAATGCAATATTTAGGTCATAGCACTCCTGTTTGCCTGTTGAAAAATTGGGTGGCATTAGTTCACATCACAGCAGTGCCTCTATTGAAACAAGGTCTCAATAAGGGTATGCAGACATTTGTCAAGCTGATCTTCATCATCCAAAGTTTAGATACCTGACAAAAGCAGTGGTAAGTTTGTGGCTGGTGCATCTGCACCTGCCTCCATTCTTCAAAGATCATACACTTCAGCAGTGTCAAGGTGATGAGAAAACGGTTTTAAAATGATTTTAAAGTAACATGGAAAAACACAATAAAGCAAGGAATGGAGACACTCATGTACCCATAGATGTAATAATTAATATGAAATTTGAAAAAAACCCACATTTAAAAGATTGTCCATTATTACATTACCTTTGACTTTAGAACAAACTCCTTCATAAAGTGGCAGTGTATTAGATGATCGAACTAACATTTTTCAGCCTATCACATGATGTTAATTATGCGGAGAAATAAAGAGTTTTCTTAATAAAGAATAATAAAACTTTCATATTACTACAGGGATGGCACACTGGCAGAGGAGCTCCAGGGACTTAGTTCATACGCTGGTGCAGTTGGTGTTATTGTGTATTTTGCTGCTATCCATACTCCAGCCGTACACTCTTGCACTACTTGCTGTTCTTTATAGTGCCTATTGAAGTTCAGGCAATTCCTAAGCTTTGACACTGCATATAAGTTTTTCTGTGTTCCCTTCAGAACAAATATGGGGGGCCCAAACACTGCTTCAAGCCCAGGGCCCCATCTACCTAAACTTGCCCCTCTGTATAGATAATCATATTTAAGCTGATGGCTATTATGAGCATTATCTGACACTCTCTGCACTTATAGTACAGCTGATTTTACTAAGGAGTGCTACTGCAGGTCTTTTTACCTCCTTCCATTAACTCCTAGCTATAATATTTTTGTTATTTTAATTTTAATTAAATTATGGAAATATTTATCCACCTTAATAAAATGGCAAGTGCCTGAGTGTGTTTGTGTATCTACAGTATATGTTCATCTTGTTGCTCGGGTTAGGAAGAGAAATGCAAAAATAAGCAAAACATGTAAAAGAAGGGTAAAAAATCAAACATGATAATCCATCCATCCATTATTCAACCCACGGGTCTGCTGGAGCCAATCTCAGCCAACACAGGACGCTAGGCAGGAAACAAACCCCGGGCAGGGCACCAGCCCACCGCAGGGTGCACACACTCACACACGAAGCACACACTACGGAAAATTTAGGATCGCCAATGCACCTAACCTGCATGTCTTTGGACTGTGGGAGGAAACTGGAGCACCCAGAGGAAAACCACACAGACACGGGGAGAACATGCAAATTCTACACAGGGAGGACCCGGGAAGCAAACCCGGGTATCCTAACTGCGAGGCAGCAGCGCTACCCACTGTGCCACCGTGCCGTCCAACATGATAATTAAAATACTAAATAAGGATCTAAAAATAATAAAATTGGTCTTATCAGCTTATTCAGTTGTCCGACATTGTAGACCAGCAATAGCAGCGTAGTAACACCTTGCTTCTCCTCCGGTCACATGAACGAGGTTTACAGATGTAATGCTAATAACTAATAACATTGTGTGGTGGGCAAAGGATGAGTAAAAATAACAATAAATCGATGAGCATGTTAGTAAACCAAAGCCGCGTCATGACTAAGCTAAAGTTGGTAAACCAGGCCAATGTGATACCGACCACATGTTCCTAGGAAAACACCTTGACAATAAGAGTGGTCAGTTCAATGAATGATGGCAAGAATAAGTGTTGGAAATGAGCAGCTTTATCTGGAGAGGAAAATGCCACCGCAAGGTAAAGTTTACTGTATACAGGTATCACCTTTTAGTGCCCCAAACTTTTACTTTTGCTTGTCTTTTATTGTTACAATAAATAGTGATCCATTTATTTATTTTTCTGTCTTTCTTTATTTTTTAATCTTGATTTTGTGTGTTGGCTGCTGTAAAAAAGCAGTTAGGTTCAGTTAAGAAAAGTTAGGATTATGACTGATGGGGCACTCAACCAACCAGAATTTAAATTCTCATTCTAAAGTATTCATCCCTAAACAAGTGAACAAATAACAATTTAATATTAAAAATCGGTCAATCTGCCTCAATCTAGTTTTCAGAGATGCTGTCTCTGTGCATTCGATTCTAATTTGCTCCATCTTTGGCCTGTTCCTCCCTAGTGTACAGCGCCAGGTTCCTCTGTATTGATTTGGGTAAACTGAGTTCCTAGAAGTGAACTGACATTCTGGGTTCCTATCCAAGATTTTTATAGTTGACCTCACCAGGAAGAATCCTTTACACTTGCAGTTTCTTCCCTGGGTATATTTATTTGCTAGATGTCCTCATCTCATAAACATGTCCTAAAGGAAGGGTGATCAGCGTTTATCCTGGAGGGCTTCAGTGGCTACAAGTTTCTTATTTCAACCTAGTTGCTTAATTAGAAAATAATCCTTGCCAATAACATGTCTTATTTAATATTGTGATTTGCGAGTTTCTTGACTCTGCCATGTCAGGATATTCTTAAATCATAATTTGAAGCCTAAAACGTATGTGTAAGTTTCAGTTCTTCACTTTCTGTTCAGTTTCCTTCTAAGCATTTTATTAAACCAAATAATGCACAATGAATACACACAGGTGTAAATGGAAACACACTACATGGAAAATTGCTGAATACTTTGTCAATTGCATTTTATTGCTAATAAGGAGCAAGTAAAAACAGTGAATGCAGCTGCTTAAGACTAAAATTAGCAGTAAACAAGGGAGATGACTAAAATGCAGCAGAAAAATTACACTTTGAACAATATGTTCTTCATCAGCAATAATTGACTTCTCATGAAGCAACTGGGTTGGAACAAAAAATGGCAGCCACCGTGGCCCTCCAGGACTGATGATGCCCAGCCCCGATTTAAGGAGTCTGAGTCTTAAGAGGCAAATCAATTAAATGAAGTTAATTAGCAGCAAAAATGGGTTACTAATTAAGAACATGGTGTGGACCACCAGGCTGGCACCACAGCTTCAACCCGACACAGACTAGCGTGGGACACAAGTTCAAGGCACACACAATTTATTTTTTTTCTTTTACCTTGTGGGAAACGCCTTCCCCCATTTCCCACAAGTACACCACAGTTCCCAGCAGAAGCACTAGCACAATCAATTCTCTTCCTCTCTTTCTCTTCTCCTCCACTCCACCGGTCAAGCTTTGTCTTCCTCCTCCCAACTCTGGCTCCTTTAGTAGAGGTTGCTGGCTCCTTTTATACTGCACCCGGAAGTGCTCCAGGTACTTGATGACCTAGTTTCTGGCCGCACTTCCGGGTGTGGTGGAAGAACTGCCCAAAAGGGCTCAGCAGATCCTGCTGCAGCAACCCCTGACGGCACCCGCAGATCCCAACAGGGTTGCACCAAACTCCAACTCCCATGAAGCCCTGTGGGAGTCTGAGGCACCGCTGCAACCCAAGGGGGCTGCCATCTAGCGTCCTGGGGGAGGTAACACTCTGGCCACACTCGCTCCTCCGGTCTTCCCAGTGTGGAGGCGTCCCGGCTGGGCAAGGGCCCCAGCCGCATGCTACAATGTTTGGAATGAAAACCTGTATCCCATTTTGCCCTCTAGGATTGGAGTTAGGCACCCCTGTCCTAAAACATCTGCAGTTCCTCATTGTATATCTTATGGTGTCTGCAGTGCTCCAGGCTGTTGTTTCATTGGGAAGTAAGATAAACTGTGATAGCATGTACAGTATCTTTCTATCTATAAAATTATAGTTAATATTTAGTGAAAATGTAGAATGAGTGTAAGATGAGTTTTTGAATTATGAACACAGAGGTATGACATTCTGTAAGAACAGATGAAAGATGGTGGGAAATGAGAATGACAAGGTAAGCCATCTGAGGAGTGCACATGTGCCTGGCTCTCAGCTCACCTTACACAAACATTGTTTTTACTTAGCCCGTACCTTCAAAAATGACACATTTAAATTTATTGAAGAATGCCTGGTCAAAAAGTTAATTTCCTAGGTAGTTATGGAGAGAAGCATTTTCAATGAAGAAATCACAGCCAGTAACAGAATGGACAAGTGAAGAATGATGAAACCAATTCAGAAAGAGCTGAAAGAGTATTTGGTGGATTATTACAAAGTAGTGACTGATGAAGGTCGAGCAACCTTTACATTTTTGAACATTCTTATTTCCCAAGGAAACAAAAATACTAAAATATTAATGCTTACTAATGATGAAAAAAGTATATAAATATATAAAGAATATTTGATTGTGATGATTAATTTTATCATTAAAGAAATCTTCCTCAATTTTTTATTTAAAAAAATCAGTTGAACTGTCAAATTATGTAGTTTGTTGTTGTTGGAACTACTGCATTTATATACAGAGCTCCCCATATTCAGCCATTTTCCACTCTACATATTTTCCACTTTTTCAATATTTTTCGTTGATTTTTATTTTTATATTTTAGATGTTGGGCAGATGTTGGTGGTGTGTATCAGGATCCGAATGCTGTACTTATTGTGAGGTTTTGTCTGGGTGCTGCACTTTACTCCCACCTTCCAAAGTCATCCATCTATTTATTTTTTAACCCACCTATGGCGGTTTTATGGTCACAAGGGGGCTGAATTAAAACTGTCAGCACAAGGATTAAGGTAAAAAAAACAATCATCATTATATATTGTGGTCGCTTGAGTGAAGGAAGATCGGCAAAGCAGGAATATCTTACGGTGCCAACATGGCACTCTCAGTTTACTGCCAGTGTCCAACAAAAAAAACAACACTGAATGGGGTGAGAAAAACAACAAAAGTCAATCGCCATATAGAGGAGTGGCTTCTTATTAATGCAGCTCTGAAGATGGGGGTCGTCTGCCTCAGAATTCCTTCCATCAGGCCGTCTCTGCGATAATGACGCCTCCTTCTGGGTAGTATTCCTTTTGAAGCTCTGGGACAAGAAGGGGCGGGGTCAGTTGCCCTCACTGGAGGTTGACAAGACCGTTTAATGACAGCGCCATCTCTCAGCCTGGGGTGGTATCACATACCTGGGAAGAGCTTGGATGGTGATCCTGAGACACACAGGCGTGACAATATTATCAATGTATATTTTATTTGTGCACATCATTTTTAACAGCTTGTGAAGCGCATAGTCATTGAAATGCACCACCCTACATAATTTATTTTTTTCCAAAAACAGCTTTATATTGCATTGTATTTTTCATACATTTTTAAAAGATTGTGAAGCTCATGCTCATTGAAATACATCACCTTCCATAATTTATTTTTTCTCAAAAACAGCTTCTGATTGAATTGTTTTTCATACTTTATTCAAACTATAACTTGAAATAATGATTTTACAATATTTGCCAAAGCTTAATACTAAGTCACTGATTTAAATGCATAGAATTTATCCTTTAAGAAAAATAAATAAAGAGTCCAATTAAACATTTTATAAAATGTAATAAAAATCCAATTTCCCAGCAGAGGGGTCTTTTTATTAAAGCAGAAATTTCTAATTTGTTTACCCAATAAATATGAGCAGATTCATGTAATTTAAATAGTGTTCCTCCTTAGGGTATTTTAATCCTCTCAATGCAAAAGAAAAATAAAACCAAAGAAGGAAAAGCTACAAAAAGAATTCTGCATTGTGTGCTTACCAGTAATGAAGAATATTTTCATAGGTTCAGTTAAGGAAGCAACATACATAAATGTCAGAAATCATTTTGGATTATAATGCATCATTTAAAATCATGAAAACAAAAACAAATTCAGTAAATGCAATCAGCCTTTACTTTCACTGCTATTAGCCCCCCCAGTGTCATGACTCATTTGGTTTAAATTAACTGCTGGGCTCTTAGAAGGTTCTAGAGCTTGTAAAGCTCAGTCCCCTGAGTTTAAAGCATTCCATCTCCCACTTTGTAAAAAAAAAAATATGAGCTTGTCTGTAATTTATTCCACCAAACTTTTGAAATGCATAAAAAGACTTCAACTGCTGTTATTTTTTACCCTTTGTCAGTTTTAATCCCCAAGATAGAACTAAACGAGGTGTCCTGTAAACTGGATAACTTGAATGTATTTGGTTTTGCCAGCATTGTGAATTCATTAAAGGCAAAAGCTAGTCTCTACTGTATTTCATAGCAAGCTGCGTTATCTACAATCTGCTCCAAATGAGACACTTTGGACTGTAGTCCCTTTCTGGATATATGTGCGCAGCCTTTGTGTTGGTATGTAAAGAGAACATTGATGAATTGACCTCTTCAGGTTGGTAACCCACTGATGTGTAAAGCTCATCCTCTATTGCTCTGGCCTGCTTTATAGTTTAATTTCAATTTGCTAGCTGCTGTATTAGGAAGGCAGTGGTGTGGGAGTTAGATATTATGAGCACCAGCCATTGTGCAGATGAGTTTGTAACCTTCCCCCCCATATCTGCATGAGGTTTACATTGTAATTTTCCTCCCATATTCCAAACACATGCTGGCAGGGTCGGCTCAAGAGTACGTGGTGACTCCAGGCAGTGTTGGGTGCAAGCGCCCACAATTGGTATATGACAATGAACAATGCGTCCCTCTTGAAAATCAGTATGCTTGTGAGTACATGTTAATTGACGAGCGGGAAGAAGAGTATCTCTTTGAGATTGCCATGCTCACAACTGTTAGGTAAATTCAAAGAAAGTGGTGGAGTGAGGCGCACTATCACCAACATGTGAAACTGACACAAGGGTGGTCCTGTTGGAGATTGACGAACATCTGAGGTTTGTGTGCTTAGATGGGTTTTGGTACTTCCCAAGTAATGGTGCCCCTAGGCCCATGCCTGCTTGGCCATTGTCAGCCCTGCATGCTGGTTAAGTTGTTTGGAGACTCTAAATTGGTTTAGTAGGAGTGAATATGCCCGGAAGGAGTGGGCTCTTTCTTTACTCCCTATGCAGCTGGTAAAGGCACTGTTAACCCATAACCTAAAATAAAATTAAGTAGGTTCATTTATTTTATCATTTTATTCTCAGTATCGTGATGTGGCCCTTGGTGCCACTGCTCGACTGCCATGCTGCTCTAACGCTCATGGAAACCTCATCTCAGATACTGGGAACCTTTTTAATCAACAGATGGAAAGATTCTTTCGTCAGATGGCACAGCGCAGCACAGACTCCATTACAGAATGACCAGGGGTTGGTGGGCGGTTAGTCGGCCAAGTTCACCAGGTCTCTGATTGTGTCTGGCTTTACCTTTGGCTTTCCCCTTTATAATTGACTGTGGACTCTCTAGAGGTTTATTTTCTCCAAGGATGCTGCTGACAGGAGTTTTTGTTTTTCTGTCCACCTTCATCAACTGGCCATAGTTCAACAGTTAATTAATGGGCAGATATTGTTGGTTTTCATGCATGTTAATCATGTTTTACTTTGTTTATTGTGTGGTTTTACAAATCTGTGTCTTTATGTGTACTAATTCTGTATTTGTGATTTATAAAATTTATGCTTGCATTTACAGCAGTGGTTCTCAACCTGTGGGATGGGCCCCCATAGGGGAGCGTGAAGTAACAAAAAGGAGGGCGCAAAGATGTGAAAAAAAGGAAACAAGAATCAAAAATATGAAAAAAAATCTGTTGAAACCAAAACAAATTAACTTAAACTACATTCTAATACTAGAACAATAAATATAGAGTTAGATAAATGTCGATAAAAGTTAAGTAGGTATAATAAAATATGCATCTACATTTCAAAAAAATGTTACGGGGGAGTGATTAAAACTGTTATGAAAACTCGGGTCGCAAATACTTAAAGGTTGAGAAACGCTGTTTACAGTAACCTGAGAACTTAATTCTGTGCTCTGTGCCTGTCCTTAGTGAAGAGCGCTATACAAAAATAAACTGATTTGAACTGAAAAAAAAAGTTCAGTAAGGGGATCTGTCAAAGCTGCAGTTCGATTTTCTGCAATATACTTCAGTATGCAAATACTGTCCTGTATCTAATATTTGCTGATACTAGTATTAATTAATCCATCTTTTTCTAGAAACCATTTATTCAGTTTAAGGATATTAGAAAGCAGAGGTTTATCCTGAATGGATCATATTGTTATTCACAATCACAAACACAAAGGAAGAAGGAGATTGTCAAGGTAAGCCCTGCTGCTCAAAGAAATTAATTAATGAAAAGTATAAAAGGAAAAGGGTTCAATAATACAAACTCAAATACATAAATGAAAAATACAAAATAATATTATATGTTAAAAAATAAAACATTTTAAAAAGGCAAGAATGCAAAAAACACAATTAAAAAATTATCAAAATTCAGAAAGGAAAAGGAGGAAATACAGAACTAGTAAAAACAGAAAAAATAAAATCCAAAACAGGGACAAAAAAGTACAAACAAAAACAAAATTGAAACCATTCCAAAAACAAAATACAAACAAAAAATCTAAAAAATAACAGAGCCAGTCCAAGTTCAAAGACTAAATAACCAAGCCAATGTTGTAATCAGCAACTTTTATTAAATTTTCGTGGGTTCTGAACTAATTATTATTAAAGTATACATTTTAGGAGGTTGTTTCTGTCTACAAGACCTTTTGACCTGACCTGGGGGGTATTTTTCGTACGTGGATTACTCGTTTAGCCGGATGTAATAGTTGACGATTTGGCATGATCCAGGATCTGTCGGTTTTTCAAAACTCTTGCTGGATGTGTTGTCATAGCAGCACATCCAAATCCTCAAACCTGCTCGGAGCAGGTTTGTTCTATATAAACAAGGATTAGCTCACACACTTAATCAGTGCCTGTGCATGGAATTCATTCAGTCATGTCTTCGCCGTTCATTAATGAGCAACCAATTGATATCGGTGCACAAATTATAAGAAGAGAATTTCATATAGAGAGGGTTTTGCGCGATTGGCAAGATCCTTTATTGCTCCGGGAGGAAATTCTTTTCAAAAGATAACGCTTTAGCCGAGGGGGAATATTGTACCTCAAAGATTTATTAGCACCTTATATTCGAAGTCAAACTAGGCGAGGTCGGGCTCTCACAACCATACAGACAGTATGCATTGCTTTGAGGTTTTTTGCAAGCGGCACTTTTTTTATATACTGTAGGCGATGTGGAAAATCTATCTAAAAGTGCAGTTTGCCAGGCAATTCGTAAAGTCTGTTTGGCTCTGAAATATTTCCTTCGTTTTTTCATAGTGCTCCTGGACACCTGCGTGTGCAGACAATAAAAGAGGCGTTTCATGCCATTGCAGGTTGGTAATACATAGGCAGAAACACCCACAGTTCCATAAAGAATCTCACAATCAGCCAAACATTCTCAGTACCCAAGATTTCCAAATGTGATTGGGGCACATGGGACTGATCAGAGTGAAGTTTGATCAAACATTATTTTGAAAATGTACCTTTCCTCCTGATGAATAATCAGACACAGTGTCTTCATCAAATATTTGACCTTTGTCAATATCTCGTTGGTCAGACACAAGTTCTAGGGATATGACATTCCCTGCAACTGACCCAACAAAAAAAAGAGGGCTATATGGAACATACCTTCGGCACACTTTGAGGACAAATATATGCAGTGACCATCCCTTACCTGAAATGAAGTAACCACTGCATACTGCCACTGGTTCTGAGGAGGAGCTTCCCCCTGGAATGCCCTCAGAAACAGGGCGATGGACATTTTGCTGGAGAGCCAACTCTTCTGCAGGGGTTAGGTCTGGACCGCGTGGACCCCCACCTGTTTTTTGCTTGTCTACCTTCCTATTAGCTTTAAAATTAATGCTTTTTATATTATATGCGATTCTTTATGTCAATAATTCTTTAAATAGTTATATACCAATATTTACCAGTTTGAAGTATATTCATGTACTTCACTTTAAACTTTTCCCATGTTCTTCTTGTGGTCACGTTTGATCTGGAATTATGACATATTAAATAATAATTCATCTGACACATAGGAAATGAAACGCTGCATTCAGTAAGTACAATGCACACTACTTAGCGTTTAATTTGTCGGCCACTTTTTGTCAGCCGTATTTTCTGGTTTGGGCTGCTTTTGCAGTGTTACGCCTTGTGCATATTAAATCTTGAAATTCTTCATATCCTTCAAGTAAAAGGTCCTCCTCCATTTGTGTGAAAAAATGCGCTCATTCTTTCGTCATTTTGTTGCAGCCTATCAAAGACTTGCTGATCATGTTTTCTAGACTCAATATATGTGGGCTTTTCAATCAGCGCGGGTGCGCGCAGTTATCCTGGATGATTAGATCCAGCTAGACTAATCTACTACACAGCTGCGTTTGAAAAAACGACTTATCCCAGATGAGTTTCACCAGCATTAACTCATCCAAGATGAGGGATCTGATCTTGGATGATTTAAGCGACGTATGGAAAATACCCCCCTGCCAGAAAGATGTCCAGGGCCAATTGGTGCTGAAGATCAGCAGTCCTTATGGCAACTAGTTGAGCGTTCAACTCAGTCACTGTGTCTGCAATGACATTGGTCACCACCTGTACGGCCTGTGCATGAATGGGGTGTCCATAAAGCAGAGATGTTACACATGGAAGGAAGGTGCAAAGCACTCGAAGCCACTCTGGAAATAGGTGAACTGCTGGAAAGTTGCACCTTCGGAGTCCTGAGGTATTTGTTATTAATTTTTTTTTAAGATTTTCTGTTATGCTCTAATGGATATTTTGTTTCTATCTGGAGTTTTCAAATATAAGGAATTCAAATATGACATCAGTTTTGAAATGTAATAAGTATTTAAAGTTATTAAAATTGTTTTATGCTGTTTACAACATCATTTTACTCTGATGTAGGACACAGGCATTTTGTGAGTCTTACTACTAAGGATGCACACACATGGGTTGTTGGGGAGGTGGTCTTAGAGGTTGCAGCATCAAACATCATTGACACAACAGCTTAAAATTTCACCTGCAATGACCTTTCCTCCACTGATTTTGTGGATATCACAACTTTTAGTCACAAAATTCTTTATGGTTTATGATCTCTTGCTCTGTAAGTCTGACCACAATTTGCACTTAACACTTAGACAACAGTATTTTTGATTTTTGTCAGTTTTGAACTAAAATTTCTTCTTTTCGTCATTCTTCATCTAAAATCGCTAGTGATTCAAATCTAGCACAACACCTTTGTCACAGAGAGAGGTTTTAAACCAAGGAATCATCAGCCAGATAACAGGTCCATACCACCCTTTCTATAACCAGGGATAAACATGTTGTACAGGTGCAACTGGCTCTTGTGACTATGCAAAGAAAAGTCCATTCTTTAGGTCCTTTATTTAATAACAAAAAAATATTCTTCTACAAAGGAAGACTGAAGAAAATTAGGTGTAATATGAGAAAGAAAAATAATAGAATAGTGTATCTGACCTTGGGGAAAGCCAGATTTAGTGGTGTTCATAAAATGTCATATTAAATGCATGTGACTGGGCAAAACAGAGGAAGGACATTTCAAAGTGAGTAGATGAAAGAAAAAAAAATACGGAAGGGTGTTTGCTTTGCTCACTGATAGATAGGAATGTAACTGTTAAAAAAGTTAAGAGGCTTCTAGTGAGAAATGTTAAAAAAGCAATTAACAAATAGATTAAAGTACAGTTAACTTGAGCAGACATGTTGAAGAATTTCCAGGATGAATTATTTCCCAAAATATAAGGGATTCACACGGGCCATAAAAAAAAAACCAAAATTCCTTGTGTTATGATATCTGAGGTTTTTCCAAAGCTGCCTGAAACATACCCGGTCTGTCCCGCAGAGGCTCACCTGACTTCAGCCAGGCTCCTAAGGCTACCTACCTTCTGGCTTCAGCCAGACAAGGCCCAAAATTGGGGAGCTGGTAAAATAATTATAAAAGTCCAAACATAAAGCAAAATCCCCAAAAGGAGGAGGATAACCAACAACCCTCTGCTTATACACAAAAAAGCATCAAAGAATCCTTATAAATCAAAGATTAATTAACAAAAAGGTAGAAAATGAGGTGTGGAAGTTCAAAAGTGAAAAAAAGGCACAAGTAGTAGCTAAAAGGCAATGTGCAGCAAACAAAGTCCCAATCACAGTCTGAAATCCTTAATATGAAGTGAAAAGTATTCAGAAAACCAGAAAATCAACAACAAAAACATAGTAATGCATACAGAAACTCCTTAAACGAATGATTCCCACACCCGAGTCTGCTCAGCCAGCTTAAATAGCCTGAGGGAGGGCTTAAAAGTGGTGACATCAGGGTGATCCCACTTCTAGGGGCACCACTCACAAAGAACATGGAACATAAGTTAATTTAAAGATACAGTCCACAGTAATAAGTATAACAGACAAAATGTAAAAATAAAGCACATAATTACTCAAAAAAAATAGTAAAAAGCATGCCCATATTTTGATGCATAACACCTTGCAATATCCAAAATGAGATAGTGATGTTCATGTGAATATTCTTTTTAAAGAATGGCAAACCAAAGTATTTGTAGTTCTCAAGTGCTAATTACTGCATCTGAGGGCAAATACCTAATCAGAAGATTCAGCTCAAAGCTCAGTTACATAATTGAGTAACATGGAGAAATACAATACACTAATGTGAAAAGCTAAATGAAAACCAACATTAAACTGAAACAAGAAATTATAAAATATGCAGGGGAAGAAAAACAAGACAAAAATCAACAGAAGAATGTAATACATGAGGTGAAGGAATCATCTCAGAATCTCTTGGGCGCAGTTATACCCTGATACAAATTTCAACAAACGCTCAAAGGGTATTTCTTCTCTCTCTCTCACACTAAGTAGCTGCAGATTACTCTGTTATTTTAACTTAATCTTTTTGTAATGTCATATGCTCAGAAGATACATTAATAGTTATTTACCTGAGTGGTTGCTTTTTATTTACCAAATGGAATTTGCTCGTAAACTTTGAAGAGTTACAGATACTGTATATGAACATGTGATTATCACTTTTGTCTCAAAGAGTGTTGGACCTTATAAATTAATCTTGCATGAAATTCTAAGCCTTTACCCAGTAAACAATCAAATTGTCAATGCAATCTTTGCTAATAGAGTGAGTGTGAATGTGCATTCAGTGTTGCTTTGGGGCTAAGGCACTGGACTGCCATTTCATATATAAACCTGAATAAGTTACTTTACTTGCCAAGGTTCTTACAAATACAGTATCCTTATATTATTTTGCTTGTGTTCGTCCATGCTCGATATAAACAACGGTAGCCACAACTACTATATCCCTTCACAACAATAGCAAGGAATCCGTTTTGGCCTTAGGCTTATCTTCAAGTTCTCAGTTCTTCAATATGACCAATTATCGACTGTGGTATTTGACTGTTTATTCAGTGCATACTTTGTTACTGACCAAAACTGCGTTATGACACTACCTATTTTACACCTCCTCTTTCCTTCACTTCAACCTAAGCCTCCTGATAAAATGAAAAAGGCACATAGCAGCCTAGCTGCGACCAACAGAAATGGTCTCACCAGCCTACATACTCACACCAATGCACAAAAGTAAAAACATCTACATTATGCTAGACCAACCAGCACAGGCAAGATGCCTTAGAACAACAAACACAACGTACGACAAACCACAGAGAAACATTATCCGAAGATCAGTGGCAGTAAGTCTTTCACCTAGACAGTGAACGAAAAATGAATTGCACACACAACCTTTCTGAAGAGCAGCGGAAACCTGCCAGACAGCAAGAAACATTATGACGGAAACACTACAGGGATTCCATAACACTGACAACTCAAAATAAGATATTCCCTTTATATTACAGAGTAGGCAATTCCCCATTCGCTTAGCATATTGTATGATTATCACCAAGTCACAACGACATACGTTTAATAACGTTGCAGTTTATTGGCCAGGCCCTATTTTTACCCATGGTCAGTTCTATACTACATTTTCCAGAGTTACATCGAAACCCGGGGTAAATGCACAGGTACTTGTGGGTTACCCACAGGGGAATATTTTCTTTGACAATAACGTTTATGCAACAAATTGTATTTTCCGACAATTATTAGAGATGTTGGCATACTACATTACCTGACAGCCACACTTCCCACATACTGACTTACATGTGCCCTGCATTTCCCATCTTATCCAATATGTTCTGTTAACCTGTTCATGTTACAGTTTGTATTGTAGATATTCATGCTGTTTTAAGTGACTATAATAAAATCCCATACTAATCATGTGACTATTCAAATATTGGGTCCTCTCGCAAGTCACTACTTATTAAAATAATCTTCTTTCTTACTGTAACGTGTGATATTCTCTCTCTCATCATCATTAACGCTTTTATTGTGAAATTTTCACAAGCACAATTTGCAAGCATAATGTATATATTGTGAATGTCACGCGGGTTGGACAGGCATCCCGATTAGAGAATGGAATGGTTCCTTACCCAGACAGGAGAATCCGAACAGGCAGATGGGCATCCCAACCAAGAGAAAGTAAGGAGCCAGACCTGGAAATGACGGCCGGAGGAGATAGATGGACAGCCCACCGGAAGTGGAAGATATTGCTGGGGACTTTTTGTTCTCCCAGAACAGGAGACGGCAGCAGCCCTCCATATCAGCACCCATTTGGGAACCAGTAGGGAAAGCTTGGAGATGTAGTTCAGCAATACAGCCCTGCTGGGGACCATGGGTGCCACAAGGGGACACTGTCGAGAGGTGCACTCCCTAAAATGGGACTTCCATATGACCCAGAAATACTTCCATCGGGCAGTGACTCCCAGGTCCTTAATAAAAGGGTCACACTCCCTTGTCCAAGTGAGTTGGAGCTGGGAGGACATAAGCAACACTGGACTGGAGGAGGGCAGTGCGGTGCTGAGAGGAATTGGGAAGAGGTATTGTGTTTGTGGAGATAGACAATCTTTCTTTGTGCTTTTGTTATTTTGTGGAGGTGAATTTAATAAACCTTCCATTATTTGAACTCAGGACTCACTGTGTGTTTGTGTTCAGGGGTTTTGGGGCTGGCTGATGCTGCAGTTTCCATCACAATATATAAACAATTGAACATCTGTCCATCCATTTTCAAACTCATTTAACGATCTCTGAACCTCAGTGGAACAGAATCTGTATTGGAAACAGTGGGCTCAAACTGGAAACCAGTGCTGAATGTGATGGCAGTCCATCATAAAGCAAGCTTGCACATGCACTGACACTCATTCGCTTAGTGTTGAGGACGGAGAGTTAAACTGGAGTACCTGGTAGGAAACCCCACATAAACACAGGGAGAGCACACAAAGGTTCTGTATAAAAGCATAGTTGTGACTGTTTTAAGAAAACAGAAGAAGAGACTGCAAACAGAATAGTTATACTAAACTATAAAAATAATGCACCTGTAAAAAAAAATCATAAGAATACCTTCAGAAGACCCGGGGCGAAGGTGTCACATTCACACAGACAAGGACCGTGTTGAGGTTTCAACCCGATACTGTGAAGCAGCAGCACTAGCACTCCTTTCATTGCCACGCCGTTAGTGCAGCAAAGCACTGAAATACAAAATAAGATTCCTGATTCAGAATTGGCTTTAATGTTTTGCCTTTTATTTTGCTTTTGCTGGAGATGTGAGAGTTATGCGACTCCAATTTTCTTTCAACTTTATCTGTATCTTGTATGTATAGTCATATTTCATGAGTCAGTATAGTCAAGGCTGTAAAATCGCTTGCTGCTCATGGATTGAATGCTTTTACTGATGCCGCCAAGTGCTGGTTTATCTTTCATCATATGACAGGAGATTTCTGTGCCCCATTAACTTACATCAGGCTTCCAAATGGCTTTATTATTTGATACGCGAAGCACTCGTAGTTCCAATGTTGTGTAAAACACAGCTTTTAGACACTTAGAGCAGAGCTGTGTAAAAACACAAGATTTTTAAATAAATTTTACATGTTTTTTTCTTTTTACATTACAATACATAAAACTTTACAAGCAGAATACGTTGGTTGACAGGCACCAATATTTTATTGGAGGTCTGGAGTCTCTTTGAACCCTTCAGACATTATAGCCATACATCTAGACAGGTAATCAATGAACACTTGTACTGTGTAGTTTATGATTAGTGAAATTTGTTGCTTGAATAATAAAAATATCCCCACAATAATAGCTGCAAATAAGTCAGCTGTAGCAAATATTTGGATGCTGGGTGACAGGGCTTGACTCCTGCATGTACGGGCTATGGGCACCGTGTGTTTCAAGTGAGCTTCGTAAGTGTGTTTTTGTGATCTGTTCTTCAACCAGACTAACTCAGGTAGGTGCAGTGCAGTGGCTTGACTGACCAGCATGGCAGAGTGATGATCTTCTGGGGGTCTTGGCTAGGTGGAGGATAAAGAACATTTCTTCTTTTTTGTAGGGTACAGTTGCTTCCTTTATGACGTGCGCAAGATTATAATCTGGAATTTTCAGTGACAGGGCCTAGCATGAGCGGGTTCACTGAAGGGGTTATGTCATTGCAACGCAACCCGTGGAGGAGATGTCAACCCAGTTGTAAATCAGAGTTGACACAACATCTTCCTAGATAATGAAACGGTACAAGTACTTAATAAGCATGTGTGTAAGTTGGGACAGCTCTGGTCTGCTATACTGTTCTAGTGAAGGACTGATGGCTAAAACTTTGTGTCTTTAAAATTACTAAAACTGTGGTAAGACAGCATGGAAAATATATTATGATAATAATGAAAGATTTTAAAAAATATTTACTCATTTTGTTGTTTCCCAGAGATACATTTTACATAAAGTTCATATTTTTACTAGGAGTGGTTAGTGTTGCTTTCGTGTGGACCTAGTGTCCTAAATATGAATTTCATACCTGGTCTCTATCATTGTGGAGTTTGCACATATTCTTCATGTCTGTCTGGGTTTTCCTGCCACATCCCAAAGATGGACAAGTTTAGGTAAGATGGTGGCATCAAAATGGCCCTGTTGAGAGTGAGTCTGTGTCTGTGGGCAGGACCTGTGTCCAGGGATGTTTCCTGCTCTTCAATTGTGTTATAAGTTAGCACCAGCTAACCTCTTAGGTTCCTTTCTTAATGAGGGAATAGGATAAAATTTCAAAACCAGTTACACAGCAGTTACTTGAATCCCTTTACCTGTGTCACTGCCCGTATTTTACTCTAGGGACCTCTATTGGCAGGCCGCTTGCTGATTGGGAGTTTTTTTACTTTGTGAAAGCAAACAAAAGATAAAGGAAGACGTGCGTGGTCCTGGAGATTCCTCTTTTAACTCTGTAAGTTTGATAACATTTGTGCATAAAACGGATTGCCGTCTCAATGAAATTTGAGAAAAGAGCAAGAAAAACAGTTTCAGAGGCATGGAGCTCTGTGTCGCTCTGAGAATGGTACATAATTGAACTCTGAATTCTGGTAGCTACTTTGGTTAAATACCAATGGGACCAGAAGGGTATGGATTTCTTGGCTCCTAAAAATGTGTTCAGTGGTTGGCTGACGGTTTTTCTTTCTCTGTTCCAGGGAAACAGATGCAACAAAAGTTATTGGTCGATGTAGCACTTTAATCATTCCCTATAATAATGCAACAAAAATGTGTAACATTCAGCTTCCAAACTTTTACTTTAACCCAGTGATACAAAGAATCACACAACCTGGGTGTCTTAGCTTTTTGTTTAGTTCAAATAGAATTTATATAACCATTGCACTATTGCACTACCAGGCGTCTTCTTTTCCTGCAGGCGATGTGTTCTCCAGCAAAATAAAGATAGACCAAGAGAAAGAGAGAGAGCTCTTAGGCAGTCTTAAAAGCAGCTCATGAGGGGCTCCTGTAGCATTAGACCTTTCCCCAACCCCGGCACTTTCCTGCCCTAACAGCAGGAAACGCACATTGGCAACAGAACATGATGACTTATTCTTTTGCCGTTTCTCACAGCACAAAAAATGCTTCAGACATTGTTATCAGAAAGCTCAAGGTAATGCCTCTTGGATTTTTAGTTAAAAAAGAAAAAAAAAACAACAAGCAAACATCTGAAACCCTACTTCATCTTCTTCTGCAAGCACTGCACATGCAAAAGGCTTCTTACCTGGGACGTTCATTGTCTACAATAGTTTTATGCCCAGAGGTGCTGGAATAGGTTCCATTCACCCATTACTCTAAATTAACTTAAGCAGGTATGAAAAGGTTAACTATGCTATAGTTATATTATTCTTTATTACAAGTGATTCTAGAAGTACAGTATATTATAATTTTCAAAGGGTAATTTAACATTTGGTCCACATGGTGGCATAGTACTTAGTGCTGTCACCATCAGAGCTCCTAAGTCTAAGGTTCGAATTCTTGCCCAGTCATTATCTTTGCTGATGTCACATTGTTCAGCAGTTTAGAACTGGAACATTTTATGAATTTTCAGCTTTGTTTTGTTTTCTTAAAATTACTTGTATTTGAATAATTACATATATTCTTTTATTCCTGCCCTTTATTCATCTTTTACCTATAGCTAAGGACACTGTTACTGTTGCAAGGTTGCTGCCAAACATCTTCAATTTGATATGAAAGGCACCATTTTATTTAAGGATGGGAGACAACAGTACATCTTTATCTGAAGTTTAAACTCTTTACCTTGAAAGAATTAAGAAAAGCTTAAGTGTTGCAGGTTTGCAACTTTCGCCTTTATAAATGCAGTACTTATTTAGCCCATTTAAAAATGGTTGCCCGATTGATCGAGCCATTCTTTTTAAATTGTGGATTTCTAGTCTGGCAATTCCAAAATTCTGATGTTCAGCTCTTTTCTGCAAGCCATTTATGAACTGACATAAATGTTTACTTTCTAGTGGGGTTTGTATGCTCTCCCCATGTCCACATTGACTTTTTTTTTAATAATCTCTTATGACTTCCCACACCTCAAAGAACTGCACTCAGACCAGTGGACAACTGTAAACTGCCCTGGACAGCATGTA
This sequence comes from Polypterus bichir lapradei, assembly GCA_026402145.1. NCBI lineage: Eukaryota > Metazoa > Chordata > Cladistia > Polypteriformes > Polypteridae > Polypterus > Polypterus bichir. The sequence goes on along the minus strand of JANRMT010062841.1, from coordinate 51,279,014 downwards.
CAAGTTGAAGATGCTCTGAAATGGCCCACCTGGGTTTGGCTCCTCATTTGCTCATAACCCTGCAATGGAAATGCAGGTTAAGAAAAAAAATGTATTTCAAAAAAATAAGAACATTAGATTACACTTTAATGTAGATTTATTTTTATAGAAGAAATACTTTCATATCAGAACTATCAAATATGGGTTAAATACATATGCATACGTTACTGGGAGGGCTAAAAGTTGCGTGTTTTGATGCACACATACACAGTGATGGCGTGTCAGTTTTGAAAGGTCACAATAATCTAAAGTGTGTCAAATCTAAATGGGCTCAACGCCTCTCTTAGACTCTTCCTATTATAGCATTTACATCAGCGCTGTTAGAGGAGTTTAAGAATAGAGAATGAAGAGAGCTTAGCATTTTGGACCAAAAACATTGCCCTCAAAGAATTTCTGCTCCATGAGATTTCATTATAATAGTCTTTATTCCCAGTGCTATGTGGATCTTATCTGTTTCCTAGTAACACTTTGAGCTGCAGCAACAGAATTAATTATAGTTCATTTGGCATCTTTAACAGTATTGACCAAATTTAAGAACAAATGAGAAATGCTTATCAAGCTTGAAGAAAATAATCCATCAGTGGCAGAATTTAAATTCTCTGCAGTTCTCTTATTAATCAAAGTAACACTTACTATCCTATCTCCACTTCCCATTAACAGCCATTAAGCAGGGCTGCTGATTGAAGCAATTTCTTTTGGGATCTCATACTCATTTTAAGAGAACATTTCTTCCCTAACAAACTATCATAGCACACAATTAGAAAGACAGAGAGAAAAGGATGGGGGGTGGCGAGTAGGGGGGGTTTAACGCTGCATGCCATGACCTTGACATACCGCACAAAGACAATAACAAAAATATACACATACTGGCTGGAAACAGGAGCTTTCGGGCTTCCCTGCTGCTTGTCTGGGAAGCTAATAGAAGAAGACTTGCGGCTGCCGAGGTGTAAAAAAATAAAAAGTGTGAGGAGGGTCAATACTATTTTATTTAGTAAAGGAAAAAATATATATTAAATATGATTTTGTTGTACTTTACAAAATTGATATCCATGTATGAAAGGCTGTGTGTTATGTATTATGATACAAACATTTGATAAATAATAATCTCTACATCCGTGCTGACTGAAAGCTTTCTAACATTTATGGACAAAGCTTAATGTAAAATCAGGTAACTGTATATTACTGTGCTGGTAATCTGAAAATGTAACAAAGCATAAAAAATCTTTTCTGTGCATTTAGCCGTTAATTCTTGAATGTGCTTGCTGCACTAGTGATGTTCAACTAGCCACAGAGCAGAATTTATAATTCTTATAATATATGCAGGTGATGGGTAGCTAATGGCTGCAGAATAGGCATACATGATGGGATTACACCTGATTTAGATTTGACTGGTGAGACTCATGGAGATAGCTCATACTGCAGTGTATTATGACAGAAACATATATGCATCTGAGAAAGAAAGAAAGAAAGAATGAAAGAAAGAAAGAATATAACCATTTTGCTTCAGTCATTAGCAGACAAATGCCCCTTGCCCTTGCAGTGCCCTGCCTGTCTGAAAACGGCAAGGTCCACCCGATCTGACAGCACCTCTCCTTGGCCTGCAGCTATTCCCTAGGGAGTGAGAACATCTGTGAGTGTAATATAGAATCTGTCAAGCAAAGTTTATTGACGTTTACCCAGAAATGTACTGTCAAACTGGTATTATTTTACCGCTGTCTTTTTAGTGAGTGTGTTTGAACAGCTGTGATGTATAAGACAGTTAGGTAGGTACAATTTATGAGACAAGATAAGATAGATAAATAGATAGATAGACAGACAGAGAGGCAGATAGATAGATAGACAGATAGATAGATAGATCCTTTTAATTTGTGATGAACGATTTCTTTCACTTGTAGCCAATATGTTCTCTTTTTATTCCTGCAAACCTTTATATGGTGCCTATAAAACGTATTGACCCCCTTTCCTATGACACACCTAAATCATGACTGGTACAGCCAATTGGTTTAGAAGTCACATAATTAGTTCATTGGAGGTCGCTTGTCTGTTACAATTAATTGTAGTCTGAATGCTGCTGTATTTGGAAGATCTAACTTGTGGTGAGTCAGTATGGTAGCCTTACCTACACAATGAAGACAAAAGGAAACTCCATGCAGCTCCATGGAAAGGCGATTAAAAAGCAAAAGTCAGGAGATGGATACAAGAAAATATCCAAGTCACTAAATATCCTTTGGAGTCTAGTTTAATCAATCAGGAAGATGTGAGAAGAGCATGGAACACCAACCTAGGACAGGCCATCTATAAAACTGAGTCATCATGCAAGAAGGAGACTAGTTAGGGAGGCCATCAAGAGACCTCTGATAACTATTAAGGAGTTACAAGTTACAGTATGTCAGACTGGAGAAACTTTGCATGCAACATCTATTACCAGGGTGCTTCACCAGTCACAGTGCCAACTATTGGACTTTATCAAAAACACACCATCCACGCTGTAAAGCATGGTGGTAGTAACATCATGCTGTGTGCATACTTATCAGCAGCAGGCCCTATGAGCTTGTGAGAGTAAAATAAATGCAGCAAAATACAGCAAACTCCAGAAAGGAAAACCTCATTTCATTGCTGTGATGTGCAAAACTGATATGGATCTGTGCACACAGACTCAAGGCTGACATGGCTGCCGTAAGTGAATCTACTAAATACTGACTTGAAGGAGATGAATACTTGTGTGATCAATTATTTTGTATTTTATACTTATAGTTAATTTAAACAACTTTGCTTAGATCTTTTTTAGGTTGGACATTTTCTGCTTACCAATGTCCAAAGAGCCAACTTAAACCCACTGTTGTATAACAATAAAATGTGAAAACTTCCAAGGGGTGAATACTTTTTAAAGGCACTGAATTTCTTAATTTCTACAGGCTGGGACCAATGGATAAAAGCTACATGGATTGACTGCCCAGTACATGGCATGCTTATCCCACATACATATTCACCCAAATAGGGCCTATTTAGTCTCTGGACTGAATTAAGAAAACTGGAGCTCCCTGTAGGAATTTATACTTCTCAGCGTATTTGCTGGTGACTCTGTTCACCAAATTTTTCCCTAAAAATCTACCATGCAGCTGGCTAAGGCAAACCTCTCCTCCAGCAACCCATGATGCTTTAAGAGGCCAATGTAACATTAATGAGCTGAAGCAGTCAGTGCTGAATGTGACAGCACCCTGGGTACATAACGCTAATCTCTTGCTCATCAACGAGTATGCCTACCCTTACTTATAATGCATGATGCAGGTCTACACAAAGTGTGCCATACCTGATATAGCAGCAAAGCAGTCAGTATGTCAAGAACACAGCCTGCATTTGATTTACATGGAAAAGGAGAACACACAAGATGGCACATTGTGCACAGATCGATCTTCAAGTGAATGCAAATCCCTTGCAATGTTTTTACAGACATGGCAGACATGACAATATCTACAAATAAAAATATAACCAGTTGGTACATATCTGCCATTTTATCATGTACTAGCCACTCCCCGCGGCTCCACCCGTGTAGTAGTGAAACAGGACAAACTTTAAAAGTCAATAAACAAAAAGGTATCGGTAGCTAAGTGGAGGCAAGTTATGTTCCAAAAGACAGAGGTAGACTGACTCCCCACTCCTGACGTCACGCTTCCTGCTCCCCTCGGCCTGCAGCCTCTGTCTCAGGTTAGAGTGAATACATCGCTCCTGAAAGCGAACTTTGATTCTTACAGCGATGAGAGAAGTCGCAAAATCAACCAGAATGTTCAAGTAAATTATAGAAAAAAAGATCTAAATCCATTAAGTAGTTCTCTCATTCGCTAGCTAAGCGGATATAAGATATGCCCTGAGGCTGACATGTGAATGAGGAGGGCTCTGCCCCTCTCCCCTTGGCCCGCTGCGTCTCTCTCGGATTCGCACAAATAAATCGGTACTGCAATCAAACTATGATACTTAGCGAGATGAGAGAAGTCACAAAATAAATGGAATGTTCAAGTAAATTATAGAAAAAAAATTTAAATCTGTTAAGTAGTTCTCTCGTGAAAAGCGGATAAACATACAACAGACAGACGTTAGATTTTATATCTATAGAGATGTGTTTCAATACATGTCACAGTGTGTATATTTAATTCAATACATGCACCAGAATTTCAATATAGCCTTGCTCATATCATAATTTTTTTCCTCATTTATGATTAAGTACCATGTTGCTTGTGTCCTTTCATTTTCACAAAGAAAGCCCACCATCTAATTCTCTCGTTTGCATTCTTTGTTGGGTCTGCTGTGTCTGTGAAAACTTTGTGAGTGAGCCGCCATCCACTGCTGCACTCTTCACTTTTCGATTACTCCATCCACTACGTGCCACGTCGCATGTTCTCCCTCCCTCACATCAGATCCATGCTTACTGTATTCTTTGTATTCTACAGTTTGTGAAAAACATTGTGATGGCAGTTTATAATTGTTTACCTGACAGAAATAATAGAAGCTCTGACAGTTTTCAGTTCAATTTTGTTGCTTCTGGTGGTCAGAGGGGATCTTTCATGTAGAAACACAAACACAAATATCATCAATCACATTTTCTGAATAAAATTTCAGAGTTGCAACAACAAGTTCATGTTAAGTGCAACAATTTAGGGAAAGTCAAGGAAGGACAGGAGTGTGACATGCACACTAATGAAATAAATAAAGATTTAAAAATATGATGCCAATTGCTGTGACACTTTGAGTGTTAAATTATTTCAACTCCTTGCTTCTTGCAGTACCCAGCTTGAAGTTTGAGAGCCGTTGCTGTAGAGAGCTGTCCCCCTGCAGTGGCACTAGACTACACAAGACAAGCCTTTGACATGTTAAGTCGATTGCATCATGCATCATCACATATAAAGGTTTTTTTTTACCATGAGATATAAGACTTACGTGTGACCACAGATGATTCAGGATTTCTCTAACCTCTTTCTGTGTGAACGCATGCTTTCTCTGTAACTTATCCAGCTCTAGAAAGTGACAATACAGCCCAATACATGACATTATTTTAGCGTAATGAGACAAGGTGGCACAGTGGTTAGCACTGCTACCTCACAGCTCAGCTCACATTTTTGGACACATTTATCGGTGGATGCTTCCCTAGCTTTCAAGGACATATAAAAGATCATTGCACCATTATAATCCACTTAAAACTAGTTTCTCCTTCCCCATTGACATCAATACATTTCATTGAGTTTACTGAAATTCCTTAATATTTCAGTGTTTTTTGCTGAAGTTGAGGTGAAACGAATTCAGTGGGGTTCACACATCACTAAATAACATTCTAGAGCCTGCTTAATTGGCAGAGTGGTGGCTCTGAGGCTAGGGATCTGCACTGGCAATCAATAGGTTGCTGGTTCGAATCCCTTAAATGCCAAAAGGGACTCTGCTCTGTTGGGCCCTTGAGCAAGGCCCTTAACCTGCATTTGCTGAGCGCTTTGAGTAGTGAGAAAAGTGCTATATAAATGCAGAAGAATAAAAAACAATCCCATTCAGGGTCCATGAATCTATTTTGGCAGCACTGTGTGCAAGGCATGAACAGGGTGTTAGTAGATCACAGGATCCACTTACAGACATACTCACAATTACAATCGCTCAAGAAATCAGCAGTCACCTTTAAGGATTTGACAGCAAAAGCCACTCGACATAGGGATATAACATGTATACTCCACATGGGTAATGTCTTAGGACCAGGGAGATGGCAGTGCTACCCACTATCCCACCATGTCACCTCTTTTGTCAAATTATAAAATGAACTATTACAATATGGCAAACACTTCTCTCTGCTTCCTTGGTCTGATTTTTATACTCCTAAAATTGACCCTTTAGTGAATTTTCTCTCTTCCTTTCTCATTGTCCACTCCTTATAACCCTATGCCCTACTGCCCTGCATAATAACATTGCTCCATGCACCCTGTTTGCTTTGTTTCTGGACTTTGGGGCCTTAGGACTAAAAGACGCAGGAGCTCTTTTATCATTATGGATTCCATGAGTAAAAATAAATCCACTTTGAGTGGCTTAACCATGCCAGCTTATGTACAGTTATATTTATGGGAAAACACACACACACACACTACCAGTAAAGCCTCATTTGCCCCTCATACATAACCCTTTCAGAAGAAAGGAAGCAGTAAAATTAACCACAAAGCTAAAATTACTTCTTTTCAATACAAAGGGGAAAAAGCAATGACTCCATTTCAATTAAGCCTTTCTTGTAAGTATCGCGCGGATCAATGCAGTTCAATTTTCAATTAGAGCACTTCAACAGATAATTCTTATAAATGCACTCTACTTGTATGACAGGTTTCTAATACAGCAAGTGGGGATTGCATTAATAGTGCCAGTCCAGGCAATAAGCAAAATGTATAAAAATCATCATGTGAAACATTTAAAATTCTGCAAAATTAACATTTGCATTTGTGTTGTAATTGAAGAGAAATTAAGTAAATCTGCTGAGATGCAGAAAACTTAAGATGATCAGGATGCAGCCCCCAGCCCCCCACCTCGATCTCTCTCTCTCTCTCTCAACAAACCAATACGTTAAACTTCAACAACTGGCATGAGACGAGCTTATCTCCAACATGAGAACATCTGCAAGGAGGCTGATGTCGCCTGACATCTTGTGACAGTCTTGCTTTAAAGTAAATTTTCAAGAGTGATTTAATTGGAAGCATCATTAAGGTGACAGGCCTGCAGCATTTATGGCACTAGATGGATGGGTGAGCAATTGCGGTAAATGCAGGACCTCACAAACTGGCTGCAATCAGCTAAAGACAGGTGACACTTCCCTTTTGTGGAAAGTCATCTGATGCTGGCTTTTCACTGTCCTGCTGCTTGATCATGGCCATTTTACGCAACACAGAGCATTCACTGCTTTTCTTGCTTATCAAAGGAGACTCCTTCAATGTAGTCCATGGGAATGATTTTATTAATCTTCATTATACAGAAAGGCTCTCGGCAGAATCCTGCATACGGTTTATCCACTGCAACAACTTCATTTAACAGAGTTATATCACATATTGATAATTAAAATCATTTCCAAAAGCATCTTTTACTGTTGATTATCATAACCTAGTTAAGTTTAATATGGTTTATGAGCAAGAAGAGCTTATATACTGTAAGCTTAACATAAATTTTACCTGAAAAGAGCACTTGGGTCAGTGTGTAAAGTATCCTTAAAAACATTAAAAATATTGAGCCTACAGAAGATTTCCTTGTATTAGCATGTTTCTGATCTGTGTATTTTTATTTTTGGACGGGTGGATGATAGGATCAAATTTGCTATATAGTGAATAAAATATTGCCAAATCCACAAAGGTCTTACCAAAATTACAGTTTCTGATAGATGGTAATCAGAGGGGAGCCAGAGGGTACCAGATTGGGGTTATGAGGAGGGTCAGGGAGAACTTGTCCTCACATTCTCTCAATGTTTTTCATTGTCAAAAGAGCAAATTAAGGTTGAGTATTGTCGTGATTCAGGATGATCGTCTTTCCAGGGTGTTTATCACACAATAAACAACATCTTTTCTTTAGTGTTTGGACATAACAAGCAGCTTTTATGGTTTCTCCAGGCTGAAGACGTTTGATCCGAACACACACCCCTCTGCATCCCAAAAGATGGTACCCATGATGTTTGCAGCTGATGCCACTCTATTCAGCTTCTTTTTTTCTTGGTAAATTCAGATGATGCCATTTTATGTTGTGATGTTTTGTCTCATATTTGAAAGGGTGCAACCTTCACCTTTCATAATAGTGAACAAAAAACCTTCTCCATTTTGATATTGCTCAAGCAGTTGTGATGAGATGTTTTAGTGCTAACATTTGGGGTCTTCAGTCAGTAAACGTGGAAACAAGTAGGCACAGATTTTCTGATATCCCAAGCTTTCAATCATTTTATGATTTCTACTTTGTCCTATTCCTAGCTATGTCACCATTATCTGTGCTCTCCAAAGATTGCTGGGAACCCTTGCCTTGTGTTCTGTAGAGGCTGTTTTGACAGTGACCACTATGAGGATGTCAGTATAACCATCTTTAAAATGCTTCACCCACTTTCTCACAGTACTGGTAGCCACACACACATATCTGCATACACACTGAAGAACAAGGTGAGTATCTACCATGAGGATTTCCTTTTAAACAAGAAACTGAATTAGAGCATGCTGACGGAATGACACATCACTGTTGGCCATCCTGTATAATGCCTAATGTCTTCTAATAGTGTCATTAGTAACTCAAGGACGTGACTACAGCTGGTACTGCCTGCCAAACAACATTTATTCGTGTATTGTTAAATTTATACCAGGGGCACCCAAAAATTCCTGAAACAGTAATTGAATATGCCATAAAGTGTTGTGTGCCTACAAGTCTGGTTAATCAGTCCACTGACCACTGGCAAAGCTGGGGTGAGAGCTGGGGGCAGTTTTTTAGGGATGGCACTTTTTAATAAACTTTAGCAGTAGACATTAAAGACTTTTTTGTCAATTTTGTTTGATAGGGCTTTGGAAAGCTAATGTGTGTTATCTTTGTCAACATTACACCATTTTTAATGTTTAAGAACTGTTACAAGTACATAACGTGTGTGAATGAGAGTGAGGTCAGTGGAATGGTGAGGATGCAAGGAGTAGAGTTGGCGAAGGTGGATTAGTTTAAATACTTGGGATCAACAACACAGAGTAACGGGGATTGTGGAAGAGAGGTGAAAAAGAGAGGTCAGACAGGGTGGAATGGGTGGAGAAGAGTGTCAAAAGTTATTTGTGACAGACGGAAATCAGCAAGAGTGGAAGGGAAGGTCTACAGGATGGTAGTGAGACCAGCTATGTTATATGGGCTTAGAGATGGTATTACTGACCAGAAAGCTGGAGACAGAGCTGGAGGTAGCAGAGTTAAAGATGTAAGATTTGCATTGGGTGTGCCGAGGATGGACAGGATTAGAAATGAGTACATTAGAGGGTCAGCTCAATTTGGATGGTTGGGAGACAAAATCAGAGAGGCGAGATTGCGTTGGTTTGGACATATGCAGAGAAGAGATGCTGGGTATATTGGGGAAAAGGATGTTAAAGATAAAGCTGCCAGGCAAGAGGAAAAGAGGAAGGGCTAAGAGAAGGTTTATGGATGTGGTGAGAGAGAACATGCAAGTGATGGGTGTGACAGAGCAAGATGTAAAAGATGATCTGCTGTGGCAACCCCTAACGGGAGCAGCCAAAAGAAGAAGAAGAAGAAGACAAATACATACAGTGTTGCCTTGGTTTGGAAGCATAATTTGTTTTGGAAAGGTGCTTGTAATCAAAAGCACTCGTATATCAAAGCAAATTTTCCCATAAGAAAATAATGGACATTCAGATGATTCGTTCCACAACCCAAAAATATTCATATAAAGATGATTAATACCAAATATAAAGTAAACATACACAAAACAAATTAACCTGCACTTTACCTTTGAAAAGAATCGTTGCACACACACACGGCCACAATGCTTTATTGTACAGTATATGCTCGTACGGATGCTGACTATACGAGTGAGAGGCACGCCAACTGAGACCAAGCATGGGAGATGATTACCCACAATTCCGCAGCGAGAGAGAGAGGAACCATTGGCTCAGTTGTGATCACGTAACACTCAGCAGACAACGCGTATACTGTCGGGTTTTCAAGAGGAGCAAACGGAGTGGAGCAAACACAGGTCTCTTTCAGGAGTGATCTGGGCACACTATCAAAACCGGTCGTCACAGCTCAGCCTCTTGATCAAAAGAACACAAAAATTTTCCTCCTCAAAGGGGCACGGGGGCTCAGGAGCTCCGACCGGAGCAGAGGATGTCTGGGGGAAGAGAGACAAGGCAGTGAGACACTAGAACAGCGGTACAGTCTTTAAAATATTCGAAGCCCCGCACGAGATGGAGATCATGCGGCATGGCAGCAAGCAGCAGGCTAGCAGCTGATCCTGCAAAGAGGAGATGAAAAGCTGTGTTTGTTTCCCATTATATCACTGTTTAAGACGGGGTTTCGGAGGAGCAGCCACGTCCCCTTGGAGCCGCGTTCACTGTGTTCACAATACGTACTACTCGTACTGCAAGACCTCACTCGTTTAACAAGTTAAAATTTATTAAAAGTTTTTGTTTGTCTTGCAAAACACTTGCAGACCAAGTTACACACAATCCAAGGTTTTACTGTATGTTGCAAAGTTAAATTTTGCAAATGCAAAACTTGACCAGTTCTATGACTTACACCAACCGAAGGCTCTGTCCATCGACTTATTCTGACCAGAAGGGACGAAACCTTCAATCTCAATATTTCACTTAATCTCAAGATAAAGCAAGCAAAAGGGAGTGGTGCTGCTTTTAGAAAAAAGAAAAAAGCGAGGAAAGAAGTATTAAAAAATAATGAAGGGGCATTATTGAAATACCTCAATCGTGAAGAAGCTACTGTTACTGCATGTGAAGAATGAATTGTAATTAAATTGTAATTGTAATTAATAATTGAATATGTAGTTAAAATTTTTTTTATTTTCATTTTTTGTATGATATGTATTATGTTTTGTAAGTTAGGGGTATGGGGGGGATATACTCAAAGACCACCTAGGGAGACAAAAACTCTAGCTAAGCCACTGCTGCCGACTGTCATTGTGCTGAAATGATCAAGTGCATATTACTGGCATTTGTTTTAAAGTTATACAAATGACTTTGGTGATTTTTTTTCTCCATGCCACCATGGTAGATTTTCCAAACACAACAAAAACATTTTTCGAAATTGACAGAAATATTCATAAAGATTTTTTTCCGCATAAATAGACTGTTAGTCATTGACATTATGTTGAATTTCAGAGATGTCGACGGAAAAGCATCAAGAAAAAACATCTGACGAAATGAGCACCATCTCAATGCAGCTGCGCACACTGTGTTATCAGTCAAAGTGTTTGATCAGAAACAATGTGGTTGTCACTTTACACTCGCCATTGTCATCATATCTCACTTCTGTGACTTCTTTTTGTTCCTTGAAATTAAAATTGATACTGAAAAGGAAAAGAGGGGGGAGGCTGTAGACACTGTAGCAAAAGATTAGTACAGGAACTGTTTCTAGGAATTGGATAACTGTATTGCATATCAAGGAGGGTGTTTTGAATATGACTAAAAGGGAATTGCTGTAACTTTAATAATAAATTTGTTTTTGTAATAATTCCATGAATTTTTAGGTGTCCCCTTGTGTGTGTAATGTAGCCTTGCTCATTAATTTAGTACAGCCATTGTATAAATAAATGTTTTTGCAAGTGCATATTTATATAAATGGCGACCTATAAATGTCTTGCTCATTTCTGTAAATGGTGTCAGTGGTGGGATTCACTTAACAGTCTAATTAGTTACAGTACAAATCCCTAGTCACTAGGTAATATCATTCATTTTTGTTTTTAGATTTTAAAAATGTGTTCAAAGAGAAAGCAGTATCTATTTGACATTGTTTAGAGCAGACCTTTATATCTAAATTTAATTGTAAAGCTCTGCTTTCCCTTTAAACATTAGAAAGAGTAAACAGTGGTATGAAGGGGTTAGTACTTCTGTTTCCCGAATCAAGTGTCCTGGGTGCCCGTTCAATGTCCTTGTGCAGTTTGGACGTCCTCCTCAAGTCTGCACCGGTTCTCTTTCCACGTCCTCACAGATAATGCTGGTCACAATTCCAACTTATCCCTTTCTGAATGTGGGTGTGCATTACAGTGGGGCCTGCAATGGACTGGTGCCTCATCCTGCTTGTGCCCAGTCTGCCAGGATCGTTGAGGCAGGTAGCCTGTCCACAGTTTGTGAAACGGATCTGGTTGCATTTTGCAATTCTTCCTAACTCCTTGAGGTTTTACTAACCCAGTTATTTACCTGTTCCTCTCAAAGACACACACAATAAGCTTATAAATAAACACCCTTAACAAATGCAAGATATGTTTTGTAATGAAAGAAATTAAAGGTGAAAATAAAGTTGCATTTTCCTCTTAGGGGTCTATGTGCAGGACAAAGCGTAGTCTAACCTGGGCTATACTATGAAAAGCACCCCATGACATTCACAAAATGGGGTTCAAGTGTTTGTAATGTGTGAATCCTCCTGCAGTTTTTTTTTATTATCTTTAATACAAAGTCTTGGCATTCTGTCACCTAAACCAAGAGTGAAGCTTGTTGCTTGTTTCTTCCACACCTTGAATTTGATTAAGTGGGTTTGAAAATATTACGTTATGCAGGGGTAAATGAATTATGCATTTAAAAAAGTGAAACCCTATAAAAGTTTGATTCAGCATAATTAATTAAGCCCACTAAAATGTCAATTAGTTTAATTTATTTTTCAGTACTGTTCAATATAGATAGGCATTACTACATAACAGTCACTTAACGAATTAAAGCGCTTTACTTGTAAGCATTCTTATTGATTGGATTATTAGTCCTGCATTAATATGCTAACCTTTTATCAGGGGAAATTGCAACATTTTATAATGTTTTAAATAGTCTAAGAGTGTTATTTGGTGTATATCCAAATATTTTCTGAACTCATTTTTTATTCTGTTAAAAAAATAACATTTTGCTCAGTGGGTTTATCTCAGTGTCTAAAGAATTAAATGTCTGTCACAGAAGTCGATATTCAAAATAAAATTTGTGTGCTGTCAGACAGAGCGATGTCTGTAAACTTGCCTATTTATAGCACAACCATAGCAGTGGCTGCTCCCTGTTTGTTCCACACTACCTGCCTGTTCCTGTAATTGGCACAGTTGAGCCATTTATTACAGCTCTGCGACTCACTGGACTGAGGCAATTACAGAAGGTGCTTCAAGATACAGTTTTAATTAGTGTAATGTAAATAAAACTCATAATAATGCCAACGATTCAGGTTTCTCGTGCAAACGCTCTTATGTTTTTTATTTGCCCTTGAAGAATTAATTTCTTCACTTGATTATGCTAATTTACTGTACATTAAGAGAAATGTCTTTGCAAATTTTGCTACTTACAGTAACACACCAATGCTTTAAGGAATAGGTTTGGGAATATCAGGGCTGTCTCCACTTATTTTCATGTCAGATAAGATTAAAACATATTTTGGCCCTGCCGGATCTTAGTATTATTGTCCTTAAATTTCTATTTATTTCTTATTGCTCTTCCCTTTCTTCTGTATTGAACTATCTAGTACTGTATCTTGCTGTTCTGAATTCAATATTCAAAATGCTGTGTGAAATGATTCTATTATTTCTAGTCTAGCAAAATATTTTAAAGGAATACTCCACTCAATAAATTATTTTTTTTAAATATGTTACTTACCTTATGTAGTCAATAGTGAAGGCAGAGACAATTTTTAAATCTTTTTTTTTATTGAAAAAGGGGATAACAAAGTTTCTAATAGAATAGATGTCTATGGTGACTAGTGATGAGTGAACCCCACTGAATTTGCTTCACCTCAAGATCAGCGAAGACATGGAAATATTTGGGCATTTCGTTAAACTTGGTGAAAAGAATCAACGTCAATGGGGAAGGACAAATGGCTTGTTTCTAGCCCCCCGGCTCCAGGCGTGGTTATATCTCTTGGCACGAAGACTAATCTTGCGGGACATGAAAGTGTCTCTCTGAGACAATCACGTCTTGTCTCCTTCCAAGATTTTTTTTTACATAGAGAGGTTTAAGTTTGGATTCTCTTAGTCCCTTATCTCTCTCCTCGTTTCCCAAGCTCCTATTTCTATGACTAACTAACATCCACAGAGCCTGTGATGAAAGCGATTGGTGTTATATACTTGGGTGCTGATCTGTGCTACATAGTGAGGAGCATAATGTGCTGAATCTAGCAGGGAAGACACAATATACAATGAACATAAGCATAAAAATAACATATTTTAATAATATTCTCATTATGGTCAACTATTGTATCCATACCATATCATATACTAATCCTAAGCAGGTTAGCTACTAATGAAAATCCTGCGTTTTCTTTTTCTTCTAACTGCATATGGTGTGCACATCCAGCTCTAGTACAAATCACACTTGTGTGCATATGCTGTAAGTTATTCATGCATGCACAAAGTAGATTAGGCAGACATTTAAAGTGTTAAGTGCAGAACGTTTACAGTACACATATGTGGAAGTTTTTTGCATGTGTGATGCAAATTGGGCAGGTAGTGCAGATCGGGTAGTGACAGATAAAGTTGCTGATAAACATCTGTGATGTCACACTGATCTTGCAAAGCATCATGGGGTGCTGAGGAAAAACAAATTTGCCTAAGCCATCTGTACAGTTACTTTTCAGGGAACAGTTTGGGGAACAAGGTCACCAGTGAAGCGAGCAAAGTTGCTGTGCAAAAAAATTGCTTTGGTGAATTTCACCTAGTCCCCCATCTGATGTTAGTTCAAACTCCCCTTTAAATGTAATTTGGGACAAGGAAAAATGAACGAATGAATGAGTGTTATGAATATTACTCTGCGCTCTTCTTTCACAAGTATCCAGGCAGTGTTACTGTCATCACTGTAATACTGGCATTGTTAATCTGCTATTTGGTTTCTCTTGAACTTTTCTAATGTTAATTGCATTGTAAAGTGCTTTGTGATAGTGCATACTGCCCTGGCTTGATATGAGGTTCTCTAAAAAAATAAAGATGGATTAACAGGCTTTAAAAAGCATTTCGTCCGATAAAGCATTGGGTGAATAAACCACCACGACAGCCTCAAGTAAATAATTTACTGGCACATCAGTAAAAGGGTCAGTATTTTTCTTATCGTATATTTGGCAGAAATAATTAGCAAATGTGACTTACAAGATCAGGATGTTGTACATTAAAATTGTTGGCAAGGGCTGGTTAAGTGATTTGAACAGAAGAAATCAGTCAGAGTCAGGGGCTGAAATGGTAACCATGTTATTAAAATAAAGGTCAGTGCCCACACTGCCCACAATGCCATGCTGCCTTAGGTAAGATTCATCCATCCATTAAACCCATTCATTCCAGGTAAGCAGTATGGGGGGCCCTCCAGCTTCACTGGGTGCAGGAATTGAGCCCAGCCAAAGAGCCAGTCCATCACGGGAGCATCACAATGTAAATGTCTGCATGATAGTTTTAAAACTTAAAACAGCTGAAATACACATAAAGTTACTATAAGTGAGCAACCGGACGATTATGATTGTGGGGCATGTGTATGCATGTAGGCTAACCCCCCCCATCATACTGTCCTTCAATTGGTCTACTGAATTACAGATACGTGGCTTAACAGTCAAAACTGTAGACATAAATAACAGTTTTCCTTAACCTATATTATCCCTGGGTATTATCCTGCCCTGGGTGAAAGGCAGGAACCAATCCAGTGTGTTCACTATTTTTGACAAATGGGCACTCGACCATAAAACGGCAATGAAGAAATTACCATTTCAATCTATTTTCACGAAGTACACATTCTACTTCTAAGTCCAGTATACCTCAACTGACTGAGTGGGTCTTTGTGAGATGGGAGGTAACCAGAGAACATGCAAACTCTGAACAGGCAGAAAGGCATCTGGCATTTGTTCACAGAGCACTGGAGTTCTGCTTCTGATGAACTAACAGCTATGCCAGAAGGATTTACTCAAGATTAATTATATTTCATTAATTAAATTACTTAATGTGCATGCCCCATGCATATAAGGTCCACATCACTATTTATAAGATACTCTTCTTACAGGTAAACTCAATCTACTACTGCAATTAAATTGCTATTGATTAGGGAGACCTCTGAACCCAGTTTTCCACAATTAACAAATGGCTACAGCCTGCTAACATCTTTTCAATCTCTATTTCTACTTATGCACTGTAAGTAATGAATTGCATGATGTTCTTTCAAGAATAAAATGGAGTCCAACTACCCCTGACTACTGGAGAAGATTGACCCTTTCTCTCACTTCCTGATAGGTGCTTTTCAGCAGGGCCCATCAGTGAGTCACCTTAACCCTGAAACTAACATTACTTTCTTCATTCATCTTCTCTTTCAGCTCTCCTCTAAACCTCTAGTGTAAACTATCCTTTCATTCTGGCTCAGTTTCCTCTCAGGAAAATTTGGAAAAAAAATTGCAATGATCAGAAACAGAGAAGCTGACTTTAAAGACTTCAGAAGAGCTGCCTCCTTCCTCCAAGCTTATGGGGTGCATTAGTGCCAGTCCTAGCTCTTGTCAACTGCTTCTCCAGCCATTGCAGACTCTAGTCATTTCACTGTCCTTACCTTTCCTGATCTACCAAATGCATTTGATACAGTTAAATAGAATTTTACTTTTTACTGTGTTCTTTTTTTCATGTTTGTGGGGCCCACCACTCCCCTGCTAGCTGTGTCACTGTCAAAGGCACATACTGTATAAGTCAAAAGTAGTATTGTTTCTTTGCTCAAGAACAAGTCTATTGCAAAGTCTTTCCTTTAAATAAAGTTGAATTTAAGTTTGGATTCTGGGTAATGCTTGTGGCATTCTTTTATAGAATAAACTTCAACACATTACAGATTGCACAGAACAGTAAATGCATCACATAACTAGCAAAAAGTTCCACACAAAATGCTGATAAGATTACATCATTAAAATAAGGGTTGCAAAATAAAAAATCAATATTGCTAAACTTGACTCTTTGATGTTCTTTGTTATGAATGAAACAACAAGCCGCGTGGTGTTGTATGTAAGAAAATGAGACTCCCACTACTCCCTCTGAAGATGGACATGCAATTGTGAAATGTTAATATGCATTATATATATTTACTGTAAAATAAACTTAAATATTGTCTTTCTTTTGTACCATACTTCTCGTCTTAATATCTCTGCAATTGGAAAATCTCTTGAATAAAATTGACTTTGACTCTCAAATGTTAAATAATTAAGAGCTTTTATCTGTTCCTAATTTTGTTTCATTAGCTACTAGTCTGGTTTGACATAGCCTGAAAAAAAATAGCATGACTTGTGCTTAGATCTGGCTATCTCCATATGCCCACCTTTCTAGGGTGAGTATCTTCACAGTTATTGTCATTTACATAAGGAGTCAAACTAAGATGCATACAGTTAGTCATTAACTTAGGACCATGTTCAGTTCTAACAGATCAGTTGTAAGTAAATCTGGACATAAGACAGACGGATATATGTATGCTTGACTGTATGTATAGTACTGTATAGCACTGTATAGTAAGATCCCTTAAGTCACATTGTTTGTTTTATATCCATTTTATCATCATTCTTGGCACACTGTGTAGATTTTCTATCATTTTTTGGTGTAAATAATTTTTTAATTTATTTCATTATTACTGTTGCTCGCATGGATGCCAAACCTTTAACAGCTTCACGAATCCTTTCTTTGTCTGTGTTGTGTTACATTGTCAGTGTGAGCCTCTCCCAGTGTTTACTGTGTTAACTGTGAGAGGAAGAATTGTACCAACAGAGTTTGAGCACTCATATGTCTTCTGTTTTAACATTTCAGCCTGTTAATAATAAACATTAACAGATAAAGGAGTTCAGTGTGGTGTCATTACCCCTTTGTGGTGGTTTGTACGAGCGGTACATTGTGAGTCACAATGCAGAAGCTTTGGAGGTTAACTGGATTCAAAGCCAGCACACAACAGTACAACACGTCTGGTAAACACCAGTTACAATAGGATAACTTCAAGTTACATGCAATATCATTCGCTTTCTTGCCTCCATGATACTACTTGATCACCTTAAATGTTGTGTTGAGAAGACAAATGTAACTGAAAAGAGTTGAAACCACTGCAGGTAATAAACTGAGATTGAGAGTACGGAGCACGCATGGTGAAAACTGTCTTTGGCCTGTGAGACGCGGTAGCAGTCATAAATCAAACAGTCATAGGTCGTAACTCGATGACTACCTGTAATGGGAGGCACCCTTATGTCACTGGACATTTTGAAATAGTGTGATGCAGTTAGTATTGAAACCAGAATTTCATAAAAGGGTCTAAATTTGTCATATCTGTGCCTACATTTTTTTTATTACTGTTGAATATATATTCATTAAACAAAATACTAAAGTAAACAGATTTTTTTTTGCACTCCTAGTTTGAATGTTTTTTTGTTAACACTAAAATCCACCACAAATGGTGAAGATAAGTTGGCCGCGTACCATTTGTTGATACATAAGGCATATTAACCTATAACAAGGCCTAAATGTCCAAATAATATCTGTTATAATTTTGACCAGTGCAGCATTATATAACAACAAATACTCCAACTGCCATTTTGCCATCCCTTGCAGTTTGCATACTGTATATGTATCTGAAAAGTGTGTTTCCAGTCTCTGAACTGGAACGAGTGGACCTTTCCCCAACTAGATTATTATGAAAATGCCAAAATCGTATATTTTGATATCCCGTATTCCAGCCACACCCTGTAATTTGTTGTATCATCGAGCCGCAAAGCTGCTCGATTTACTGCCTATAGCAGAGGTTGGAAACTTTAACACTGATTGAGTTGGTGACATATGCATATCAGACAAATCTGTGACATGGCTGACCCTTCAGCATTTGGTGGCTGGGAGGTTGTAGATTTTACAGCACATTCTGTAATTGCGTTGGTAGCACACCTATCAATAAAGTGAACACAGCTAGCAACATGGTTTCCATTCTCCATTGGCACATCAACAAAATCTTCAGTGCCAGCAACAGACTCAGCACATTTTGCACTTCTGTTTGTTTCCTTTTACTAATAAAACTTAAAACTGCTGTTTGTCGAGTCATTGTTCATGTTTACCTCCAACAACACATAGCCCATCAGTAGTGATGGGCGATTCACGAATGATTTGTTCTTTTTGAACAATTACTTCCAGTGAATCTATATGAATCAATTCGGCGGAAGTCAGCGGGAGTGCTAAAGTAACTTCAGGAAGTTACTAGTTGATAGCCTTCTGCTAATGCTGCATGTTTTAAGTTGCTGTGATTGTCAGCCTTTGAAGTTAATTGTATTTTCTAAACCTTCTTATGCAGATGTATGCTGTGTAATCGCCATCCATATATGTACTTTCCAGACACTTTTTAGGAGTTAAAGGAACTTTTCTAGTGATAAAGTTAACACTGGTGATTTTGCTAATCAAATAATATTTTAATCAAAGGAAATGTGTTTTAAAATGCATTTTCATTTCCAACCATCCATCCATTATCCAACCCGCTATATCCTAAGTACAGGGTCATGGGGGCATTTTAATTTGATAACGAAAATAAATTAAAAACCTAAGCTATAGGGAGGAAAGTGGGTGTGTCTAGCCTTATCTGGGACCACTACTGGCATTGCCTCTGGATCTGGTGACACACCAGTAGTGTTCATACCACAGATCTTATGGGGCGCGCATTGGGGATGGAAAGGGGGAAATAGATACTATTTACGTTACAGCATGTGAAAACCAAACTTATTTATAAAACACAAGAAAATTATCAAATGTGGCTATGTTTCTGGTAAGCTTCATAAGGGTTTATATATGGGATTAGGATTTAATAACAAATGCTGGCCACTGAAATCTGCTGTTTTTTCTACAAATGATGAAAAAGTAAAGCAAAAGGAATGCACTGTTTGTAACAAGTTACATTTCATAATAACTTTTTTGTAAGTAATGAGTAAAATAATAAAGCTACTTTTAAAAGTAATGTTCCCCAACTCTGTTGGAGAGTTTTTAGGCAAAGTAACTTTCACTAATAGATGTGTCTTTCATTCATCAATGCTGACCCAATAGTCGATAACTAAGTAAAAAACTAAAATGTTTTAAAATTTAAGAAGCTGAACCTATTTTTCTATGTGGTATTGGTCCCCTTGAACCCCTCTGTTCTAAAAAAGGTGTACTTTAACACGGCATAATAAGATACAAATTGATGAATTCAGTTAAAATTAATATCATAAATACACACAATAATACTTATAACATTTAAAATTTAATGGACTAACAATAAACCCAGTAATAGCAGAAATGTTTATCTCCTCACCAAAGCCGTAAACTTGGGTAAACAAACACTCTGGCACAGTGCCTCCGAAACCTTCCCGAGTTTGAAAAGTTCACCTTAGCCCTTCTCTTGCGGTTCTAAAAGAAAGATAATTCCTGATTTAACTGCATTTTAGTTCAAACGAATGGTGAATGTCTTCCTTCTGGCAACAGTTATGATGTTGTTAAGCTCTTCACAGTCATCTTATACCAACTAATGAAGAAACAAATGCCACTGGTGTCTGGGGTTTAAATAGTTCTTCGTCTCTTCCCATGAGACTATGCTAGGCCTCCATGGACATAGTTCTCTGGTCTGCTGTCATTCCACTTCTTCATTTAAATCCAAAAGGAAAAGGAACCCAACAGCACATGCAATGCACATAACAATATTAGCATTTAGTGTACACATATTTCATACATCTCACTGCTATTTGCAGTTTTATTACATGGTTACTTCCTGCAACTAAAAAGGACTGCATGGTACAAAAAACAGGAAAAAAGTAATTTAAACAATCCAGCCACTAATGTTCACCATTCAGATCAGTCTTTCTCTTAGGTTGTTTGTGTCCAGATAAATTATTTGCTATTGTAGTCCACTTGGGAAGTCTTTGCACTCAGCACTGTGCACCTGTTTCTAAAGATTTTTGATTCTTCTCTATTGTTGCTTAGGAAGGAACCAACAAGCTACAGAGCCCACCCCACCACATCATTAAGTCTGTGCACGTCAACAAATCATAACGACTGGACCCCAAAAATAAAATATGGTTTAAAGTCTCATCAAATTATGCAAATTAATCAATCAAAGTCATTGCTTGTGCTGACTGTACTGTATGTACATTACTTTATCAGACAATTTTCTTATCATGCAAGGTCCTAAAACAACCAAATTTTACATTAGGGAGAAACCATAGCCCAGATGACAAATGATCTGCCCGTTAGACTAGGCAGAAGCCTTAATTTAACAAAACTGTTGATTCCCGCTGGATGTGAGATGATTTAACAGTTTTGTATGTTGGCTCTGCACTCTCAGCAAAGCATTCCAAAGCGCAACAATGTAGCATGCAGTACGTCATCAATTTAATATACAGCACAGGTAAATAAAATTATTAATAAATCACAGCATTTCTAATTTCTGCTGCAACTTTGACAGCACAGCTTTTATACAAAGAATTACAGGAGTTTCCCTTTCTGCCACTTTCCACCTGGTTGGAGCTGTCACAGCTTTTTAGGGCGGACTTATTAACTCTCCAGGTGACTTTCTTTGCATTTTTTTTCTTCCACATGAATTCAGAACCTTCCTTCTTTGACACTAGTGATCTGTCATGCTCACATCCCCAATGAGTGTGACTCGCCATGCATTGGTTCAGTTAGCAAGTCTGCATTGCTCCATACAGTAAAGTAACTTAGCAGACATTACTAGTACTGGCTCCCAACAGACTTTACCTCACAGGTGACCTACCGCTTGCCTAATCAGACTAAATTCAGGATTTATGTATTAAGTCTGAAATAACCTCTCAGTGTGGTCCATGAGAAAGAAGAGTTCCTCCTGTTGTAGATGTTATTGTTGTTTTCTCTTGTTGCAGTTTCTTATGTGATAGATATTAATTGCAGATCTTCACTTTGCAGAACTTATCATGGCAGTGTTGGACACAATTCTAGGACCAATACTGAATGGAACACTAGACCACTGCATCCACATAAACACAGAGTCATACAGGACCTAACCTAATCATCACATAATCAGGTGAAAAAGAAAGTACAACCCATGGGAATGGCTGACCATTTCTACATACACTCATCGCCCACTTTATTAGGTACACCTGTTCAACTGCTTGTTAACACAAATATTTCATCAGCCAATTACATAGAAGCAACTCAATGCATTTAAGATGATCTGCTGGAGTTCAAACCAAGCATCAGAAGGGGGAAGAAAGGTTCAAATAAGCACTTGTTAAACCAGGGTATGCTGAAGAGTATCTCTGAACACACAACATTTCGAACCTTGAAGCAGATGAGCTACAGCAGCTGGAGACCACATTGAGTGCCATTGCTGTCAGATAAAACCAGACAACGGAGGCTACAATTCGCCTGGGCTTACCAAAATGGGACAATAGAAGATTGGAAAAACATTCAATATTCGGATGGTAGGGTCAGAATTTGGCATCAACAACATGAAAGAATGGATCCATCCTGCCTTGTATCAACGGTTCAGGCTGGTGGTGATGGTGTAATGGTGTGGAGGTTATATTTTGGCACACTTTGAGCCCCTTAGTACCACTTGAGCACCTACCTAAGTATTGTTGCTGACCATCTCCATCCCTTTAAAACTGCAGTGTACCCATCTTCTGATGGCTACTTCCAGCAAGATAAAGCGCCATGTCACAAAGCTCAAACTGGTTTCTTGAACATGACAATGAGTTCACTGTCCTCAAATGGCCTTCATAGTCACCAGAGACCTCATGTATAAACAGTGTGTACAGACAAAAATGTTGTGTACACCCGTTCCTATGCTCCCTTCGAGATGTATAAAAAGTAAACTTGGTATAAAGCCACACACATTTTCATAGCAGCCTAAGACCACATATACGCAAGTTTGTGCTTGGTTTTGCAAATGGGCAGCACCCAGCGTCAAAGCAGTGCTAAAGTTTCTGTGTGGTTTCTCTTTCTTTTTTAGATTCAAATCCATGTGACAGATTGTATCAAATACACCAAAATTATTTGCATATCGTTTACAAATTTAATTGTGTGCAGAAGAAATTAAAAAGGCAAATAAATTGCTAAATATAAATCAAGGGATGTTACGTTCAGACTATATAAGACACTACTGAGACCACATCTGGAGTACTGTGTGCAGTTCTGGGGCCTCATGTATAAACGGTGCGTACGCACAGAAATGTTGCGTATCAAATCGCGATGTATAAAACCTAAACTTGGCGTAAAGCCAAGCACATTTCCACGGTAGCTCATAACCTGTCGTACGCAAATTCTGCGCTCGGTTTTGAAGACTGGTGGCGCCCAGCGTCAAAGCAGTGCTACTGTTCCTGTGTGGTTATCCTTTCTTTTTCAGATCAACATCCCTGACGCGGCTTTATAAATACAGTGAAATTAACCGCATATTGTTTATTAGTTTAATTCATCTGATTGTAATTAACCTGTAACAATATAATGCTCCACAGAATGGTCAAACTATTCTAAATACAATAGCTGCTTTAGCGTTGTTACTCTCACTGCACCTTCTTCTTCTTCTTTCAGCTGCTCCCATTAGGGGTTGCCACAGTGGATCCTCTTTTTCCATATTACGTCACTGCACCACTCGGAGTATTTATATCACAGTATCTGAGTGGGGAATCAAAGATCTACAGAAGCTGAAAAAAGAGAATTATCGGTATACAGCATCAAGCACAAGCTGCCTCAGCCATGCTGCCTATTGAACTGCTCTCATATAGCAAACGCTTCAGAGCCTTTCCTGTACGGACCTCGCAGTTCAGAAACAGTTTCATCCCAAGAACTATAAATGCACTCAGTCAAGTGCTCCTTGTAGAACTGTTTGTACTTATAAGCACAATCACCTCACTGTAAACTTGCACTACAGTTATAATATTGCACAACCTGAACCACTTTATAAAGCGTGTATTTACATATGATGACAATATCATTTTTAAGATGAAATGCAGCAAAATATGTTTATTATATTATACAGATAAAACTTTAACTTCATTTAAATAATCTATATTGTTAATAATTAAACATGTAAGGACACGGTGTCACTGCATTCACAGATTGTTTCTGCCTCGCGCTGTATTCTTGCTGGGGCTGGCGTGACACTGGAAGGATAGATGGATAGAATAATTAAACACGCACTACAAAGATATTTCAATGTTCCTTAAAACTTTTGAAGAATCGGCGTTCTAAGCTTACAGATGGCTTAATGTCTATTACAGAGCTGATTGTATGGCGATTGGGTATTTGGAGAAAGAAAAATAAGGACAGGAATCAGAGGTTAGTACGTTTGAAAGAGACAGTACTGCTGAAATAAAGCATTTCATCAAAGGTCGTGCATGGCACAGCAAGCATCTTGCATAAGACATGAACAATCACTGCGCCACTGTGTTCCCATGTTTAATAACATGCTTTAACTACTATCATCATGAAAATTATATCATGTATACATATCAGTATTTGAATTATTCAGAGAGCTGTAATATCACAAATGTAATGGATTCTGTGTCCTGTCGGAGGAAGAGAAAGCCTGTTTAAGAAGCACATATGATTCACACACATAGAGCACATAGAAGATCAAATACATAACAAAGCATTTAACGTGCTACTTTAGTTACAATGGGATTTGAGAAACTAATAAATTAAAGAATTTTAAGATGAAGTTTATGATGATCTACTTTAATGACAAAATAAATTACGTGATTAAAGTTTACATTTCGAGATTAAAGTTTACATTTCGTGCTTTTTTCCCACTGTGTGCCTTTTTTTTCTCTGTACCCTAATAAGCTTTCATATGACACTCAGCCACGCCTTGTCTTTTCACGGCGACTTTGATATGTGACAACTTCCTTTTTATTTCGGGCACTGTGCGACTTTGTGAGCTTGAGCTTTCGAGTTTCTCCGACACTCTGTCACTCGATCAGCTTCCTTTTGTTGTTTATACCATTGTTTAAACCAACAAATAGTACGTTTTTCCTTGCCTCCACTTGGTATTGTAATTCTGGGAGGTGTGCATGAGCGTTACTTTTCACGCTGACTGGGATTTATGTAGCGGAAGAACGTGGAAGTTGGCGAACGCACAGATTCCTGCATCTGGAATTTTTTTGTGCGTAAGCGTCAAGCGTATAACACGTCATATTATAGTGCGAATTCTACGCACGGCGTTATGCATGAGTGCCCTGCTCACCACGCTACAAAAAAGACGTAGCAGCACACAAGACTGGGCAGAGGAGAGTAACCAAGTGCATCCAACGACTTAAGGACATGTCCTACAGTGACAGACTCAGGGAATTACACCTGTTTAGTCTAAAACCACATGGGGAGCTACAGTAAGCCAAGTCTTCAAAATCCTCTAAAGCGTTGATAAAGTAGATCAAGCAGAATTCTTCAGTTTAAGGGTGAATCACGTACACAATGGCACCAGGGGCAATTAAGGGGAAGTGCATTAATGACTAAAGCCAGGAAGCACTTCTTTAAACAAAGAGTTGTGGGAAGCTGGAAGTTTCAAGTAGTTGAAACAGAAACCTTGACAGCCTAAAAGTAACTGCATGAGATAAACAAATAAGCTTGATGGGATGAATGGTCTCCTCTGGTTTGTCAATTTTTTTATATTCTAACATAATATCTTTACAGAGAGAACAGACTACCATAATAGTTTAAAGTTTTGAATAAGAGAGAATTTAGAGTTAGAAGAGTGTCATGTTGTGCTGGACTCTTTCCATCCATCCATCCATTATCCAACCCGCTATATCCAAACTACAGGGTCATGGGGGTCTGCTGGAGCCAATCCCAGCCAACACAGGGCGCAAGGCAGGAAACAAAACCTGGGCAGGGCGCCAGCCCACCACGGTGGACTCTTTCCATCACTTTTATTAGTTGGCATCATACTGCAGTATTTATGGATTAGACAAAAACATTCAGCAGATATTAAAGTGAGTTTTTGAGATATTTATTCACTCCGTGTACATTTTAGAACATATCCCGAACATTCGAGCCCTGCTAGTGACACTTCTTTGCTTCTGCTAATGGCAGATGGTCTTGGAGCCTTGGTTCTGCCAGCAAGAAAATTTTGAATCTTGTCACACCACTGGAGAGTTATTTAGAGTTATTTCTCCATTTTTAATGCTGCTGAAATCAGGACACTGATGTTTGAGTGACAGCTGCATGACCTTTAAATCAGCAGGGTCCAAGAAAGAGGGAGGAGACTTTATTTGGAAAAGAAAAAAGTAGAACCCCATGCAGATGTGAGAGCTTCCCTGTATGGGGCATCATCTCAGGGCTGATGAAGTATGTAATGGCGATTGCTGATTTCATGATACCAACGGAGTTCGGGTTGGGAATATTGTAAGCCAGCCGCATCTTGTTCCCAGTTCACCTCAGTTTTAGAGCTGTTTCCTGTGACCTGTAAAAATGGAAAAGTGAAGTCATCTATCTCTTCAGGCTCTTAGAGCACAGTTTTGTTGTAAACTGTTGTAGCAAACCTGTTACTGATATGAACTTGAGGCAGTGTTATCAAGAAGACCACAATTCCTAGAAGTCAGCAGGAGCACACAACGGGAGGAGATCTTGATGTGCACCTACTATAAAGTGAATTGGTGCTCCATGGGAAACAGTTGGCACAGGGCAGCAGAAGCCTTTGACACAGCAACCAAGTGTGCATATGTCATAAAAGGTGACTTTTCCATAATGCTGGTGTAGTTTTTGTTTGTAGCCTGCATATACAGTAATATGAAACATCTACTTGACATTTATATATCCTAGCTGACAGCATTTTCCATATCCAATGAATTGTGTGTGACATCATACCAGTGCATAGTACATAGCATTTAGTGCTCAGCCAATGGAAGCCCCTCATTACCATGGAGAGTTTTGGTCTCAGATCCTTGCCAAAAATAGAGAAATAGCTAATAGATTATCCTACACTTCACTCCATCCATTCATCCATTTTCCAAAGTGTTTTTTTATTGGAGCGTGATCCACCATAAAGCAGGGACCAGTCCTTGATGGGGTGGCAGTTCATAGTACAGAACCACACTCCCTTATACCAGGCCAAAGAACAAACTCCAATCAATCTAACCTGCACATTTCTGAAATGTGGGAGACAACTGGAGATCAATGGAGTCACAGGGTGTACTTTGCAATAATAGGCAGCAGCCATTACTGTGTGCCACCCAGATCCACTGCTCTATTAAAAGGTTCAGCTTTGTGTTCGGTGTCTGATTGGTTTGCATTTGCAAATGGCAACCTTTAAGGCTCACAGTAGACGTATTCATTAGTGGGCTCTCTGTATTTCTCATATCAGCCTACAGGTCTTGTATAGAATAGACAACAGTTGAAAACGAACTGCACTCCTCAGGGACTGAATTGGTTGGTACGTCACGCTGGTTCTGTACTTGTGTGTTTAATGATTCTTTTGCTACAATAGGTGACCTACATACTTTATGTCAGCAAATCTTTCATTTCTTCTTGTAGCCTGTCTATATAACCTGTTAAAGGCAGGTACCCATATTTGCTCTCTTTGTAACAATCTGCACGGATATTTTGCTAATAAAAGAAAAATAAATCAGAAAGTAAAAACGTCAAATATGCATGAAGGATCAAATACTCAGTCTCAAAAAGCTTTAATGATTGCAGCAACTGAAAACAATGGAATATATGGACACCCCTTTTTTTAATTTTCACCCTAGAAAAGTGGGAAGAAGGAAAAGGTTGTGCACATTAATCAACAGCACCAAGCATTTGCTTACACTGGCACCCGATTTGTGAAAGTGTTCACACCTTATATCCAATGTTGTGATTCTTGCGAAAAGCATATTAGATTAAACATCAACACGGTAAAAATAAAAAATTTGGTCTAGATGTGATCATAAGATAACAAAGGAAATCTATAATGCAGAATTATAAAAAAAAAAAAAAAAAAAAAAGAATGAAAAGAATTAACTAATGTCTTAAATGAAGGCCAGTTTTCTTTGTTCATAGATGTGATGTTTTAATTAGATGGTGAGGATGTAAAAATAGTGGACTACTATTTTATACAATCTTATGTGTGTCTGTATGTGTGTACTATTAGCCTAGGAAATAATTCACATTGTTCTTTTGCTTCTCTGGCCACTGCAAAGATCCACATAATGTGTTGCTTTCATTATTCATTTGCAGCCATTGTTGCAAGGGGCATGTGTCACCTGGGGGCATCTTAAGGAAGCTCAAGCTTTGTACTCTATATTAAAATCAATGTGAGTCTTGTTAACAGGTAATGCTGAACTCCGTAGAACAAGTTAGAAAATATACACATGGCATAACATTCAGGTGCATTTTGGAACTTAGTTAACAGATTTGAAATTTGAAGCATTTACATTTTTTAGTCACTTCATCAATGTCAGTTACCACATGTGCTAGTAACAGACCCAGAGGCTGACCTTGCAATTAGCTGTGAAGCCCCCAAACTCACTGAGATTGCACAGGTGGTGAACCAGTTGAGGGTGGGAAAGGCTGCTGGGATCTGAGGTATCCGTCGTGAACTTCTCCAGGCTGGAGGTAAGGCTGTCCTCCAGGCATTGCAAGCAATCTTTGCTTCCATTTGGGAGATCAGCAACATACCAACTGACTGGAAAACAAAACTTGTCGTCCCTATCTGGAAAGGGAAGGGTGATCGCCTGAATTGCGGCAACTACAGGGGGATAACGCTACTTTCTGTGCTGGGTAAGGTCCTTGCTAGGGTCGTCCTCAATAGGATCTGTGATCACTTGCTCACCTACCAGCAACCGAAACAGTCTGGTTTAATGCCTAAGAAGTCTACCATCGACCGCATCCTGGCACTGAGTTCTCATGGAGCATAAACGCAATTATTGCCAGTTTCTTTGCAGCCTTTGTCGATTTTCATAAAGCATTCGACTCATATGATTGTATGACTCGTATGATTGAGCTGCCCTGTGGGACATCCTGAGACTTCATGGGATCCCCTCAAGGTTGCTGGATATCATGGATGGCCTGTACACTGGTAGTGTGAGTGCTGTGCAGAGTGGAGGCAGATCCTCTGTGTTCTTCCCATAAAAACCTGCAATAACCACCTCAGCAGGTGGTTATGTACATGCCAAATTATATCAAACAATAAAGTGAAATTACCAAAAGAAATAAAACCATCAATACAAAATGAACAATGCTATCATAAACGGTGACACTTCTCTTAAATATTTCAATTTCAGTCTCAAGATACACAGAAGCAAAAGTGTCTCTTCAGGCGCAGACAAACTGTACCCCAACTCAGTCGTGGTCACCAAAAACACAACTAAACTGACCGCAACTCCGCGCCTGTCGTATGTTTTACTCTCAGCTGTTTTTTTTTTTTTTTAATACGCATGGCTCTCCCTCCACTTCACCGACTTAAATCAGGGATCTGTTGTGCCCTCAAGAGCAGTTGGCAGACAAGTAAAAGAGGAGGATATACAAAGTTGAAAAAAACCTCTTTCATGGTACATTTGAAATGGTAAACTAATTCCTAATTGAAGTCGCACAAAATAATCCTCTGTTTTAAGATACATAAGTTTGCAAGTTTGTCAATTCTTTTCAATAGAAGACTTTAAAATTTCAAAACTTTATACAGCACCCTCTATTCAAGATATCTAAATGGAAACTGAACTGTTCTGACACATTTTCTTAAATAATCCACTTCATCCATTAGGAGCAGAGGACAACACAGACAGACATGGCAATCAAAGTAGGTGCTTTTCATATTACATATAAACACAACTAAAAATGGTTATTAAGAATTTATTCAAAGATAATTCTAATGAAAAATTATGATTTTTTAGCTAATTTGAATTTAGTTTACCATCTCAAAATGTACATTTCATTAGTTTAATTTTGCCTATGGATTTGTTATTCATACTGCTTAGATCTCAGTCTCTCCCTTATACAAACATTGAACACGGATTATTCATTCTACAGAAGAGTCCATTCAATTACAAAAGCTCCATGTCTGCAATACAAGGAATTTCCAACAGAGTAGGTTTTATGGGTCCATTAACAGTCAAAGCTTGCACAGGAGTCGATTTAACCTGTGTTTTATTTTTCCTTTCTTTTTTGCTTAATGTTACTTCACCTACTTATTAGGATTTACATACCTTAATTGCTTTCAATTTAATTAAGCAGCTGCCAATTAACAATGAGGTGCCCAGGTACCATTTGTATTTTTTATAACAAAGCATTTTTTTCAATAGATAAAATATACACTGGTACAAATCATCGATGCAGAAAAAGAAAGTCTCAATAAATGATGTGATCCAAAAATAGTATGAACTGACTTGTCATTAAACAATTGGTCAGAAAGTAAGACAGTAGCCACGGTGGCCTGTAAGATGTTGACAGTTTCTCATAATTAAGTAAATATGAAAGAAAGGGCTTCATGGCACAGGGAGCTGAGAGGCACAGAACTAGTCTTGAGCAAAGAAAACAGCAGGTCAGATATGAGGCTTCTGTTGTAAATACAGTGATCCCCCGCTATATCACGGTT
This sequence comes from Polypterus bichir lapradei, assembly GCA_026402145.1. NCBI lineage: Eukaryota > Metazoa > Chordata > Cladistia > Polypteriformes > Polypteridae > Polypterus > Polypterus bichir. The sequence continues at coordinate 51,248,793 of JANRMT010062841.1, read as the reverse complement.
CAGCTATTGCACTCCCACTATAACACAGAAACAAAGCATACGGTTTTCAGCAGTCACTATGGTAGACAAAAAGTTTCGCGTTACAGTACCCAGATGATTTTTTACAAGGCCCGTTATTGGCTGAAAGAGGAGACTCAACCAATCAGAGCATGATTTTTTATTATCTTGGGCTCTGACTGGCTGCTGCTAATGTGGCATAATCTCACAAGAACAGCGAGCATGGGTCCCCAACGCATCTCCGTTCTCTGCGTATCACGTACCTTGCTTGTGGTCGGATTGTTGTGAGCAAACCTTTTGTGAACTTTTTGTTTTGTTTTAAGCCCTACGATGGCTCCCAAGCATCCTGCATCTTCTAAGCCTTCTGGTAGTAGTGAGTCTAAGCGCCAGAAGAAGACCTTGACCATTCAGAAGAAGGTAAAACTCCTGGATATGCTTCAGGAAGGAAAGCGTTACGCAGATGTCGCTCGCCATTACAAATTTCCATGTGTTTAAAGCGTGTGGGAGGGGTATTTTAAGGCTTAAACTATAAAAAAATGTTAATTTATATGATCTTTCTATATCGTGGATTTTCACCTATCGCTGATGGGTTTGGAATGCAACTTCTGTGATAGGTGGGGGATCACTGTAATGAAATGTATAAAATACTGCATGTGTGTCGCTTTTCCTAATTTATATGAATGGGCAGAATAAATATATGATAAACAAATTAGTTATCTCTGCAGGTGACACTAAATTAAAAGGAAAAGCAAAATTTCCAAATGCAAGTAAACTGATTCAGACTGACCAGGAAAGAATTCCAAAACTGGGCACAGATAATGTTAGTAAAGTTTTAACATGTTGGAAGAAATAAAAAGAATATTTGATAAAATACAGAATGAAAGGGATTAAAGTTAAAGAGTAAGACCGTAGTAGGTGATTTGTCTTTTTCCATAATATGTTTCATGTAGAGGGAAAAATTAGAATACCGCATTACATTTATCTCACGTGAATAGAGCGATACCAGAATACATGAGAACACACACTAACTGTGCAGCAGTGGTCACCTTCAAGGTGTACAACTTCAATAGCAGCCAACTACAAACACAAAAGTTAAAAAGCACGAGAAATCATAAAACTTGTGAGACCAAAAAAACAAAACTAAAGCTTTTCAACCCTAACCCTAATCAAAAATTATTAATGTTAATTTTCTGAGATTTTTCAGGTAGGAAAGAAATAATTTCTGAGATAAGGTAGTTATACTTATTAATCAAGGCACCAGAGAGTTCATTAACAAATACAAGTAAGACTTCCTATAATCTGCTGTTGAGTGTACAGCAGAAGACACAAAGTTATATGGTCCAGAATGGACCTTGTAATGTCATTCTTTCCACTCATTTTGTAATTACCCTAAAATTTTTGCTTAGCAAGTTTAAGACTTTTCATTTATGTATGACAATATTGTATTGACAAATATTTTCCCACATATGAGGCCTTTCTGTAGGAATTAGGGGTCTCTCTCTTATTTCCTAATTGTGCATTTCAAAAGATAACACATTTGTTTGCTATATTGTACCTAACTAATGAAAACAAACTAAATGGAGGACAGCCTCCAGCACAAATTGCACACTCAGTTTTGATATCTGATAGTTCTATAAAAGATCTTTGCACTATAATCTGTGTCTTTTTTCCTGTATTTTAGAAAAGTTTGCGCCTATCTTTAAACCACATAATTTATAATAAGAAGAATACATTTTACTTTTAATAATTTATTATCACATCCCCTTTTTTGTATTTCAGAGTTCTAGACTTTATTTATTAGGCATTGTATTCTACTTTTCTTTATTTGTTTGTTATTGTGTGTAACAATAATGCCCTAAAGAAGAGGATTTCAGCCTCAAAATGTGTCAGCATTCTGGATACTGTATCATTTTACTAATAACATTGCCATAATTCAGATTAGTCAATGCAGATAAACAATTCTGAAGTTTCCATTAGTTTTCATTTTAAAACCTTTGCCTTAAAACTCAACCTGGACAGAAGTATTTTCTGAAAGTAACCTGGGGCTGCATTTGCCAAAATATCTATATATTATTTTGTATGTATATTTGTGTAAGCTTTTCTTTTCTGCTCCCTCCTTTTTACTTTCTCTTATAGGGAAAGTATCGTAATTGTCCAAAGATTCGATGTCAAGATTTTGCTGAATCTTGACATTTTAGACCTCCTTGAGTCTGAATATACAATTTTTGTAATTATATCTGTGTGTCTGTCTGTGTGTGTGTGTGTGTGTGTGTGTTTGTGTGTATGTAAACAGGGTAACTTGAGTATGCTTTTACTTAGGTCAACCAAATTTTGCATGTAAGTATTAGATACAAAATGTAGATTTCTATCAACTTTTGAGCTATTTCCATTTACTGAAAGTGGCAATTTACCTTTTATTCATGCAGCTGCAGAGTCCGATTCATTCAACTTTACTTTTATATTAACTGTTCAGTATATCATTAACTTGATTTGATTTGTTGTTGATTGTTTTTTAATGTACATAGCATAAAAATATATTCATTGTCTTGCAGTTAACTCCTGAAATATTCATCCCCACATCTGAGTATACGAGAAAGTCTAGGGGAGACCACTCCCGATTTATTTTATTATATATTTATATAAGTGTTACTGGGCACCTTCATTTCACTCTATATGTATTTAACTGCTTGTTTATATACATATGCAAATCGTTAAAAACCTTTCTACATTCTTTTTTTTCTATTTTGGTTTTTTCTAAATAATATTTTTTGCATTTTTGAGGAAACTATAGATCCCAAAAATAGCCATTTAACCACTGGAGGAATGGTCAACCCTTATTGACAGTGTCCAGAAGCTATAAGACAGCAGCAGTCTCCCACCATGTCATCCCAAGCTCCATAAATGTGTTTGCCCAAGTAACTTTATACTACAGTTTTCATGACAAACCAAATACAGATAAAAAGCACCACTACATAGATTAACTTCATTAAAAATATTACTATACTGTAATAGTTCTATTGAAACCAAAAAAGATCAAACTTGATCTCCTTAAAATATTGTGTACTAGGGGTTTTAAAAGAGGAAAACACTTTACATGTACTGTATATAGTTGAACCAATTTATTCCTGCTGTGTCACATTTCCCCGGAGCATTGCTTGTAGTGCCTTATAACTGCTAAAAATAATGACTACCTACCTATATCTGCAATAAAATGTAGAGCATGGATTATTATAGTTGTAAGTATCAAAGATTTATTTCATGACTGCAGGTAATGATGAATCTTTTAACACAACTAATGTCTGGAGGAAACCTTTCCTCTTCTCTGAGCTGTCACATAGAGACTATTTATAGGGCCTTTAGTGCTGTGGGATTTTATCATAAAGAGGCAATGTGTCTAAGGTGCCACTTGCTAAAAATGTTAGCAAGGGCTTCCTCTCTTTGAAGACCTTTTAGTGCAGAGTGTTTGATTCTCTCTCACTGTGTTTACGTCCCCAAAAGACAAGGGACAGATGTTTAACATCAGGCCATTAATCCCTTAGCCCAGGTTCCTATGACAGCACAAACCCAACAGAACAAGCCCTTTGCCATCACTTGTGTACAAGCAGCGATTTACTGCTGATTTTTTGAACAGGGTCAGGCCAATAGAAACTTGGCAACCTCAAGTACAGCTGGAAAACAATATGCACAATAAGCTGAAATCCAATACCTCCTAGCACTAATTAAACCAGCTCCCACCCGGGGGGAAGAGAGCACAAGAGACAGCGAGAGAGAGAGAGAGAGCAAGAGAGAGAGAAAAGAAACATGCACAGCAACACAATTTACAAAACACAAATCTTTGTTTTTTGCTCTCCTACACAATTTATTCATTTTCAGATAAATTCTTTTCCAAAATGCTTTATGACATGACATATTATCTAAAATATTCCCACAAAATTCTAAATTTACATAAAGGAAACATAAATTGTTACATTACCGAAAGCCATATTTTAGCAAAGATATTGTTACATATAGATTAATGACCATATAAAACCTAAAAACATACATAATATACATATACAAAATGTATTTTTGCATAGACAAATCCTGAATTAGTTTTATCTACTGACATTGGAGAACCTTTATGTATTACTCTTTCAAACTGCCATTGTTTTATAATCTTTATATACACTAATGGCGGAGTGGTGGCTCTGAGGCTAGGGATCTGTGCCGGCAATCAGAGGTTGCCAGTTCGGATCAAGTAAATTCCAGAAGTTATTCCACTCCATTGGGCCCTTAACCTGCAATTGCTCTGTCCTGTGTATGATGTTAACCTGCATCCAGCCCTGCACAAGTAGCCCCTCTAACCTGCAGGGAGAACTTGGGGGTTTGCTGGCAGGATTGGCACTCCAGCCACCATAAAAAAAACCTCACACTGTTTCCTTCCATTTGAACTAGCGTGGTGCCAAGGACACACCCATTGCATGGCTGCACTCGGGTGCTAATCTGGGATCTTGAAGTGGTTTATCATGTGGTGAGTGTGGCAATCCGCTGTATCAGTGAAGGCTATCAACCTCATATGCACTGTCTTATTTTTAATGAAAATCAAAAAGGTCACAAATACATAATGATAAGAGTTTTTCTTATTTTTAAGCCTGTTTAAAGATTTCTTTGAACACCCATGGTCTGTTTTGGCATATGGCAGTTTTAAAGCATAACAATCAATCAAAAATAAGTGGAAAAAAGTTGAAGAAAAAAAAATCAGCTCTAGTGTTTACAAGAAAAATACAAAACTTAAATAACTTGCAAAGAATATTTTAAGTATTTCCACAGTATTCAGAAAGTCAAAAATTAAGAGAATTACAATATATTCCTCAAACAAACTGGGAAGCATAAACATAATTCACACTGGGCCAGTTTCCAGATATTTAGGAGAAATGTATTTTTAAAAAATATATCAGAAAACATAATTGCCTAATGTTTGTGAAATACTATAATGTGGAAAATATCCATGTAAACATCAATAAAACAGTTTCCCTTGACCACTCTAAAGAAATAACATTGTAAATTTAATTTTTAGTTTCATATAAAAATATCACCGCCTCTATATGCTTAGGATTTTAAAATCAGTTCACAGTTAACAGACTTAAGTTTATAATACAGGATATGGTAGTATGTTCACCCTTTCTAATACTTGGTTTAAGAACAGAAAGATAAATATATTTATATATAATATTAAGGATAAACATAACAAAGATTCAGAAATTACCTTTCAAAATGTACAAGACAGAGACACTGTATGTAATGTTTCACTGCCTTAACTAAATCAACTGTCTCTCTCTCTCACAAACATATTTACACACATTAAAACACAAAGACCCTTTTATTGCATGGGAAACTCTTCGAACCAGCATTTCCCACCATCACAGCCACAAGTTCAAAAACAAAACAGTACACAATGACTCTTCTTTCATCCTCTCTCTCCTGGTCATTGCCTTCTCCGCTCCTTCCAGCAAACTTTGTCCAATTTCCACCCGACTCTGGCTTGTCTCTGTAAGGCAATCAACTCCTTTTATGTTGGCCACCCTGGAGGGGCTTCTGTTCTTCTGCCCACATAGTCTGTAAGCACTTCCGGGTGAGGCGGAAACCCCATGCCATAAGGCTCCTCAGTCCTTGCCGCACCCCCTGGCGGCACCCACAACACCAAACAGGGCTGAGGTAAAGAACTAAGTCCCATGATGTCCTGTGGGAATCTGGGGCACCACTACAACCCAGGGGAGCTGCCATGTAGCATTCTGGGGGAGGTGGTGCCCTAAAGAAGTTGCCTTCCCCCATCCTTCTGTTTCTTGGGCACCCCTGCCGGGTTGTGCTGCTAGAAGTCCTTTACAATATATACAGATACATATATACACATATAGTGCTATAGCTGCAATTAGGGTTGTTTGAACAGCATACTTTTCATCTATTTTTTTTTTTATCTTCATGTAAGATATATTCTGCACCCTTCAAAGAAAAACAGCCGAGGTCTCTCTTTTAGGAGGAATGAACAATCATTAACAAGGAAAGACACTTCAGGCGCAAGTTAAAGCTCCTGTGTCTGTAAGCCTTCCTGTCTCCTATCAAAATTCATATCCTGTCACCCTTCTCAGAGCAGAAACGCTTCTCATTATGGCATCATTCCCCTATTGGAAGAAACACTGATTGCTGTACTGGTGGCTTCAGAAGGCAAGGATGTAATTTAGCAAAATAATGTACCATGCTGATTAATTTAATGTAGCCCATGACTAATTATGGTAATTCATTACATCTACAATTAGGCTAAGTAATTTATTGCACTGCAGTCTCATAAAGCAGAGGATTTATATCGAGTTTTGAATGTCACCCAAAGGACATTTCTGTACCTTGTCTTTACTGAAGCATAATCAGGCCGCCAGCTGAGATGAGCAAAAAACCCATTCTCACTCTGCCATGTTTATATTTCAAGCAGGATAGAGAGTTCTTGCCTGTTCTAGCTGTGTCATTCACATTACTATTCATACAGATTTAATATTTCTAACCTGTATATTATTTCATTAAAAGCCCAAGCCTCTTCTTTTGTGGTGATTATCTGTTTTACATAAAGCATAAAGAAGCCATTCGAACACTAACAATCCCTACATGTATTCCTGACTTTTAACTAATATTTTAGGAGTTTGCATATTCATATAGAATGAGTGACAAATGCATAGTGCCATAAAAAGTGGTTTCTTCTACCCTGCAGTGCAGTTTGATCCAGGGATGCTACACTTTTGAGAACAATTTGTTTAGCTGATAGCCATCACTTTGACGTGGCTGCAAATGTTACCTTTCTCATTCAATCAAAGACACAGCAGGGTGTGCCATCTGTTTGGCACAAACTTAGCTCCCTTTCCCAAATCAATTTTGTGATGATTACTTCAGCGAAGCAGCAAAAGATGGCATTTTGTTTTTCTTTGGCAAAGATGCATTTTGTCCAGTTTCCTTCATATTAAGATAAACAATTATTCATATAAGATATTGCATATTTCTTGATATAACCAAATTACAGTACCAATGTACTAAAATGTAAACTAGTGCAAGTCTCACATTTATTGTCAACTTTTATTGTGTTTTATCATGTTTATAATTGACAAAATGACATATTAGTTGTGTTACTGCTCCTCTAACAAAAATATTTTAATAATTTTACAATCAAGGTTACCACAAGATTATAAAGGTATGAAAAATTACTTAAAGTAGCAATAACGCAATTAAACACCTCCTCTGTTTATCTATGCTTGGCAATTGAATCCTCCTGTAGAAAGTGTGGATGAGGTGCGCAGGTTTTCACTGTAGGAAAACACTAGGTGCCTGTTTATTCTTCAGAATGAAAACATGGCATCTCAGCTCAAATAATACTAGATTTGAAACTGCTGCAAGATCTTTTAAAAGTGAACTCATTCGCTTTTTGGCAATGACATTTTTTTATCTTTACTCACCCTACTAGCCCAGCTGTGAGAACTTACATTGTCGATAAAATCCCATTGCAACATTCTAAGTGTAATAATTAGATGTTTACATACACTAGACACTGCAGTTAAATTACTTCACGTACTTTTATTGGCAGTGGACTGATTTCCAGACATAGCCGTAAGTTCATTAAAAAGACAAATGAAGATAGGGAGAAAGTGTCACAGTTGCTTTTATGTAGCTTAATCTTTACGTGAAGTTACACAAACGTCTGGCTGTTGAACCACCAAAAATTAAATTGTAAATTTGAACTTCTGTGGGCACATTTAAATGTTCTCATTGACAAAAATATAGAAAAGATAAAAGATGAAGTACTGTACATATATTATAATCAGAATGAAAGCACCACAAAGAAAAATTACATAACACTTGCTTTATGAAAGAAATGAGAAAAATAAATTATATAAGCATCGCAAATAATAGTGCTCACAGTGGCAGACAAAATGTCAGCATTATTTATTGCAATAAAATAATATTAAATAAAATTGTAAGCATATGTGTAGAAAATGAATATTATAAAGTGATAAACATAGCAGTTATGATGGTACATTAAATATATTGTTATGTAAATACTTCCAGTCCTATCCACATGTTTATTCATAACATCTAAAACATCTTTATAATTAAAGGTTAAAAAGTATAGTAATTACCAACTGCACTTACTTTGAATTATAACATTAGAGATTTGAAATTTACCACTTAAATTTGTATTCTAGACCTGCCTGTATCTACATTTATTTTTATTAAAAAATTACATTTAAAAATGCACTTTTTACAGATTCCACAAGAAACAATATGCAATGTAACAATACACCTATTTTCTATATTGAAAGTAATCAACATATAAAATTTAATAACATTTCACTTTGTATTTTAGAACATTGACAAAGCTAATGTAAGTCATTTTTGCATATGTCCAGAAATGCAAACATAGCCATATGTACTGAAAAAGGCTATGGAAAGAAAATGAGGAATGTAAATAATAGGCATTAACAGTTGCGCTAGGTTAATTTATTTTCTGTAAATTATAATACACTGCAGTGTTAAAATGCTGAAACATGATGCTGTACAATTGCACACTGCTAGGAAAATGTATATTTTGTTTTTTCAATTAAAACCTGAAGTATTTTAAGACAAACATTTTATTGATAACGTTTACATTTATACACACATGCATTCAAATCATGGTGACTTAAGCAGTTAATACTAATTGAGGAAATATTATGGAACATTTTAGCACTTGATTGTAAACCTTGCTGCCCAAGTTGTAATAAACACACTGTTAATTAATGGCAGTTTCAATACACTATTGAACACCATATTATTAAAATATCTTAATTTCCTTACAAAATGTTCCTGATCACACCCGTTAATCTATTATCTTTAAGTTAAGGGGCCAGATGGCATCAGAATCATTTACTTCACCTTGTTTTGTTTAATTACTACAATCAACACTCTATTTTTCAAATTAATCAAAACAAAGTAATTTCATTAGTTAAACAGCAGGCTGTTGAATTATTAGCACCATAACAGTTTGCAAATAATTAAACTTTATTTGAACCTTAAAAATTTGCAGGGTGGAACATTATTACAAGATTTACTGACAGATTCAGAGTGCTCAAATATAACAGGGAAGTGAGCTATTTATTACTGAATTTATTATGTAATGATGATCTTCAGTATCCATTGCATAACAATATAATTAAAAGAGCATATGTATGTTAAAATAAAGCTTTACTATTATGCAATCTTGTGGTATTAATGATGATTTTTTTTTAGAAAATAATGAGACGATTGTAAAATATTCCCTTTAAAGTAATGTTTATTGTTTATAGGATATAATATTATTAAAGCAATACTTTATTTGACAATTTCCTCAACAACTACCAAAATATTAAAAAAAATAGTACAGTCACCTGCAACAAAACATTAGTCAAAAATTACTGCCATGTAAGCATGCTATGTGGAAAAGATATATAATTAATTCATGTCTTGATGCAATATTTCAGAATAATGTATTTCAGTTTCTGTTAATAGAATTTAATAGGATAACTGCAAATATAAATAAGCGTAAAGACATAACACTCAACAAAATGAAGCTGAATTTTTGACTATGGAATGAAAATAAACAAAAAACAAATTATAGGCTGGCAGAAATCTCTCATTTTTATATCAGCCAATACAACAATTAATAATAATATACAAATATTATTAATAATAATAATTTTATAACATTACATTTTGGCTAGCTAATAGCCTCCTCTCCTGGAAGGACAAGAAAAAACTGAAAAATGCCAAATTTACAAATACTGATAAAAAAAAGAAGACAGAAATTCCATAAAATAGACCCTGGTCTTTGCTGCCACCTACTGTGATTTCAATATACATTTACTTGGATAGTTTTAACTCAAAGGAATTCATGATCAAGCTAAATGTCACAATGTCGAAGTAGACGTCAGAGAATATTAACATTACTTATGCAATTTCACACTAATCATCACATTTTAATATATTAAAATGTGACTGTTTTGACATAATGTATCAAACATCTCATAAAACAAAGAGATTAAATGAAAATATAAAGGAAAATTTTAACTTGCAAAGAAAGTTGAAAGAGACATACCTGCTGAGAGTGGCATATGGCAAACAGTAACACAAAATCTCACATCTTTTAACATCAATTATTTCCTGAATTCAGTTAATATACATTTCCATATAACATTAAATTAATCCTACTATCAGTTATGTCTATAAGAAAACACTGACCTTTCATAGCACCTCTCAGTTACTGTATGTTCCATATTTCAAGGGGTAAAAAAAAAAAAAAGCAACCAGTTTAAAGATGTACAGTAAGGCACATAAAGTACAAACAAAATGCTGATGTAATTTATTATGAACACAAGGTGTACTGTAAAGCTGCTTCTCAGTTTAACGTCCCACTTGAGAAGTGAAAAGTTTATGCAAATTTCATAAAATCTTGATTGGAGGTAAAATGACCCTAAAGTGAAAATTAAACAATATGAATAGAATAAACAGACAGAATTCTATTTATATTTATATGAAAGTAAGAAATAGTTTGAACAGGACAGTATCTACTATTAAATAAAAAAAGAATTAGCATGTGTAATCGTCATGTCAAACAAGTAATACAGTATTAAAATGAATGCAAAGTAATATACTTACTTTCAGCGTATTAAATATCATACATTTCAGTCAAGTATGATTTTGGCACAATACCAATGGATCCATTCATTTCTCCAACCCACCACCCAAAATTATGGTACTCCTAAATAGAATAAAAGTAAAATTCACATATACAGTTCAGTGCTTAAGTTATTCGTATTCATAAAACTTAGTGGTAAAATTAGATATAAGAAGAGACTAAATAAATAAATAAAAAAAAAACTAAAGCGTTTCATAAATAAAATCCAGTAAAAGTACAAATTCCACAGCAAGTTAAATATTTTCTAAAATACATTAAGAGAAACCTAAGCAGCACATGAAAAAAATATACTGAAGAATAAAGATATATTTGTTTTTACCACAATTTTCTATTTTATGTTTTGGATATTGTCCTTAAGTAAACTAGAGGTTGGACTGGTGTGCTGTTTTGGGTTGGGCCATGTTTTACACCTGATGCTGTAGGAATAGATGTTTCAGGAATAGATTTACTTACTTTTACAAGTATATATGAAGGTTATGGCTAATACATGAAGTAAAAAAAACAAAACACTGATTTGAGGTAATTTAAATTTTATAGAAATGTGAACATCTTGGACTTGGCTATAAAGTTACGATGAAAACAATTATAACAAAAGCTGTTTTACATTCAGATACTATCAAACCTAATGTAATAAAGCAGAATCTGCAGTGCAACTGATAGCATGGAAATGAAAAACATCTGTTTGCCAGTGTAACGAAGATCCTCTCAGGATCAATAAGACAAGGAAACTGTAATGAAGCCCAGATTACACAGCTACTCTAAAGGTGAGATGAGTCTGACATAACCCCGACTCTTTATTCCTACTATTAAGAAAATGTTTTCAGACATATACTGTAACAATAGACAATCTATAAAATATAACAGTAAAATGACCAGTTTTAAAAACTTGCGGATTAGATTAAATACTAGTTAAAAAATAATTTATTTTACAGCAGCCCCAGGCTACCATCAGCTTTTGAATTGCAGCAGATGACATTACAGTGAAATGTACTGTAACAGCATTTAGATAGTTAACCATAGGCTATAAGTTAGCAGATATCTAATTAAAAGATAACCTAAGTTTTCAGAGAAGCACAGCTTTGGTTTGTTGCTACTGTTTCTTGAATGATCTTAAGGATAAAAACAAATTTAAATTAAACCAATTATAGTCTTTTGTAGAAGCTGTTAAATATATTTAAAGTAAGGGCTTTGGTTAACCTCCAAAAGCATACAATTTACAAGTGATATAGTCAATAATTTGTTAATTGGTTGCTATCTATTTACTCATTTTTACAAACTGGTATTCTTCAAACTAATGACACTATAATACAGTAAATAAAAAATAATTTCCTTTAATAATCTCACATTCCATGGAATTAACTTAAAAATCTTTAAATATTTAATGAGAAAAATATGAAGGTGAAAGATTTCTCTGAAACCAAAAAAAAATTGCTAAATATAAGTAAAGATTATTGAAATGTTCCTTTATCTAATTTTGCATTTCTAAAATATAAATGAAGTCTGCAAAATACAATTCTAATTTGGGACTAACATTTTCAACTAACCATAGGACACACTATATTTTAATTTATATAATAATGCTGTAAATGCACATTCACTTATGAATAAAATGTGTATGTAGAGTTAATGACTTCTTAGTTTTCCTGAATTCTCCACTACCTCCATCATCCATAACAGCTGCTGTTAGTTTTATAAAAAAAACAAAAAAAAAACAATATATCGTATAACTTCTAACTTGACTATTCAGGTATAGAACATGCTAGCTATCTATACTTCTGAGACACTTGACAGCATCTTAGATCTATTTGAAACAGTATACAAAAAATGTCAAATGGTAAGAAATTAAAATACAAATGAAGTGTCTCTTAATCAACAGGAAACTGTTGAAGTTAATTTATAAGACACATTACATCCCTTTGTAGGATGTGGAATTGTATTCTATTAATCATGCAGCATAAAGCAACATTATTGAACTAATTTGGTTAACCTTCCTAGTGAGTACCTGACAAGTTTATTTAATTACTAACACAAAACTCCAGATGAATGTTTTTAATATATTGTGACAGTCATTATGTTTTCATTTTGAAAATAAGCACTGAGCTACTTCAATAGAGTAAAGGGCATTTTAGGTTACCTGCCTTTAATACCGGAGGCAAATATTTCAAGTTTCTATTAACACTAGGCAAAACAACTGTGAACGATGAGTGATAATGTATGAAAAAATGTACTCTGAAACATTTTGAGCATGTTTTGGTCATACACATTAAACTGTGTAGGTTAATGATATTCACATAACTGACTGAAACTAATACAGTTTCTTGGGAAGAGACATGAAGACAACTTTGGAAGAATGTTATTGTTCAAGTAACATTTCCTTTAGCAAAGTGAACCACCAGAGAAAACATTTTAGAATGTTTTTATTTACAGTATATCAAGCATTTTTTTTAACATGTCTTTATGTTATATTTTAGTGAGGTATTAAGAGAAAGCTAAAACTAATTCTCATTAGATAGACAGACAGACAGATAGATACTTTATTAATCCTCAAGGGGAAATTCACATACTCCAGCAGCAGCATACTGATAAAAACAATATTAATTAAAGAGTGATAAAAAATGCAATGCAAGTTTAATCATGCAAGGAGAGAGTGCGAGGCAATCTGTCAGTGGAGCAGGACAGTGACAGCAGTCTGTTGATGAAGCTGCTCATCTGTCTGGAGATGATACTGTTCAGTGGATGCAGTGAATTTTCCATGATTGACAGGAGCCTGCTCAGCGCCCATCGCTCTGCCACGGATGTCAAACTGTCCAGCTCAGTGCCTACAATAGAGTCTGCCTTCCTCACAAGTTTGTCCAGGTGTGAAGCATCCCTCTTCTTTATGCTGCCTCCCTAGCACACCATCGCGTAGAAGAGGGCGCTCGCCACAACCGTCTGACAGAACATCTGCAGCATTTTATTACAGATGTTGAAGGACGCCAGCCTTCTAAAGAAGTATAGTCTGCTCTGTCCTCTCTTGCACAGAGTATCAGTATTGGCAGTCCAGTCCAGTTTATCATCCAGCTGCACTCCCAGGTATTTATAGGTCTGTACCCTCTGTACACAGTCACCTCTGATGATCACAGGGTCCAGGAGTGACCTGGGCCTCCTAAAATCCACCACCAGCTCCTTGGCTTTGCTGGTATTCAGATGTAGGTGGTTTGAGTCGTACCACTTAACAAATGGTTAACAAACAAACCGCTTTATTTCTGACCATTAAGGTACACATTATGTACCAAATTACTCTCATTACATATTCTGTGACTGAATATAATTTTTTGTTTTCTTCTTTTCTTTGGAATATATATATATATATATATATATATATATATATATATATATATATATAAAAGCAGAAAGCTTTAAAAATATATTGGACACAAAGTGCTGTGAGAGAGCAATAGGAATGTGCACAACACCATGCAACTTCTGAGAACTGAACTATATACCCACTTTAACATTTGTATGTTTACATGGTCTTGCATCAATGAAAATATTTAGACTGATTACAGTATTTAATAATATTCTCATTGCATAATTACACATCATTACACATTTTAAACATGCTGAATTGTTGCTCTAAATTGAAAACTCTATACAAAGTGTGCGTATTTTTTAACATGTAGCTACAATGGAGGAACAGAAAATTTAAGAGTAGCTATTTTGTAGTTAAGCACAATAACCAAAATATCAAGTATACTTTGTAATGTTAAAATATTTTAAAGCATAGGTTCCAGAAAAAGAACTTCAGGCATCACAATTGGTTTTAATTTCTTCCTATTACATTAATTACCAAACCTGTGGCACTAATGGCAAGGTAGAAACTGACCCCAGATGAGGAACCAGGCTGTCACAAGATACAATCAAAAACACAACCATATGCATTTATACTTTGACATCTTTACTATATATGAGGAAAAAATGGAGCACATGAAGAAAAACTCATATAAGGCATGCCTAGGATGGGATTGAGCCTAGTACTTTCAGGAATGAGCCAACAACACTAAATACTGAACATTAACAAAAGTTTGTCAGTTAATTAACTTAAATTGTTAAATAGCAAATACATAATTTAATTTAAGAAGCATTGCAATTAAAGCCCATCCTGCAAAGTATGCTATAAGTCTGATCATATGAAAGATCCATGGATGCAAACAAACATTTCCTTATATAAGAATCTCAGTATGACATCAGAAAGTAGAGTGTACTGGAGAGAGGATGAATGCTTGAAGGAAGGCGGGAAAGAGTACCCTGGAACATATGTGCACAATCCAAAAGACAATTAAGACATTAAATATGTCCACTTTTGCAATATAAAGTTTTCAATGCCTTCAATGTATTATCAATGAATGCTAAAATGTCTTTTTCAGAATGCCACATTCCAATTACAATTAAACAAGCACTCTGGATACTTCCTGAATTTCCTTAGGGCAGTTTAAGAAGGGGTGGCATGGTGCCCTGGAATTTGGCATTACTTTTTCAAGGACCTAGTATTTTGGGTTCAAACTGTGTACCTGATAGCCATCTTTGAAGAATTTGGGCATTCACCTCATTACTGACAGCCTACCTTCCTAGGTTTACCTCTGAGTATCTCAGTTTTCTTCAAACATCCTAAAAACATGTATGTTAGGTGAATTGCTGATTTTCAGTTGACCACAAGTGAGTATGAGTGTGGGTGTTTGCATGAGTGACCTCTGTAACTGACTATTCTTGGGTTGTGATCAGCAGTCACAGGATAATGCAAACTCCACTGCAGTTCTGAATTAGATTAAGTAGAATGTTATGTTCTTATGTGAGTTTAAAGTACCTAAAATAAGAAATTAAGAGCTCAAATTAATTTAACCTGGAAATGTGCCACACTCTGAGATTTACACTTACTGGTATAGAGAAAGTTACTTGTACAGACAAATTAAATGCCAGGGGTATGTGTTACTGACTGCTAGATTTGATGCTTCTTTTACCAGCAGAAAAAGTCAGAGCAAAGTTTCTAAATGTTTTAGTGAATAGTACAGCTTCAAGAGTAATCATTGCAACAATAAATTCTGAGTCAGTGACGTTCACTTTCTGCTTCATGCTGCCTTTTTTAAATTAGATAGTTCTGAATCTGCTGAGCAAGTCAATAAAATGGTTATATCATGAATTATATTACTATGCTATATATTACATTTGAATACTGGATAGCTGTTAGTGAAACTATAGATGCTCTTAAAATAAATATTGTAGAAAACATACTACTTCTTTAGCATCTTTTCAAGTTAGCTAGACATATGTTTCTTTTGCTATAATTTTAGATGTGTAACCTGTCTTCAACACTTATATGTTAATTTTTCACATTTCCTCATATACATCGTTACCTTGCTTTTGGTGTGTAACATACAAGTAGATAGTACCTGGAAATTAAATTTTACAAAAACATCAACTGTAAAGATACATATATTCATTTAATGGGTGCATACACAACACTGATTAACACACCAATTACACAAATAACACACACATTACTCATTGCAGTTTACTGATGTGTTAAGGATAAAATATCCACATGCAAACACTGCAACTCCAAATAAATTAAGTTGGCCAGATGTGTGCACCAATTCCCATCAGGAAGGGCAGCAAGTAGAAATGGTACTCAAAGTTTGTGGAATGACATTTTACATTTCTTGTGAATCATCTAGATATATCATGCATTTGTCTTCCATTGAACTATTTAGTTTTCAGTTTAACATGTGGGGTCTAATGATTTTACTGAATTTATATATTACTTCACCAAACAGACACTATAATCACTGTTATGCTACTTTCTGGATAGGTTCCAGGAACCAATGCTGGATGACTTCCACCTGAGAAATCATGCACACATAGATCCAAGCTCAACCATGCTGGACCAATTTAATAACACAAATCAATCTGATTTAATTTCTTTAGATTGTCAGATTCTCTGTAGGAAAACTACAGATTATTTTCAAGACAAGTTGTGTAATTAAAGGGTTGACTATGCAGAGATTTTATTACAAAGCAAGAATGTAACACAAAATTAATCAAAACAATTTATGGGGCAACTTTCAAACAGTAAACAAAACTACAGTGTTCTATGATCATGATACTACTGTTCACTAATAAAGGACTGATAACCCTTTACTCAATAAAGAGTACCATACAAAACTAAACTGAATTGAATTGAATGATAGGAAAAACACTGGGAAGTAAGATATAGAATCTGTCCTCAAAGTGGAAAAGGGACTAAGTTCTACACTGAAGACTGTGACCTGAGAGCTGTGTGCAGGAGTTGTTCAGAAACAGACACAGTTCAAGCAGATCCTGAGGAGATTTTACACAGTTTAGTATGACAGGTCAGTGTAGTGGGCTATATTTCGTTTTGTATATTCCGAAGTTCATTTAAGGTGCCAATTTTTTTTTTTCCTCTGCCATATATACTGACCCATACAACATTTAAGGATTATATGTAATACTAAAATGTACATGCAGTAACGTTCCTTCTTTGATAAGTAATAAAAAAAATGCACACTTAAAAATCTGTATGATTTGTTAGACAAAAATAGATTATCTACTCAGTTCATTTCAACTCAAGTTAATTATTTTTGTTGAAAAATTCAGAATTCAGAAACAAAGAGTAAATGCAGGAACATTATCTGAACACATATGTGTCCATTACGAAGCACATAGAGTCACAATGGGCATTTCAAGGAGATCTGTTGAACTGAGTGAGTATTTTTTGGACTGAACATGGACTTCATTTTGCAAAAATGTAAACTTTAAACAGAAGACACCATAACATATTCAAATTCTGCACTGCCAAATCACTTAAGGAGATATCAACAATTATAATAAATATACTGAATTCATTGGTAAAAACCAGAACAAAAGCACTGGCAGAAGATCAGCATATTGTTAGCAGTTTGCTTCTACTCTATACTGGAAATTTTACTATACATGAAGCAATAACCTAAAGCAGTTCAGCCCTGGGGGAACTCTGGTGTCACCTTTTCATACCAACTTCTGCTTTTAATTGGAGCCCTATCTTAATTAAGCAAGCTTTTTTTCTGTATTAGTATTAACCCAACAATTACAAAAATGGGTTTGGTAAATTATTTGTTAAAATATAGGTAGTATATAACATGGGGATAATTTGGTGTTTTTTTATCTAGGTGTTTATAATTTTATCACAATAACCATCATGATATTCATTCTGCTTTCCAGGTTTTCTGTTTATTTAAGCCAGTATTTACTAATGAACATTCTTAAGAGTAATCAGTAATCACTGAAATGGTCATAATATCTTCATAAAAAATATATTCATATGTGTAATAAATATTCGATTTCAAATAAATACATAGTATTTTTTTAAATGTATAGTTAGTTTAATATGTCATTGTTTTGAGTTTTACATCTGTTCTATTGGTGCTATTCTTTCTACTGTTCACATTCATTGTCATTCATTGATTTTACAAAATACTTGAACATTCGATAGATTTATTAAGAGCAAATGGACAAAGGGTAAAAATAAAATACTGCCAGAGAAACACAGTTGAAATAAACAGCTCATCTACAGGATTTATGCTTAAATTACAGTTGCTTATTGGTAAAAGTAATCTGCAAAAACTGGATTGCTCAACTTTATTTTATTATAATCTGGCAGGCAAAATTATTAGAAAAACAAAAACAACTTATATTTTGTGAATGGAAATGTTACTGGCTTCAAGAAAAGACCTAAGGTACAAAACATACAGAATGGATTACCAAACTGTACCAGTAACTGCTTTGAACTGGACTTTCAGTTACAACTACACATTCTATTTAAATATAATACTGAAGGTTAGGAAACAATTTTAGGAATGACTGTATACAAGTGAAAATATTTACATAGTTAAACTATAATGTACATCAATGTACTTAAATACACTATATAGCAGATCTGTCTAATAATATCTATATAGTAGATAACATTTACATATAACAAGTTTACAGTTTCACAATTGGAATTTGGCGTATTAACATTAATATTCATAGGTCCTCAAAATTTACATTGCTGATATATCTAAAATTTTCAAAAATAAATAAACACAAATTATACTGTAGGAAGGAACAACCCCAACAAAGCGAAATAAAAGTAAGCAAAACACCCCTGAGGTTTCTATGATTTTGTAGCATTCAGGTTTATCTGTACTTCCTGGCTTAGTAAAGGTTTAAGCCAGGAAATTCAACAAACATTAAAAATATGTGAGCTTTCACATGGCTGCTCATTAAATTATATTAATTCAAAAGAAAATCTGTTAACACATTTATGATCATATTTGAATAATGAAAGTTGAAAATATTTTCAACCACATTTTAATCTGTTAATATGTAAAGGACAATAAATATGAGCAGTTTGTCATAACAACAAACCCAAAAAATTCTAATGAAAAAAAAAAAAGTTCTGTCATAGTCACTAGATGGCAGACTTGAATGCAAGAAAAGAAAGAGAAAAACAGAGGAGAAGGCAGCGTGCTGATGCATTTTCCTATATTGCCTATGTCCCACAGCGATAATGTGATGCAATGACTGTGCAGCAGATTGAACTAGAGGTGAAGAGTTCATTGCAAAACCATGATTGAGGGACAGTTTTGCAGTGCTAGGCTCTAAACTCATTTTCTAAGCTACCATAATGCACAATTGCTTCACTTTTATTGCTGTGATTGGAATATCTTTGGGAAAAAAATTATAAGCACTGTAATTAAGATGTAACAATTACAAGTAACAATTTCAAAAACTACTTGTCATAACACAGTTTAAAATATTGATAGCAGAGTCTTAGTTTTAAAGCAAAGTGAAACTTTGGTTTTGTTTGCTTTTAATGAAAGCATTCCAGTTTATGTATTAATATTTAATTCAAATACTTGCCTAAATATTTATGCATTTGGATCTGTAAAATTAATTTTTCAGTGTTGTGGACTGTAACAACAAAAAAGCACAATACTGCTAATTGTGAGGTATTATTTATTAAAAAATGTCACTTTTTCAGTGTGTAATGAAAGACAGTGATATGTTCTTATATACTACAATAGTTTAAGACTCTTCATTCACGTCATCTTAGCAAATAATGCCTTATTGTATATTTGATTTGAAAGAAAAAAAAAATTTAAGAGTAGCAGGTTGCTAAAATTAAAATGAAAAAAAAAAGGTTAAATGTATTAAACAATAATTGACATTGCCCAAAGTAAATTTAACGTATCACTCTGCACTGTATTTCCTTTAGTGATAAAAAGAAAACATTTCCAGGACCCTGTTACCTACTTCCTGCACAAAGCTTAAGAAAATAGAAGAGAAATATCCTGCAAAAATGCCCATAACAGGTTACAGGAAATAACTTAAGTATAACCCTCTCTGCAATAATTTCACAATAATTACAGGCCTATTTAAAAAAAAAAATACAAGCTAATAAAAAACTGATTGAATTGGACTTTATTTATAATAATAGATTAAAATGAATTTCCTTACCTTACTAAGGATGTAAATAGAATCTCCTCGTTTGAAAGATAGTTCATCAGGATGATCTCCCATACAGTCCCACAGACCTTGGTAGTAATTGCTATAGTCCGTAGCTTTATTTGCTAAAGAGAAAATAATGTATATGACAGTGTGAAAACCATTATATGCTTGCAAGCAAATAACAAGGAATGGATTCTTTTATTAACAGCAAAGAACTGCTGTACTGGTGTGACATAAGCAAGACTACATAAACAAACAAAAAAGTTGGCACACTACCATTCCCAGACATATTTATTTTGAATCTAATGTATGACAAAAAACTAATCAAGCAAGTAAATAAATGATTATAAACAACTGCCTATATTCAGGCATTTTTTAAAACAAGATTTTTGCTGGTTGTTACAGCAAGCACATGCTTCTCATTACTTGAAATAATATGCAAGTATCAATAGTAAATATTAGAATACTACCTTCAGGTTTTTTTTCTCCTAGGCTATAGCAATATGTGGATCTACTAAATGCATATTTTGTTTCTTGCTACTACCAATTTACAATGGGCTTCTTCCTTATCCAAGCAAAACATTTTAATACATAAATCACAATGTGCACTCTATATCAACCAAAGTATTAGAAGTTAATGTTTTTTAATTTTGGTGAGTCCGAACATGTGCATTAATTGAATAAAATTAAGCAATACAGGTGAGTGTTCAATGTTTGCCAAGAGCAGGCAGTAAAGCACACCAGAAAAGTGACATTCAAATATATATTAAACCAAAAGGATAAAAGCTACAATTATACTTGTTTGAGGAAAACATGAAAAAAAATCGGATGTGGCTAGTTGACACTACAGTATAAAGTATATAACAGTTTATTGTACACATTTTACTCTTCTTTAAAGGCAAATTTATTTAATTAAAAAAAATCACATTTTTGTTATGCAATTAAAAGTATGAAATATTTGTACTCACAATGCTTGGCTTAAATTGATGCAATTAATTAATGAATCAATTAACCTGTAACTACATGCATTTGATAACTTTACTCATGGATTGTTTCATTTGAAATGGTAATGAGTACAGGAGGTGTAAAGCCTAATCTTGGAGAAGGACATCCAGCTCATAAACTGAAGGTGCCCTGTTCAGAGCTCAAAGTAAGAAAACCTTTTTAAATAAAAAAGTTTTAAGCACCAGCCATAAACAAACAGCTGATATGGCTACTGCTTTTAAAACGTTTGAGATTTAACAGCTCAAAGCTTGAGCTTCATAATTGAAAAGTCCAAATATGCCAAATTTTATAAACTTATGAGCAATGGTTTGGCTGTTGCTAGAGTCAACTTTAAACATTTTGAACTTTAAAAGTTCAAAGATGAATAGTTGGAATTCACTCAAAATGTAATCATCTCTTAAGGCTAACCAGTATAAGGTATCCACAAAAATTCACAAGAATCGGTCCATTCAATCTGAATTTATAGTGTCCATAAAATTTTTATCATAGAAAGGACATGCACATTTTAAAAAAAATACTCCAGATTTTATGGAAATATGAAAATGTGTTTTTTAGTTAAAAACTCAAAGTGGATTGTTTCTTGAAAACAATACTTCGTCCATAATATATACAATAACATGAAGGAAAAAAAAAAAAAAGAGTACAATGAAACTGAATAAAATCATTAACCCATGCATCTGTTTCTCTTAATGCTTTTACTATGCATAATGCAGTAAGGCAATGTAAACTGCATCTTCATATTTTTATCTTTAAGAATCAAATGCATGTGTGGCTTTTGTAACTTACTGCTGTTGCCACTAGCTGTATGTGTGTTCATTGCTTTCATCATTAATTTCAAACTACAGCTTAGAATGCATCTTCAAGTTATTGGTACCACAGTGAAACAAGCTTAACTGTGATTATATAGCTGATTAATCCTGGTTATGGGTTTCTGAGCATCAAGATATCAAAACACAGTAGAAAGATTTGAATTTACTTTCTTTATTTAAATATTTTTTGTTTTTTTAATTTTCACAAAACACACAGCATTTGGCTCAAATCTGATGTCAGCTTACTCTAATATAAATACAAATATATACATACAGTTCAGCAAATAAAGACGATGCACAACACCAATAAATAAAGAAATCCAAAGGGCCACCCAAGGTTCAGAACACAATTGATAAATGTCTTCTATATTCTAAAGAAGGTTCTAATAATTCAGTTTGTTAGTTTCAGTTTTTAACAACACACGACATTCTTTTTCTAACTGATGACTAAATGATTTGATGGCTGACACAGGAATCATTCAGTTCAGCAAATCAAGGCTATGTACAACAGCAATATAGTGTAGATTACCACAATAAATTGCTCATTAAATGTGTGAGGTAATTTCAAAGTCATCAGTTGTGTCAGAGGAATCTAAGGCAGTGTAGCATTTTCAAAAATTATACTTTTAAGCTAAGAATCCTGTTACTGAATGATGTACTCATTACAGTTTCTGTGTGCCAAATTTCACATTATTAAATTTAACTTACCTCCTCTCAATACAGAACCTCCAAAGGATTCATATGTGTTGTGTGTACTCTGTGACAGATTTACACTTAGAGACAGTTAAACAAACCATATACTTCTAATACATTTTGAGCAGTGAGGAAAGGCACACAAGAATGAGGACCGGACAAGAATCTAGACAGCTTTGGGACAATCTAAATATTGAATTGGACTGTTTGTGTTCATCATTGGGCTATTTACATTTAGGATCAGTCCCTCTATTACCAAAAAATCAGTGATCTGTCAAACTTAACAGCAATTTATCCACAGAAAGATGGGTTTCAGTGAGAGCTAGATGGAACTTGGATATGACAATGTGTTGCACAGATGTGAAACACTTTCATTGTTCTGTGTGCATGTGACAAACACTTAAATTTGATGTTGAAAATAAGTAATTAGCACTAACTGTTAAATATCTTGATTTTGAAAATAAAGTTGCTATTACTATATATTACTATATTCCATAGTCTGTTATGTCAAATTTCCAGCAATGAAAATCCAGGCATGAAGTTATGAAGACTTCCTGGAAGGATAATATGTAGAACATTACACAGTGAAAAAGTGAAGCATCACAATGCTCTTGAATACAAAAACATGCATGAAATTTTCAAACCCACCTAATGCAATTCAGGATCATGGTGGGACAGAGTCTATCCAAACAGCAATAGGCATGACGCAAAAACAGGCCTTAGACTGGACAGTGGCCCCTTGCAGGGCTCATTCATAAACTATCCACAAGGACCAATTTAGATTCACCTGTTATGCTACCCTACATGCAAGCTCCATGTATATAATACTTGGACACAACATTCATGCCTTAGGGCACAAGATCCAGAAAGCATTAGCACTAAACCCTGATTCAGTTCCATTATAATTATGCTTTAACAAGATAATATATATAAAATGTACGTATCTATTTTAGGTTACATTCATTCTACGTTAAAAAATATTGAAACAGAAAAATGAGAATGATGTTTACATATTGATATAGACTAGATGAACAGCAATGCACAGTTAGCATTAAGCTAAATCGACATACATATGGACAGAAACTTTTGAAGAGTAATAAACCTGTTTGCTCTTCCAGAGGATTTCACAAATTGTGTGATTTCAATTAGACTTTTCTGCTTATGATAATGATTGGCTCATGCACTATTTCTCTAGAATACTCCTAAGTAATTGTGTCCTGAAACTGATAGTTCTAATACAAACAGTGGAGGTACAAGTTATGCCTTTGCTTGGGTTTCTTGAAACAGGAACCTTGCAGAGAGAACTTTTAGACAAGTCTGCTGTATCTCAGTCTACTCTCAGCTGAATCTTGGCTAATTAGCTGATTTCTGTGACTTGTTTAATTGACTAGAATTGTCACAGGCTACCAAGCAATATGTTTGATTTCTACAGGAAGAGCACTGACAGTCTTCGAGAGGCACAAGGACAGGGCAGCAGGGACGATGGCAATACATGCCAGAGTAAATGACGCGTGATACCAACAGTATGACATTCTTAAAGTGAATTTCGTACCACATCAATGCCATGAAAGAGAGGACCCCAGCTGTGAGAATCTCAATTTCAGGTCCTTTACCTCTGGCTAGAAGATCTAATGAATATTACAGTTTTCTGCTGGCATTAAACAACTGGTTGAAAGACTTCTGCGAGGGACAAAACATCAGGTTCATGGAAAACTGGGATCTCTTCTGGAATAGGCAGAGTTTCTTCAGGTGAGATGGTCTACATCCTAATAGATTTGGCACCCAGGTCCTCTCTGAAAACACCTGTAAGGTAATTCTAAACCAAATTCTTTCCATAATGCCTTGCTAGGATATGATAACTCTGTAGCAAGCTCATCCTCAAATGTGCACTGCATTAACACTATAATAACCAACCTCAGTCTAAGCAAAAAACTCAGACAATGTGGCATAAACGCAAATAATTTAACATTTCACCTTTAGATGTGCACTGTATTAAAACTATAATGGATTATAGATTAAATAAAAAATCTGTATAAAGTGGCACTAACAAAAATAACTTAATTACCCTATTGAGCAGCCATAACACTCCACCAATTCAGCATTGTTCTTTGGAGAACTTAAATATGGCCTTATTAAACGATACAGCATTAACAAAAAAGATGTTTTACATCAAAGATCTTGTTAGTGACAGGAAAATCAACTTTCTTACATTAAGTGAAATGTGGCTCATCCCTGATGGTGTAACCATCTTATTTGAATCTGCACCTCCAAATTATGGCTTAGCAAGAATTTACTCAAGCTATTTACAATGTAAAGATGTCGGATTTGGTACATTCGTGTCTTTTGAGTATCTTGCCCTTGTAATTCAAGGAGTTTCCCTGTCTCTAGTATTGTCCGTGTACAGACCTCCTAAATACAGATGAGCCAAAAAGAAGTACCACGTTTCAAACGTGTATTCTACAAAAACATTACAAAATAAAATAAATTTCATTACGACACAAGAAGGGGTATA
Source organism: Polypterus bichir lapradei (assembly GCA_026402145.1). Lineage (NCBI taxonomy): Eukaryota > Metazoa > Chordata > Cladistia > Polypteriformes > Polypteridae > Polypterus > Polypterus bichir. Next base: position 51,223,526 of record JANRMT010062841.1, on the reverse strand, counting down.
CAAAATAGATTTGTGTCACTGTGTTTTAAAAACAATGTCTTCAAGGTGGTGGCCATCATTAGCGATACACTCTTTGAGACAATTTCTGAACACTCGCATGACTCATTTGGCCATTTCAAAGGGAACAGTGAAAATTTCATGGCGAATAGCGTTCTTGAATGCTTCAAGGTTTTGAGGTCAGTGTGTATACCTTCAACTTGAGATAGCCTCACAAGAAGAAATCGCAAGGAGTGAGATCAGGTGAATGTGAAGGCCATCCGACATTGCGGCACAGGAAGATCAGCTTCCCTGGAAAAAATCTCCTGCATGGATCTCCACGCTGTATGAGCTATTGCTCCATCCTGTTGAAACGAGACATCCACCACATCCATTTCTACTAGTTGGGGCCCCCAAAAGTTCTGTAGCATTTCAATGTAACGTTCTGAAGTAACAGTGACCATTGCCCCCAACTTCCCCAGAAAAGTAAGGGCCCACAATGCCAGATTCTGCAACGGCACACCAAATTGTAACACGCTCACTGTGCAGGGGTCTCTGATGAAGTTAACGAGGGTTGGTTTCAGCCCTCCAGTAAAAGTTTTGCTAATTACGCAACCATTCAAATGGAAATGTGCCTCGTCGCTTCACATGATGATGACATCTCGATGAATGGTTTGCAGAATGTTCGCTCACAACTCTCTATGGCTCTTCTAGTCTCTCTCTTAGTGAGCTCAGGCATTACCATCATTTTGTATGGATGGAAATCAAGGTCCTCATGCAAAATCCTCCTCAAAGACGTGTTGAAAATACCTAAAGCAGAAGCATGTTTGTGTGCTGAACGACTAGGAGACTGCAAAACTGATGCCCTTAAAGCTTGCATGTTGTCAGGCATTCGTAAAGTCAGAGAATGGCCTGTAGATTTTCTGTTCAATGTTGTACCTGTCTGTCTAAATTTAGCCACCCACTGAAGAATTGTTTTTTTTTTCGATTTCGGGCATCACCGTTAGGAGGAATGCTGAAGTGCGTTCAGAAGGTGCGCTGCGTAGTGATGATGGATTCGTAATTTTTGAAGAACACTTCGATAGCGAAAGCATAGTGCACACCGGACCAAGGCATGCTGCCGATTGAAAATTACAAGGGATTGCCTATCAAAAGACACCCAACCCACTCGGCTGCCTCTAAATCGGGCAATAACCTGAGAAATGTGGTACTTCATTTTGGCTCATCCTGTATAATGGGTCTTTCATTAACTTATTCTCTGACATAGTGTTAATTACACTAACTAACAATGACAGGTTCCTAATTGTTTGGCGACTTTAATTTTAATACTGATAAACAGTGTGACCCGAAAGCAAAAGAATTCATGAACCTCCTGCACTCTTTTAACATGTTAGCCAGCCCACACATAAAGGGGGGACACACTGGATGTAATGATTACTAAAGGATTAATAGTTAATGTGAGGCAGGTCATGGATATCGATATATCAGACGATTTTTTCATATTATTTAATGTAGATATACTGATAGCAACAATTAATGAGAAGCATATTGTTAAAAAACACTATTTTGATACATCTGCAGCTTCAAAGTTTAATAACAATCAAACAACCAGTCCATTTGTGCATTTTCTACAATAGCGATAATAATGTAAATATTAAGGTAGAAAATTTTAAGAGCTTCCATTGACATAGTCACTCCTGAAAACATAGTTAAGAAATCCTCCAGCACTATTATACCTTGTAAGACTCAAAGAGTGTCTGATTTAAAGAAAACATGCGGAGAGCTGAGTGTAAATGGAGAAAAACCAAATTGATAGTTCAGTATGAAATATTGAAGGTTAAAATAACAGAATATAACAATATAGTCCATCTTGAGAGGCGGTGCTACTTCTCTAAAATTATACGTAATAATGCTGGTAGTACAAAAGTTTTATTCTCTACTATTGTTTGCTAAACCCAGGTCACTCAATGGAATGCCTCCAAAAAACTATCAGTGAAACTTGTGAGGCTTTTGTTATATAAACACAAAATTAATGATATTAGAAATAATTAAGTACATCTCCCAAAGTTGATCCTATTAAATCCCATTATTCCATTTTAAGCAAAATAAATTCTTACACCAGGATAGATTTTCCCGATCTACTGTATGTAGGATCATTTTTCAACTGAAACCCTCCACTTGCGTCCTTGACCCAATACCAATAAGCTTTTTCAAAGAAGTATCCGATGTGCTAATTGATTTTGTGCTTGACATAGTAAACTTAGCATTAGATATGGAGGTCTTCCCAGACTGTCTTAAGACTGCTGTTGTTAAACCACTTCTCAAGAAAATTAATCTCATTTTCTCAATTTAGACCTATTTCTAATCTACCTTTCTTAAGCAAAATTCTACAAAAGGCAGTCATTACGCACCTAAATGATCACTTGAATAAACATACTATTCTTGACAAGTTTCAGTCAGGTTTTAGAACAAAACACAGTATAGAAACTGCACTGGTTATAGTAGTAAATGACCTGCAGGTTAATGCAGACAGACCGTGTATCTGTTCTCATTCTCTTAGATCCGAATGCAGCATTTGATAACATTGATCACAATATTCTTATAAACCACCTTAGTCAGTGGGCGGGCCTCTCTGGTAATGTCTTAAATTGGTTTGAGTCTTACTTAACAGGCAGAAAATTCTTTGTTAGTAGAAAATTCTTTGTGGCAATTATACCTCTAAGACACATGATATTCTATATGGTGTTCCACAAGGATCTGTCCTGGGTCCACTGCTCTTTTCAATCTACATGCTTCCATTAGGTCAGATTATTTTGAGGCATAACATGAGCTACCACAGCAATGTGATGACACACAGCTGTGTTTATCAATAGTGCCTGATGACCCCGACTCTCTTGATTCACTGACCCAATGTTTCTGAATGGATGAGTAGTAATTTTCTCAAACTAAATAAGGAGAAAACAGAAATCTTAGTTATTGGATATAGTGAGGGTATTATAAATAAACTTGATCCAAAAGGTTTAAAAGTCAAGATGGAGGTAAATAATTTAGGTTAGTTATTATTGACTCTGACCTAAATTTTAAATCACATATTAATCAGATTACCAGGACAGCATTTTTCACTTAATGAATATAGCAAAAGTTAGATCCCTTATAACTTTGCAAGATGCTGAAAAATTAGTTCACACTTTTGTTTTTAGTTGACTAGATTACTGTAACTACCCAAGAAAGACATCAATCACATGTGGTTCACATGTGAACAATTATAAAATGACTTGTGACTTATAAACAAGCCACTGGTGGGAACATTTAATTGAACAATGTTATGTTCAGATTTAAGATCATTCTACTGAATTATTTATAACTAACAACCCTATTGTGGCTTGCCATAATGTGTTTTGATTGTGGAAAAGAGATGGTCACCTGTGAAGACAGCTTTTGTGAGTTTTACTGGCTTTCTACAAGCTCAGTGTCTGGAATATATGATATAGATGGATAGATGGACAGATGAATAGATGGATAGATAAATAGATAGATACTTTATTAATCCCAAAGGCAAATTCACATACTCCAGCAGCAGCATACTGAAAAAAAACAATATTAAATTAAAGAGTGATAAAAATGCAGGAAAAAAAGACAATAACTTTGTATAATGTTAACGTTTACCCCCCCCCCCCTTCCACACCCCCCCCACGGGTGGAATTGAAGAGTCGCATAGTGTGGGGGAGTAACGGTCTCCTAAGTCTGTCAGTGGAGCAGGAAGGTGACAGCAGTCTGTCGCTGAAGCTGCTCCTCTGTCTGGAGATGATACTGTTCAGTGGATGCAGCGGATACTCAATGATTGACAGGAGCCTGCTCAGCGCTCGTCACTCTGCCACGGATGTCAAACTGTTCAGCTCCATACCTACAATAGAGCCTGCCTTCCTCACCAGTTTGTCCAGGCGTGAGGCGTCCTTCTTATTTATGTTGCCTCCCCAGCACACCACCGTGTAGAAGAGGGCACTCGCCACAACCGTTTGATAGAACATCTGCAGCATCTTAATGCAGATGTTGAAGTACGCCAGTCTTCTAAGGAAGTATAGTCGGCTTTGTCCTCTCTTGCACAGAGCATCAGTATTGGCAGTCCAGTCCAATTTATCATCCAGCTGCACTCCCAGGTATTTATAGGTCTGTACCCTCTGCACACAGTCGCCTCTAATAATCACGAGATCCAGGAGGGGCCGAGTCTTCATGGTTCTCACTGAATCTTTACATTGAAAGCCCAAAATACCACAATACAGATTGAAAGGCAGACATAAAGGAAGTGGCTGAAGTAAAACATAGTGAAACATTCAAGAAACTTGAAGAATAGGAAACAATGACAAGATGCCAGTTAAAAAGTAATATTAAAAAGTATGCTTTTAGGAGTGTGTTTCTGCATGACCTGCAATGGACTGGTTTCCTCTCAGTTGTTGGTTTGTGCCTTGTGGGTGTTGCTGGCTTCCTTCTATCCTGTACTGGAACTTAGGTGGAACTTAAAGCAGTCTTCTTAGAATGAAATATTTTTGTTAATAAGCATCTTAAAAATTACCTTTTGCTCCTATTCATAATCAGCAGCAAAAATAAAAAAAAAAAAACAATTTTGAAATTAGGTCAGACCTTAAACCAGGTGCACCTATTTAAGTCATTTTTAAATATAAACATCTTCAGATACACACTTCATTCCCCGGAATCACAGTATTTTAAAATGGTGTTTATTGAAAATGTGTTTATTGAAATAACTGCTGTTTTTATCAAGATGCAGATTAGAAGTAAAGACACTGGTTTGTTGGTCATGGCTGTGCTTGAGAGTTGTAATCTTTATAACAAATTGTGCAAATTAGGTTATTGTTCAGACTTGAAGCTATTTTTATCAGTAAATTTTAAATATCTTCAAAAGTACTGGGTCATGGGTTTTTAAATCCATATACTGAAGACACTCAGTTCTTTCTACTAATAAAACCAAATGATGCTTTATCAATTACGTTATTAATTAACTGCTTTAATGATGTAAATAAGTGGATGAATGGAAATGACTTTTATTTAAATTTAAAAAGGATATTTGTCATCACTGAATTAATTGCCTCTCTCTGGTTTTACCCAATTTATAATATATCACATATTGGATGATATTAACATTATTGTGCAATAAATGTATAAAATATTTAGGAAGCTTAGATAAAAGTCATCAATTTAAATCCTAATAAAAATTGGGAGAAACTACAGTGCTATGTTTTTGATCAACCTAACAATTCTGAGGGGAAAACGTATTATGAACATTGGTACTAATCAAAACTAAATTGACATATTTTTTGATAACTGATATTAATGCATAGCTGTATAATACTATACATGTACAGTTCTGTATCATATATAAAACAAAGCAAAATGAACTATAAATTACAGATAATAGATAAACACTTAAGGATATTGGATAAGAAAGTCATACAAATAATTAATCTCTAAAAAAGTTTTCAACATAAAAACAAAACTATTTTAATAATTTGAATAATGATGTAGATAGTATTCAAGATTTTTTGCTTCAATCAAAAATAAAACAAAATTCAAAATATTTTACTTTTAATGTGTACTATTACAGATTATTTTCTCTCACTGATGCCTTCTGTCAGATAGAGAAAAGCAGTGAAATACTATTTATAAGTCTCCAAACTTCAAATGCACTTTAACATTTCTGATTAACACCACTTACTGTAGAAGACTCAGTGTTCTCTTTTTTAAAATTAATGCCAGTAAACCAGATAATTATTGATTAATTTGATTTTGAAGTGTGATGTTCCATTTCTGTAAATAAATTATTTATTCATTTATCATGGAAATTATATAAAAAAATGGATACAATTTACTTTTAAAGGAATATTTAATTCATATAAATCAATATGACAACATTAAATACATTTGAATTTCAGCTGTTACTCAGAGCTACTTTATTTTTTAAATTTATTTTAACTGGTTACATGCTCTTGAAATATGGACTAAGCTTGCAATAAAATATGGGTAACTGACAAAATAAAGGAAATATCTATGCATGGTATTTTAATATAGTATTGGGTCCCAACAAGCCTCCAGAACATCTTTAATGTATCTTTACAGAGATGTTGTTACTGCCTGCAACTGTATTGGTGGGATGCAACATCATTCATTTAAAAGCATTTCTATCATTTGGTATTTTCAAGATATTGGTGGAAAGCAATATTTCATGCTTATGTATTCTGCTGAGTTGACGTCAAGTTGCTAAGATGGCAACACTACAGTACATAATTAGCACTATGGTTATGGTCTTGAATCATTAATGGGCCACTTACCATGTGGATGTCATTTTGTGTAAGACACAAATATATTCCAAAGTTTAGTGAAAAAAAAATGGCTGAGGTATTCTTTCAGTAGAGAAATGAAAGTGGTTTTGAGAATAAAAAGAGATTTATGTGTGACAACTGACCATTGCAAAGCCCTCTGCACAGTTCCCAACTGACTTTTCTTGATTCATCCTCTTACACCCCCTTATTTTGACATTTACAATAAAATGATTTGCAAATGTAGTTTTTTCTTTAAATCTTCAATCAATGTTCAGAGTTGACAATGTTCTTCTATCTTACTGCAACTGCAATATTGCCTTAGCTATTGTTTCTTGTGAAACATTGGCAAATTAAGCAGTCTTTCTCACTAAGACATCTGCCAAATATACCCTAACACTTAGCTCTCTCTCTCTCAGAGTCATTATGACCAGTGTAATGAACAACTGAGTCTGTGAGACATTATACTGTACATGCACTTAATACATGGCAATTTTTAATTAACTCAGTAACATTACATGTAAAGATAAACCACTTTCAAAACATTTTCCATCTTCACTTAGTGAAGTGTTTCCTTTATTTTCTTAAGCATGTATATATATTCAATCTGTATACTGTGTAAACAGAGATGTATGCTTAAACATACTGTACTTTATTCTAGTCTAGGAAAAGCATTTTTTAATTTACACATTAGCTAACATGAATATTTATTTCCAAATATTCTTTTTAATTATCTATTTGAAAGCCAAATACATGGTGCAACAGACTATTCCTTCTAAGAGTAGATTTCCGTAAATGTGGACCGAGTTAAAATATTTAGGAATACTGAATGTTACTAAAACATATATCTTAAAAATGAAAAGCTTTTCAATCTACATTATAAGATTAGTTTTGTTTAATAACACAGAGAAATTTTAATCTTAACAAACCATAGTTCATGTTTGTGTGTAAAAAAGACTGTAAACACATAGTATACATTGTAGTAATTTTCACCACTATGACAAATATGTAAACAAATAACAACATATACACTGTATGGATAAATACTGCCAGTGCCTGAGTTTGAATCTACACTTGTGGTTTCAAAATTTTATAACAATTTTGAATCTTGCTTTTTAAATCTAGCAATGGGAGACATAAAAATAAAAAAATATCAGTGATTATGTTGTTACAGTTATAAAGTTTGCCAAACTAGAATGGACTTCCTGTCTGGAAAGCCTGTGTCCAACTTCAGACCCGTAAAAAACAACCTGTTTTCTGGCTTCCTTTCATGGGCCTTCCTAAAGACTACACACTGTATCCTTTCCTCATGTCACTGCACAAGTCTGTCTGAAATGCTACTTCCTGCCATCACTTTCCTTGTCCACCCTCTCTCTGACAGGCTCACTGGAGTGATGTATTTGGTACCCATAATGGGGAAAGCAACACAGGCAACATTTCCTCCCAGGACACAGATCAGATACAATAGAATAGAATGACTTTCCTGACACTAGACTGCTGGGAAGTGAAATGCTTGATAAGAAGCAGAGCCCCCATGTAAACTCTATGTCAAATATTTTTTGCTTTATCAAACGGTTACGTCCTTGAGCTGCTAAAATATTCTATCTTGTTTTCAACTAGGTTAAAAAAATATTGTCAGGGCTCTTTCCAGGATGGGGGTGGAAAGTATGTAGATATTCTCTTTCACTCCTGCACTTTTGTTACTGATAATTACAGTATAGGCCAGTTGCCAGGTGCAGACAGATAAGGAATTTTTGTCTTTTAACACTTTCATATGAGTTCAAACAGACTTAATTTTCTTCTTGCTGTCACAAGCCTTTTTTTTTCTTTCCCACGTACCCCTCACCTAGGTCTTCATTTGTTATTTGTGCTAATCATATGCAATGAAGATATGCATGGCCAACATTTAAGTAGGCTATGGATCAATTAGCGGTCTTAAGTTTATCTGATTTTTATCAAAGCAGACAGAGTAGTGGGTCGATTGTCAGAGCCTGTGTCAAGTTGACCTTTTCAGAGACGTCTATGCTGCCATTCCCATGGGTTTCTGCTTGTCCCTTGTCATCCTCTGAATGGCAGAAGTCTGTTCCGCTAAACCACAAAGTATACAAAGATGTCTATATTATATTCTTATAGGTGTGACAGCAACTGTGTGTTGTATTTATAAACTGTCCTTTGCTAGTGACACTTTCCCAATGATGATTGCCTAATATATGCAGCTAAATCTCCTTTGTGCAGAAATGAAAGCTAATTGAGTCATTACAAAGTAATTCAGCTAGGAATATCTTGTATAAATTGGCTTACTTTGTAAAGCCTACTCAAAACATACATGGCTTTCTCTTACACAAAGTTCAAGCAGTCTGTTAGTTAGCACAACTTAAAAAGATTTTAAGAAGTTGACTGATAAGTAGAACATAGCTAGCTGCATTGACAGCAAAGTAAAAAATATTTTAAATTACCTGTCACAATCCCATTGCTTGGTTTGTTTATCTTCTCTGGTGGTTTTTGAGAGGAAATAGGCATGTCTTCCTCTAAGGAAATAAAAAGCAAGACATACTTATAATACTGTATCACATATAGCAGTATTATATATTTCCCTGCAACCTTTAGATTTTGTTTCAATAATGGTTTACATATTCATTATTGAAGTTTTGTAAAGCGAAAACAATTTAGATTTCCAAAATAGCAATAATCTGAATGTGAATTAATATCCTGCTTTTCTTCCACAAGTATTTACTTCATTGAAAAATATTTGCCAATATAGCAATTAACAATTCAAAAGTCCAAGTTATTTTACTATGTTATCTCAAAATGTTATTTCTAACCTAAAGAAAAAGAATGAATTATTCCTAAAACGTTAAGAATGAGATAGTAAATCAGCATAAGGAAATGAATTAATGGAAAATGCAAATTAGTTTTGCACCCGGAAAAGGAAATTTACACATTCATCATAGTTTCTGTTTCATTAAATTGATGAATGAAAAATTCAGTTAAACAGAAACCCAAGGGAGCTAACGAGAGCCAAAGAAACCTTTCTTAAATTTTGTAAAATTGAATAAAACAGTATATAATGATGCTGACATGATGAAAGTGGCAATTATCTGAAACTCGATGAAATTGATACTTCAAAAGTAACAGGTGAAGCACTTCTACTTCAGTGTTGTGGTAGTTCAGTCTACAGATAATAAAATTACTTTTGAATAGCTATATCAAGGTGAGACATTGAGCATCCTGTACCAAGACTGAATCTTACAGTGATGTATGCATCTTACACGTATTTTATATGCTTCCAAACTTGTAGCCATTCAATATTAGATTAGATAACTATAAATCCCAAGCAGAAATTGTACAGGGTGAGTCAACATTGTTAACACTAATGGTACTGTTATTTATATACTTATATACAATTTATGTGCCATATATGGTACATGTGTTGAACATGATGGCGAACAGGTTGAGACATTCCTCTAAATCATCTTGCACATATGAAGAATGTTTTGTGAATAAATTGTTTCCATCATTCAAATGTTAACATAATTCTGACTCACCCTGTATATACAACATAAAGACATGAACAAGAGGTTCAGCTGTTGTTTGACCAAACATTAAAATGGGCAAGATGTGCATTATACAGTAAGCTGAAATGACCATGGTATAATTGCAGGTGCCAGACATGATGGTTCCACCTTTTTTTATTTTTAAAAAGGTGTTCTCCTGTAATGTTCATGCATTACAAACTTTAAAGAGAATGGTGTGAAAAACAAAAAAAAAACATGCAGTGAGCAGCAGCCTTACAGACAAAAATATCTTGGTAATGAGCAGTGCTTGATGTGGAACATAATAACTGCCGATACTCCCTGTTGTACCACGTTTTTTTTTCCTCCTTGCAATGTATTATATATTACACAGAATTTTTGTGTGGAGAGTTTATGGGGAAACCTTAGAGTTTCAAGAGCACTGAGTTACAGATGCTTCTGTGACAAAATGTGTTCCTCCTTAGAGGTAACCGAGCAAATTGCCATTAAACACTGGTAAGTAGCCACTAACTGCTGGTACTCTGCTGCTAAAACCGGTAAATGATGGTATGGTACACTTCAAGCTCTGGTAATGAGAAAGGTCATAGAAGATGGTCAGAAATGTTAAAAAAATACTCTAATAAGAGCTCTTCTAAGCATCCCTGATAGCATAACATGTCTGACCTTTAAATGGGTGTGCCATAGCAGCAGAAAACTATGGTGGGTTTTGCTCCTGTTAACTAAGAACAGAAATATGAATATGGTATTATTGTTATTATACACAACTATACTTTCATTTAACAGCTGAAGAATATTTTCAGTTACCTGTATGTTTATTTACAAATGTGGCAATTTAAAGACAATCTTTAAAATTGGAATTTATGTTATTAATAATGGCAAACTCGCTAGGCCTGAAGCCCTCAGTATGAAAACTAATGGTTTAGATACCAAGTGGTGTCAATTAACGTGATTTGGGAAAAACAATGTGTTATACCTTTTAAATTTAATCACATGCCATAACATGTTAACTTTTACAACCCTAATATGTGCAGAAGTATGTGTGTGTATGAATATTGTGAAGGCTAGGGGGTGCCACAGATCCCCAAACCCCCACACACTTACACAGTCCCAGGTTCAAATAAAAGGGCAGTACTTCCGATGACATGACATAAACAATTGGGTGCACTCACGGGTTATGAGAAAGCCAAGTGGATCTTCCCCCAGCAACGCCCTCTAACGTCTGCTAGGGACCCCTTCAGGGCTGCTCTTCCGGACTCCAGCTCCCATGCAGCCCTGCTGGTATCTAAAGTGGGACTCTATATGAGGGACAATGCCACCTATTGAAGTAGGGGATGAACTGCTCCCTGCCGTGCTCTCCTTCCGGTCCTGGTAATCTTTGGACATCCCGACCGGGTATTGCTCCCATTAGTCCATCCTTCCATTATAGCATTCCGGTTGGGTAAGTACTCCAACTCCATTCTAGTTGAGACACCCAACCATCCTCTGGGGCATCTACAATCACTATATATGCATATATAATACATATATAAAAAGTGCAAACATTTATAAACTATTTAAAGAACGCCTAGTTTGTAAATAAACACACAGCTAACTGAAAATATTATTCAGCTGTTACATGAGAGTAATTGTATATCAGTGTAGTTATACATGAAAGCAGCATAGTACACAAATAGCTGTGTACTGTGCTACTCTCATGTCAACAATTGTCACATTGCATGTGAGGTTAACAATAAGAAGTGTAAAAAAGTGAGACTTAAAAGGACTGTCTCACGATGCTCCTACTGTGACACTCCACCTCGTCTTTCCATATCAAAGTCTTTAAAAGCACACTTTGACTCCGAAAGAGCATATCCCTTTCACTTTCACAACTTGCACCAAGGCTGATAGATTTCTATGAAAGTGAGCATCGCAGGCAAGTGCTCACTTTCTCATTCTTGTCCATCCACACTAGCAGTCTCCACAGCATATCTGTCTCTCTCTCTCAGGTCTGGAATGTCAACATTTGTTATTCTCTGCAATACTTTACTAATGCTTAAATGTTCTCTTACACAGTAAGCAACACAGTGAAATAATTTCTTTGAAGTAAATAATACATGTATCTACTTTTACATGACTAGCGATATTAATTTTTTGCAGAAAGGTAGCTGGATAACGATATTGATAACATTTTTAAATACGGATTTGAAAACCATGTACACCCTCTTTCAAATGGCTGCTTTTACATACCATGGCATAACAAAAAAATCTAAAGAGCAAGAACATATAAAAAATAATTTTTACCATGTCATTCTGTATAGGTTATATTTCCCGGTTGACTTTCCAGATTTCCCAGGTCACATAGGAGACTCTGGAGTCAGATGAAAGAAAGTTCAATGGTCTGATGAAACAAAACATGAGCTTTTTGGCCATCAGACTAAACACTGTGCACAAACAATGCACATTATCAAAACACACCATCCCCACTGCGAAGGATGGTGGAGGCAACACCATGCTATGGGGATGTTTCTCTGCTGCGGGCACTAGAAGGTTTGTGGGGTAGAGGGTAAAATGAATAACGTGAAATTCAGGGAATTCCTAGAGGAAAACCTGATGCAGTGTGCAAGATACCTGAACCTTTGAAGTAGATTTGTTTTCAAACTACATGTAATTGCTTAAAAACAACATGGTTAATGTCCTGGAATTGCTGTGTCAATGTTCAGATATCAGATCAATTGAGAGTTTGTGGTTGGACTTGAAAAAGGCTGCTCACTCACAAAACCCATGCAACCTAAAGAAGCTTTGGCAGTTTTTCAAAAAGAATGGGGGAACAATGCAGTGACCAGATGTCCAAAGTTGATACAGAGACCTGTCCGCACAGACTCAAGGCTCTCATAGCTGCTACAGGTTCATCTACTAAATACTGACTTGAAGGGGATGAATACTTATGCGTTCAATTATTATGTGTATTATATTTACAGTTCGTTTAGATTATTTAGCAGAAGTCATTTCTCACTTTGACATTAAAGTGTTTTTTGATTGTTGATCAACATCAATAAACCAAGTTAAATCCACTGTGATTCAATGTTGTATAATAATAAAATGTGAAAACTTCCTAGAAAGTGAACACTTTTTTAGAGGCACTATGCCAAAGGTAAATAGTCACACAATTGTGTGTGTGTTTGTTTTAAGAAGTAAAAACCTAGAGTGTTAAAAAAACCGTAAAAGATATTCATGGTTAGCCTAACTTTTACATAATATTCAGATTAACTGTTTTAACAGTAACACTTTCTTCATCCAAAAACAAAAAAAAAAAAAACGGTCACAAGGCAGACAAGATGAAGAAGATGATTATAACTCACAAGCAAGGTTTTTTTTATTGGCATAAAGGTTGAGTCCATAAGGGTTAAATTAAGCTATATAAGTTATAAAAGGCACTGCAACCTGCAGAAGAGCCACCAAGGAAAAGCAAAATATGAGGATTTATAAAAGACACAGAAAGCAGACACAAATTGCTATCTGAAAGTCACAGTCTGAAAAGGTCTACAAAAAAGCAAAAACACAAGATAAAGGACAAAAAGTAAACTAGAAACAATTTGCATTATTGCCCAGAGGGGACTGGGCGGTCTCTTGGTCTGGAATCCCTACAGATTTTATTTTTTTTCTCCAGCCTCTGGAGTTTTTTTTTTGTTTTTTCTGTCCACCCTGGCCATCGGACCTTACTTATTCTATGTTAATTAATGTTGACTTATGTTTATTTTTTATTGTGTCTTCTATTTTTCTGTTCTTCATTTTGTAAAGCACTTTGAGCTACATTTTTTTGTATGAAAATGTGCTATATAAATAAATGTTGTTGTTGTTGTATAAGGAGAGGAAATATAATTAAATACAAGAGAACTGTCTGCAGTGTTTTGTGTAAAAATTGCCAGAAAAGTACGGACCAGTGATGTCACTGGCCTATTTTTGAGCTGGGGAAAAAATACAAATCCAAAGAATCAACAGAAAACACTTTCTATTCATCCATCAGTCTCTGACCCGTTTAATTCAAGTCAGTGGCACTAAAAAACAAAATGGACCATCCCTGAATGGGTCACCAGTCCATTGCAGGGCATATTCATGCATAAAAAACATTAAATTATGAATCAGCTTGAAATATCAAAGACACCAATGCAATAACCATTTTCTTTTATGCAAGTCTACCTGAAAGCCAATACTGACACTACAATATTAAATACTTAATAATGTGAACTATAAAAACTTTTTTTACAGATCATATATATTGATGATAATTTTTCTTCAAAGTTATCAATATATAAAAGTTAGTATGCAAACAACTATATGTAATTATTACTGTATTACCCATTTTTTAAATTCTGGCAGACATTTTTACTTTTTATATAAACATGATTACTTATAATTTGGATTTACATTTGGTACATTCTCAAATTGATAAAACTACTACCTGTTTCTAGTCTGCAATATCTGGTTTGGCTAATGGTTTTGATAAGATTATAAGCTAAAGGTTTTCTTATTCAAGACATCAAGATTTTTGTTGTATTATACTACTTTGGATTATTCCCCATCAAAAATCTAAATATGTTTCGTATTTAGTAGAATATACATCAACATATTCAAATAGTGGTCATGTTGTCCTATGGTTTTAGTTTTACTAATACTCCTATTTACTAAAGTCAGCTTCACATGTACAGACTAAACTTTTCTCTTCCATATGAAAAATAACCAAATATATAAATTCATTAAAAGCTCTAAAATAACTGGAATATAACTTTCACAAAAAACTTATACTGACAGTGATTAAGGATTTGTTTCTTTCCTTGTTGAAACAATTTTGTTCTTTTACCATCAATAAACATTCTCTCTCTCTCTCAGTTATCATAGTCTTATATCTTGGGTTAATTAATAAAGCTAAACTGACCCTGCATGAGTACGTAGGAGTTTGTGCATAATAGTGTGTGTGCCCTGTAAGGAAAAGGTGCCCTATCCTAAGGCGGTTTCTGCTATTTCAGGGCAGAAACTGTTTTCCCATGACCCTGAACTAGACCAAATGGGTTAAAAGATAGGATGAGTGAAACATATATTTAAATTGGTATTTTCTGCACATGACTCTATTGCAACTTTTACTATTGACTTTTATCAATTAAAGGTTACCTTAGTGACTTTTACCAATGGATTTTACTATTAAGCCTTGAAAAAATACTTGTGACTCATTGGAGCTTTAGTTTTAAATGCTTGTGTACTAAAAATGTATTTAATATTAGATTATATTAGGCTGCGGTGGGCTGGAGCCCTGCCCGGGGTTTATTTCCTGCCTTGTACCCTGTGTTGACTGGGATTGGATCCAGCAGACCTCCGTGACCCTGAAGTTAGGATATAGCGGGTTGGATAATGGATGGATGGATGGATTATATTAGGTAAACTTTAATAATCTCATGGGGAAATTCAAATGTATACAGTAACAGAAACATAAAGAACAAGAACACAGACTCACAGGACAGATAATACATCCAATCAATCAATTAATAAAAATAAACTTAAGTACATTTAGTGGAAGCATTGAACTGTCTGATAGCCGTGGGCAGAAAAGACCCCAAGAAGCACTTCTTAGCTCCTAGAGGGGATGGAGGGGATTTTTCATGATGGCATCCAACTTTGCCATTATCCTCTTTTCTACAGTAGCTTCCAGTGTATCCAGGGTTTGCCCTGTGATGGAGTTGGCTTTTATATTTTTAAATAAACAACATTTTTTCAATGTCATTCCTACATAATTCAACAGGAATTAACAGATTTAAAAAATGACCAGCTGGATTAATGTTCTTATTATCCTATTTGTTATAGCTGATTTTTTATAGCTTTAGCATGTTGGTGCAGTTGTTAGCACTACTCACAGCTCAATAATCCTTCAATATCCAAAAGACCAATGCCTTAAAATAATTGTACTTTGGGCCGAATATGTGTGCTGGGTGCTACTAGATGTGCTCTAGCTGCTGCAAATCTGAACTGTATTATGTGAGTTAGAAAATGGATGGATGGGTGTTAAGTTTTAAATTGTTATTTTAATGATTCAATTTCCTTTTATCTTAAATAGTAATTTTAAACACAGCAATACCCATTACCAGTACACTACAGTCAGTTAAAATAATTGAGTAGATACATATTTTTAAAATCAGTCAATAAATGTTTACATGTTTACAAAGATTACTGTGCTTTCTTGTGAAAAAGAAGATAACAAAAAGTAACATGAGCTTCCTGTACATTCTGGGGTTAGTGTATACTATGGCAAGAAGGCACAAAGCTGAATGCTCAATGAAGTAAAAAGAACCCAAGAATAACGGCTAAAGGTTTGAAGGAGTCTTTGGAACATGTTAACATCTCTGTTCATAAGACTATCATACACAAAACACTGAACAGGAATGGTGTTTATGGCAGGACACCAAGGAGAAAGTGACTGCTCTCCAAAAATCACATTGGTGCATGACTGAAATTTGCCAAAAACCATCTTAACCCTTCACAATGCCAGTGGGGAAAAATGTTTTGTGGACTGAAGAAACTAAGGTTGAATTGTTCAGGAAGAATATGTAGTAGAAGTATAGCATAAAAAGAGCACCAAATACCTACATGAAAGCATCACTCTAGTGGTGAAGTGCAGTGAAAGGAGCAACCTACGAGCTTGGAGCTGCTTTATTGACTCAGTGCCTGAATAGCTTTTCATCATTGTGGGCAAAATTAATTATCAATATTATCAAGATTCCCTACAGGAAAATCTGTCTTTTGGAGTGGTCCACTCACAACCTAGACCTTAACCCAATACAGATGCTGTAGAATGACCTTAAGAAAGTCATTCACACCAAATATCCTAATAATATAGCTGAGCTGAAGCAGTTTTGTAATAAAGAATAGTCTAAAACTTCCTACAGAATGTTGTGCAAATCAGAACCAGAAGCACTTGTTAGGGGTGATTGCTTCAAAGGAGGTTCAATCAGTTATTAAAACCAAGGGTTACTTGCATTTTCCACAGAACACTGTGAATATTTGATGGGAGTGTTCAATAAAGACAATAGATTATAATTGTGTGTTATTAGTATTAGCATTTTCTGCCTGTCTATCAGAGCACGTTTTCTAACCAATTAATGAAGAAAAACAGGTAATTCCCAAGGTTTCACATACTTTATCTTGCCGCTGTATATTTGTGAATGTAATTAAATTTGATTGCTTTTGACAATGGGCTGAAGGATATTCTTTTTGTACCTATCAACCATGGAGTTTTTAGAATGAAAACTGTGATGGGGCAATTTCAGGATTTTCCATTATGTGTGCAGATGTCGCTAACATTAACTTTACTAACTAATGATATATCCCCCTCCTTTGCCAATGACTAATAATATAAAACAATCAAACAATGGAGTGTTGGTGTCTTGTCTGTCTCAATTGGTATCATATCATTATGATGGTCTCTGAAGTCATCACCTGACAAAATACAGCAATACAGGTTTAAATGCTAAGTAAACTGGGAGCATGGCAACAACCAGCTGCCCAGGAAAATAATTTGGCTATGAACTTTCTAAATGAAAACAGCAAAACCTTAAGTTTGGACTCAAAGGACTTTAAGGCGAAAAAAGCTAAGCCATAATAAGTTGGAAAGAAGGCACAGACAGCACATACTTTCCAACTCGAACTTAAGTCACGGCGGCCGTCCAGTAGGAGCACAGACCAACATGCCACCAGGTGTTTACTGGACAGCATTAGGCCAACAAACAATAGAAAAACAGATTTCCTACATATCTGTTCTTTCTGTACCAGGACTCTTTGAAAGGGGGATGTTATACTGCTGACTTCTCTTCCACTTAAGCAAACTTAAAACTCTTCAAATTTAATACAATCAGGCAGACCTGTTCAGTGGTGGGTCAAGATCAAAATGCCACCAAGCTCCATCAGTGTAATTTCTTGTACTCTACACATTTTTGATTCAGATCTGCTTTCTTTTTAAATACTGTAGCTACCTTTAATAAAGCAGATAGTAATAATCATTTCATACCTCTTCTCTAACTTACACAACATAACCTTGACTGGGAAAGGCTTAAACAGAAAGAGAAAACTGTCAATAAAAGAAAATAATGTTCCTGATTTTACTGCAGAGAATAAAGGGGATCTAGGTTTCAAGCTCCAATGTTAAAATGAAACGTCAGGTTGCACATGAGCAGACATACCCAAATGTAAACACTGCAGGGCTGCAGGGCTAATACAGCTATACCCTCAGCCAGAAACAGGCTTTCAGTAAAAAGCTTAAAGATAATTTCACATACTACAAAAATCAATATTTGTTAAAGTAAGAAATAACTTTAAGCATATAGATGCTTAAGAAAAACTAATTAAGAAGATAAAGTTGTGGATTGTTATAACCATTTTAACAATAAGTTAATTTACTAATAGGGGCTAATTACTTATTTTGCTTATTTAACTATATTAAACTTCATTGCCTGCAGCTTTAAAAGTATTTCATATAGAACAGGTGAAAATTCTCTGCTGGTTTACAGATTAAAGTTGGCAATGTTTCCTTACCAATAAATGACTCAGCTTGCAATGGCTGTTTTCATGAGTTTGGTATGTGATTAATTGGCATCATATCCAGAGTAGGATTCTCCATTGGACCTGATGTTGTGGAGTTTAGCTCAGGCTCATTTGGAATTTGTAATTGTAATTTGCTGCAAGGTTGTTGACTATTTTTCAATGTGGGTTTCACCACTAAATACTTTTCAAAGTCCCCCTGTTAATTTTAATATAAATGCATATACTTTTGGGATAAAATGGATATCTTTTTTGTCACAATACCATTTAATTGATATAAAAACACAGCCAAAAAATTACCAATGTTGCAAATGGCTATCACCTCTTAAAGTGACTGATTTTACTTTGTTTTTCACATATGACTGCATAGCCTCTTTTTCAGAAGCCATTCATTCTTTTTCTTAATAATAAACTCCCTTAGCTCATCTGTAATCAGTTATATTTAAATGATAACTACTTATCAGAGAAATCTTTGCAATTGCATTAGCACTGCTGAGACCTTATTCTCTTTCCTTGAGTTGCAAGGTACTGGGCTTTTCTAAAGTTCTGTTCTTGGTTCAAAAATGACCAAAACTACAGTAAATAGCGTTCATTTTGATGTAATGCTTTTTTCCCTAGGGCAATACATTCTGCATTTCCAAGCAACTGAAGGTTTCAACAAAGGTATCTATTAATTTCATTACAGAAGAGGGCAAACTAGATCTAACCAGGATAGAAAAAGAAGTGGAAGGCCCAGGGGCACAGCTGCATAAGAGGAGAAGAACATCAGAGTCTGTAGTTTGAGAAACAAATGTCTTACAGGTCCTCAGACGGCTTCTTCCATAAAGATGACTCCAGGATGCTGGCCATAATAAACTTTTTACAGTCTTCTTCTGTCCGATGTCTGTGTTCTTTTGTGCATTTTAACTATTTATTTTTATTTGCCAGTTTCAAACTTGAATTTTTCTTTGAAAATCTAAATAAACCTTATAGGTTTTTTATAAACCTTCTGTCTACAGTATATAAAAGCAGTGTTAGAAAACAAAATTGTGTTTGTACTTATTTTGAAGCATTATTTTCACAATATTGAATATACAACAAAGGAAGATGTACCATGATAACCCTTAAAAGCATACATCTTTCTTTTACAAAATTCAAAGAAAGCCAAGGTGTCAGTGAGTAGTTTCATACACCAACTAAAGGAGCTTGAAAACTGTAGGGAACTCTGACAAGAACAGGTTGGGCAGACTCAAATCCACAAGGGCATCAAAAGACAATTTTCTCTGAGTCAACAGCTTGTATGATAGGTGCTTAACTGGACAACAACTTTAAGCTTTATATTGCAGTATCAAATATTTTTTTAATATATAAAGTCTGAATATATAAAGACAGTGTCTGAATATGAAGTTAGTTTTTAATATACAAAGTCAGATCCAAATATGTACAGTCAGATCTGAATATATAAAGTTATTACTTAATATATGAAGTCAGCACCTGAATATATAAAGTCAGTGTCTGAATAAATCAATTCTGAATATATAAAGTGAAAAGAATAAAGCACATTTTTTATTAAACTCATTAGGGTCATTGTATGGTATAGTAAATTATGTCTACAAAAATGTGACTTGCAATAATATCAAAAATATACTTTTAATAATATGTCCAACATTATGCATGTGTTCATTGTCTTTGTAGACCACATTCATTTTTTTATGTGGACACATTATTGGACATATCATTCAAGACTGATTGCATCTATGCAGAAGCTTTGACCTATGCAAGTCTGTTACAACTGTTGGCAGCATCCAAACTGACATTAAATTTATTAATTTAGTGTTTATTTTGTTACTAAGCACAGATGTTCAATTGCTAAAGACAGATTACATTCAAGTATATGGATCTCTCAGACTGACTTACATTAAAACTTGTGTTAAAACTCTAAAAATACCATCCTTTTTTTTTTCCAACGCCATCAATGACTTGATTCAACAGTGATGATTCCACTCAGACGTGACTGATTTCTCAGACGTCCTGCACTATAAAGAATTTGAAGCCAGCATGAAGCTGATTTTCATGTTTATTTATTAGGTAGCATCTCTCTGATGATCAGGATAGATACTGGTGCAAGGCCATATCGAATTAGATTATCGGCATAAATATCGGATAAATTTTTCTTTGATTTATCCCTCTGCTCCACAGCTTAAAATTACAAATCAAACAATTCAGACATGATTAAAATCACAATGCAGACGTTTATTTAAAGGTATTTGCATACATTTCTATTGCACCATGTAGAGATTTTGGGACTGAAATGTATGCAAATACCATTAAATTAAAGTCTGCAATGCAAATTTTAATCATGTCTGAACTGCTTGATTTGTAAATTGTTGAAGGGTAAATAAAGGAAAAACGTGTCCTTGTCTCAAATATTATGGAGGGCACTGTAATTAAGTTAAAAATGCACTAAAAGCTTTATTTCAATTTGTAAATTCTGCAGTATGGTTGCATTGTGTTTAGTGCTTCAGCACACATCTTTAGAGCTCTAGATTTGTAATCCTGTTCTATAAGGACACATTCTGTGCTTTCACTTTGAATGGGCCTTATGTTTTCAAATTTTCCTCCTATACCGTAAAGACGCATATTAGACCATTTCTTTTTATTCTTTTACCTACCGTCTTTCCTAGTTGTATCTTGAAGTGAACCATGGTTATTCCCAGCACCATAGGATGAAGGGTGGGAAATAGCATTTGAGTGACTATTATTTGGCAGGTCTAGGTTTATGCTTGTGCACGCAATAAACTAATTCCCTATCCAGGGCTGATCCCTATGCCCCCCAGCCCCACCTCCAAATCACATGTATGTCATAACTTAAAGTATAATATATGAATATATGTGTTCAGTAAGCAAGAACTGCCCATCCCCCTTCAGCCCAGTAATGCTGTTTTAATTACCATCTCACTGTAACCATAAACGATAAAGGCGGCTGGAGAGTAGACAGGTGTAATTACTTCACAGTATATGTAGAAATAAATAAATGTCAGTAAACTTTGGCAGTTTACCACTTACCTTTGTACCATTTCAGGTTAAGCATTTGTCACATTACACAACTTCTAGTATTGGGGTATATCAGATTTGTTGACCACAGTTCCTGATGTTGTTGGGAGTTGGGAAATATTTGTTGGGTGACTGCTAATTGGCCTGTGCAGGTGTATACTTGTGACCCCACATGAACCAATATCCTATCCAGGGCTGACCCTCAGCCCCAACAAAAAAATGCTATACTTATGTTAAAATGTATAGTATAATATATGAATGCGTGTACAGTGAGCAAGAATTAACTGCCCCACTTCCGCTCAGTGATACTAGATTAATCACTGACTCTCTGTAACTATAAACGATATAGGGGGCTGGAGGGTAGACAGGTGTAATTAATCCACAGCATACACTCTATGTAGGCATAAATATGTCTCATTCAACTGTGGCATTTACCTTTCTATCATTTCAGGTTAAGTATATGTCACATTACACAACTTCTAGTATCGGTATTTGTCATATTTGCTGATCACAGTTACTGATCTTGTTGCTGGACTATGTCAGTTTAAATGACTGAACATCTCTGGGCATGTCTACTTTAACAGCTGGGTGATAACTTTTTCAGCACAGTAATATTCATTGATAGAAGTTAAATAATGATGGAAGTCTTCATATTCAAGTAAAAAAAAATTAAGTTGGACACTGAGTATTTATGAACCTGTAGTACTTAATAATGTCAAGTCAAGTCAGGTTGGGGAGCATGCTCTGGTACAGTGCGTTGCTGCACCCACTAAATGACGAAACAACTTGGGATCCTGGGTTGCAACCCTCCAGGCAGACGCAAAGTCCAGTCCCACCCTCCGGAAATGACACTCTATCTGCCGCAGCCAGGTGTTACATGGGCGACCCCTTGCCCTGGTCCAAGCATTAGGGTCCCCAACAATGAGGATCTTACGAGCCGGATCACCCTCGGGGAAACGCGCCACATGGCCGTAGTGCCGTAACTGACGCTCCCTTACAATGCAGGTAATGTGCCTCATTCGGGATTCCATGAGCAACCGCTCATTCGACACAAAGTCAAACCAACGGTACCAAAGGATTTTCCGGAGAGACACAGTACCAAAGGAGTCCAGTCTTTGTCTCAGGTCACTGGATAGCGTCCATGTCTCGTAACCATATAGCAAGACAGAAAGCACCAGGATTTTAAAGACTTGGACCTTCGTCCTTTTGTATAGATATCAGGAGAGCCACACACCCCTTTCCAGCAACCAGCAACCTCATGACCCCCCATGCACTCCCAATCCATCACTGACTTCATAGGAAAAGTCACCAGAGACATAAATGTCACTGCCAAGGTAAGTAAACCTCTCAACAAGGTCAACTCTCTCTTCGCAAACAGGCACACTACTGATGGCTGTGCCCAAGAAGTCATTAAAGACCTGGATCTTGGTTTTTATCCAGGACACTCACAAGCCTAGACACTCAGTCTCTCGAGCACCCCAATCAGAGCCTCCATTGACTCCACGGAGACCACAGCATTGTCAGCAAAGTCAAGATCCATGAATCTTTCTTCACCAACAGATGTCCCACAGCTGCTGGACCTGACGACCTTGCCCAAAACTCAGTCGATACAGGCATTGAACAGAGTAGGAGCAAGAACACACCCAATAACATGGACAAAAAAAATTAGAAAAATGACCTGGATATTCTTCAGTTTGAATCCGTGTATAATTGGCTGTGTTGTGGCATGTAAAGCAGAAGATATCAGACAGACAAGCTTTTCTTTTGTTTAGAGGTTGAAAGCTCCTGAGTTCCTTATTCTACACGTTTGCATTCTATGCATTGTGCTTCTGGATGAGCATTCAGTGGATGTCAGCTCTCATGAACACTGAACCTGCCTCTATGACAAAAGACAAAATCAAACCTGTTTGATTTCATCTGAGTGAGTTGCAGACTAGTTGGAATAAGTCTTTGATATGTCACATATTGTATGACCAGCTTCATGGGAGCATTCTGCAAACTGCCTCTGACTCGCTAAGATAATGTAATTAAAGGCTAAGACTGAAAATCACTGGAATACTGGCATAATATTACATAGTATTTATTTATGGAAAAATGGGTATATATAGAAGCTGTACAAAGTATTACAAAATTTTAAAACATAATTAGCATTAATTATTACAAACATTATGCACTTATAATTTAGGTGGAGGAAAATCTCTAAAAATCACCTTAAAGCATAATTTGTCAAAAGAAATAGTGTTTATCAGAAATGTATCTTGTATCTAATCACAGTTCTTATCAAATGTATATTACACTAGATAGATAGATAGATAGATAGATAGATAGATAGATAGATAGATAGATAGATAGATATAAAAGAAGACTCAAGATTAGCACATATTGGACATATTTAAATAGTAAGGCATGTTAACAATTGGTCCTATGTTCTGTATTTTTGTAAGTGAAATGCCATCAACATCTACTGATAAAATGTATTGTCCAGAAATGTTAATAACTTAAAAAAATAAAAACATTATGTGAAAGAAATATTACATATAAGCTTAAAAATCTTTGAATCAAATTGCTTGCTATATTTAATGGTAAAATACAACAGATTTCTACTGAAGTATGGATTAAATTAAAAATCAATATGGGATTAAAATGAAATACCATGTAACCTAATCAGAAATACAGTGGAGATTTTAAAAATATCAAGGTTCGTGTTAACAATCAGTTATACTGTATAACATAAATGGAGGTTAAGTGCTAATTTGAATCTGGAAAAAATACAAAAAAAAAATACCTGGAAGTACTTCATATATGTCATCATCTATTGGCTCTGTACTGCCTTTGTCATCATCAACACCAATATCATCATAGGTTTCACCATCCTCATCCACTGGAATCATGCCTGACTGCATATCTGCATGGGTAAGGATAGAAGGGAAGTAAAAGGTGGTCATATACTTTTTCATTTATATGGACCAAATTAAGTTACATATTATTTACTGTAAATTAACAGAATATTTTATATAAAATGAGAAGCAAGGGAGACCAAACACCCATTGGCTGGATACTATCAAGAATGACAGAAGATCAAACAACTGAAAGAAGCCATGGAAAACAGGGAAGCATGGCAAGGACTGGTCTACAGAGCATCCATGGGTTGGACATGACTGAATCAATAGAGATACAAAATGAAGCCAATATAATCAAGATTACCTAACACATGAAAAGAGTGCAAAACATGGTAATTTGATGTTGCAAGTCTTTTTTATAACACAATATCATTTTAACTAGCAACAAGAAAGAATATGGAACTCTTAAGAAGGAAATTAAACAGTATAAAAGCAGGTAGTAAACTGTAATGCAAATACAAAATACACACACACATACTAATAATACTGACTAATTCAAGAAGTTCCCTTGGTCAAAGAGCTTTTTTTGCCGACATCAGGTGCAAAGCAAAAAACAATACTGCATGTGACACTAATTTATCATTAGATACACACATCCACATTTACTACAAGACCAAATTAATGTCACCAATTCATTCTAACAAGTACTGTAAGATTTTTGAATCTGAGAGTAAAAGTAAAATACTTGCAAAAAAACACACGCAAACATGGACAGAATATATAATCAATACACAAACAATGAACAGACTGGGGTTGGAATCCGAGCCAATGAAGTTATCAGGTAGCAATGTTAGCCAGTGCTTCTCCATTTTTACTGAATACAGAGCTTCCTCTTTTAAAGAAAGAATTGACCAGGATCATTGTATTCTAGATACATGAAGCCACAAATAGCAGCATAATCCCTACAGTTAAACAAATGATGCTGATGCATAAGGAGAGAAATACAAGGAAATTACAACTGCATTTGTCCAAAACTTCAGAACAAAATATAAAACACAGTTAGGGGACATTTACTTTAAACTTGTGATAGTCTATCTGAAATACTGTATTAGATAGTATTTGAGTCAGTTTCACCATTAAACAATCCATTTAATCTCACATTCAGTTTTTCTTCTGCTATTCTAAGTAGCTTTAGATCACTGTTCTACTCAGTTTTCCTTCTGTATGTTAACATTTAACTCTATGCTGCAAAGACTGTGCTTGTCACATTATTTTCTGACATTTTAATATTGTTCATGATTTTTTACATGGGAGATTAAAAATGAACATATTAATTCATTATGCACACCTGCTTTGTACCGTTTAAACTGTCAGGGTCCATAAACTTGCAGCTTCAAGGCAGAAAACAACTGTGGAAAGACTGCCAGTCCATTGTTGGGCAGACTTGCACATACAACCACAAGCATTCACAATGGGCCAGTTTAGAGTTGCCAATGAATCTAATATGCATGTTTTTCAAGGATACACGAGAGAAATAGGAGCACTATGTGAAAAAATAAAGCATATAAAAGGAGCATTTGCATTCCACACAGGTGACTGAGCAAAGGCCTCCTGGACCTTTACAGCAGCTGTAACAACTGAATTACAGTACTACACATGTCATATATTTTAATTGTAGGTAATATTACTGCTGACTTCCTAGATTTTATTCTATCTGAATAAAGTTTGCATGAACTATCCTTGTATAAGTACTTGAGTTTCCTCTAAAATTCTACACATGTATGCATATTAGCTTTACTGGTGGTAACTCTAAATAAATCCATTATAGAAGGCTACATTTATGTATGTAGGACTATGCCCACAACTGGAAAACACTTCAGAAAATAAAAGCAAATATGTGGCACCATAGTGGAGCTATTACAATAACCAGCATAATTTTAAAATATGCATATAATTATGCATTATTGGGAAGAGAGTAAAAAATTAATTCCTTAATCTATAATAATAAAAGACAAAGCCCTCACTCACTCACTCACTCACTGACTGACTGACTGACTGACTGACTCATCACTAATTCTCCAACTTCCCATGTAGGTAGAAAGCTGAAATTTGGCAGGCTCATTCCTTACAGCTTACTTACAAAAGTTAAGCAGGTTTCATTTCGAAATTCTACACGTAACGGTCATAACGGTCGATAACGGTCGACAACGTCCGCCATGTTGAACTTTCTCATTTATGGCCCCATCTTCACGAAATTTGGTAGGCGGCTTCCCTGCACTAACCGAAACCGATGTATGTACTTATTTCGATGGTATGACGCTACTGTCGGCCGCCATATTGAATTTTCCAAACGTCACTAATTCTCCAACTTCCCGTGTAGGTAGAAGGCTGAAATTTGGTAGGCCCATTCCTTACAGCTTACTTACAAAAGTTAAGCAGGTTTCATTTCGAAATTCTACGCGTAACGGTCATAACGATCAACAACGTCCGCCATATTGAACTTTCTTATTCATGGCCCCATCTTCACGAAATTTGGTAGGCAGCTTCCCTGCGCTAACCGAAACCAATGTACGTACTTATTTCGGTGGTATGACGCCACTGTCAGCCGCCATATTGAATTTTCCAACATCACTAATTCTCCAACTTCCCGTATAGGTAGAAGGCTGAAATTTGGCAGGTTTCATTTCGAAATTCTACGCGTAACGGTCATAACGGTCAACAACGTCCGCCATGTTGAACTTTCTTATTTACGGCCCCATCTTCACGAAATTTGGTAGGTGGCTTCCCTGAGCTAACCAAAACCAATGTACGTACTTATTTCGGTGGTATGACGCCACTGTCAGCCACCATATTGAATTTTCCAACATCACTAATTCTCCAACTTCCCGTATAGGTAGAAGGCTGAAATTTGGCAGGCTCATTCCTTACAGCTTACTTACAAAAGTTAAGCAGGTTTCATTTCGAAATTCTACGCGTAACGGTCATAACGTTCAACAACGTCCGCCATGTTGAACTTTCTTATTTATGGCCCCATCTTCTCGAAATTTGGTAGGCGGCTTCCCTGCACTAACCGAAACTAATGTACGTACTTATTTCAGTGGTATGATGCCACTGTCGGCCGCCATATTGAACTTTTCAACAGTCTTTGTTACTTATGGGCCCATCTTCAAGAAATTTGGTACACGGGTTCCCAACGCTAACTGAATCCTACTTACGTACATATATACGTCCATAGCCTGCAGCTTGGTCACCATGTGAGGCGGCGTTGGGACCCCATCCCAACGCCTCCCACGTTGTTGGCTGCCTGCCTATATAAGGCCGTCCATCGCTCCAGTCTCTACATTCCCTTCCTTGCTTCGCCACGGGATTCACGTCTCCCTGCTGATAACTACAGCCTTTTTGTTTAATCCACGGCTTCTCCGCTGTTTTATTGTTTGTTTATTACAATTATAGTTATTGTATAGGTATTTTACACTTACTTTACGTTACTCAGGTACCCATTTCCTTCATCATTCCAAACCCCATTACCATGTCTATCGAGGTAATCACCATCGATCAAAGAACTGTCACTTACCGAGTGGTTTCCTTGCCCGGAGATGGCACCTACCTTTTCCATTCTCTGTGTTACATATTGCAAGGCCATATCAGGCTCACTCTTGACATCCGGAAGAACATTGTGTCTTATGTATTGAATGACTGGGACAGGTTCAAGGTGTGGACTGATGACGGTACAGGAGATAATTATACTACACAGGAGCACTAGAAGAGTGAAATGCTTAAGCCCTTCACCTATGGTTCTGCATGTGAGTTGATGGCAGCCGCTGAATTGTTCGGTTGGTGCTTTCAAGTGTACCGAAATGGTCAAATATATTACACCTTTCGACAACCGCCAATGCCTCTTAAACATCTTACATTCACAGGTGACGATTTCAGTAGTGGACACTTTGATGTTTATGAATGTTTAAACTCTCAAAAGCTGGATGTGAAGTTATCGATGAAACCGGTTGTAAGCTTACAACGCTTGACAGATGCCGAATGTCACTTCAACACAAGTCCTGCAAATACTGTCGTAATTGAAACAAACCATGAA
>JANRMT010062841.1:51175048-51185166 GCA_026402145.1 Polypterus bichir lapradei | reverse complement strand
TTTCTCCTTGCAACCCTGCCATGCACACCATTGTTGTTCAGTGTTCTCCTGATGGTGGACTCATAAACATGAACATTGGCCAATGTGAGAGAGGCTTTCAGTTGCTTAGAAGTTACCCTGGGGTCCTTTGTGACCTCTCCGACTATTACATGCCTTGCTCTGGGAGTGATCTTTGTTGGTCGACCACTCCTGGGGAGAGTAACAATGGTCTTGAATTTCCTCCATTTGTACACAATCTGTCTGACTGTGGATTGGTGGAATCCAAACTCTTTTGAGATGGTTTTGTAACCTTTTCCAGCCTGATAAGCATCAACAACTCTTTTTCTGAGGTCCTCAGAAATCTCCTTTGTTCGTGCCATGATACACTTCCACAAACATGTGTTGTGAAGAGCAGACTTTGATAGATCCCTGTTCTTTAAATAACACAGGGTGCCCACTTACACCTGATTGTCATCCCATTGGTTGAAAACACCTGGCTCTAATTTCACCTTCAAACTAACTGCTAATCCTAGAGGTTCACAGACTCTTGCCTCTCACAAATATGTAATATTCAATCATTTTCCTCAATAAATAAATAACCAAGTGTAATATTTTGTCTCATTTGTTTAACTGGTTTCTCTTTATCTACTTTTAGGACTTGAGTGAAAATCTAAAGATGTTTTAGGTAATATTTATGCAGAAATATATAGAAAATTCTAAAGGGTTCACAAACTTTCAAGCACAACTTTAATATACACAAATACTGCATCACTCCTCAAGTGATTAAAATTATATTTGGAAAATAAATATATTTAAAAGTAATGTTAATGATAAACTTGTTAAATTTTTAACTTACCTTTTAGTACAAACTGTATCTGATCAACCCAGTCTTCTGCATCTTTTTGGGATGCTGCAGTAAACTAGAATAAAAAGTAAATCATTAAACAAAAGTAAACAATAAGTAAAAAACTGCAGAAGTGATGCTGCATGTAGGTAGTATAATAACTGTTAAATATTCCTTCAGTGTATTATGGTGTTTTCCTTGCACGAATGCTTCCTATAATGCACAGTTAATTTTGACAAATTTATGTAATTGAAGCCATGGATGATGGATTTGAAACTCTGATCAGCAGCTGGCAGCTGTGCACAGATGAAGCTGCTTCTCTTCATCAATGTCACATGCAGAAGATGAACAAAATTTGCCCTTGACAATTAAGAGACATCTACGAATTTCTTTAGACTGCTGTGTACAATTTTCTTAAAAATGTTCCTGTCAGGTTTAAACACTCCATCTGACAACTTAATTAACTGGCTTTCAACTGCAATCCAGGGCATTTATAATGCATTAAGCTTACATTCTGCATTGATATCTCATTAATATAACCTAGAAATGCAGGCCAGAAATATGTTTACTGTGGTCAAACTGACACTCAAGAATGTGTTTTTTTATATCCAGTTAATTTTACTTCTTCAACTCTTACAAAAATGGTTCTATATAACTATTAATGACCTTCAATACAAAAGATTACACAGAAAATAAATTAATTGGAACAAAATGTACAATAAATTACTCACTCATCAATATATAAATTATCACTTACAGGTGTGTATAGTTCTAGTTCTTATATCTGTGCATTGTGCTAGCAAGTATTTTTATCTTTTAAATTGCGCCATAAAACGGGAAAAAATAAAAATATGTAGCTACAAATTCCCACATTATGCAACACCAATAATGCAAGCTGAGTAATAGTTCAGATCTTTCAAAAATATTCTTCGCAATCTTAGTAAAAATGTTAAAATAAGGAATGGATTCTATGCTTAATGCTTATATTATCATATTTAAGTAACACTATTATCTTCAGTGCCATAAGGGAAAGAAAGAGTCAAACCTGATAGATGCGCTTGTCGGGAGCAGTGATTTCAAAACAGCAATCTTTCTTAGCATCTTTTCTCAGCATATTATTCATCCTGACAGTGTATCCATCTATAGCAAATTCACCTTTCTGCTGCTTGTCTGTTCAAGATAAAAACAGGGAAAAAAGTTGTCTGTGCATCTGCTAGGATGACACCTTTCAAGAGAGTCACATTACAGGCGCGGAATAAATTCTACTAGAACTTCAGTTCTTCTTTTAAATCTAGTTTGTATTTTTTAGCAGGCCACACTTTTTGGAGACAATAGATGCCCAATGATAAAACCCATAAACAGTGTACAACTACACTGAATTATAGACAATTTTTTAATTAAAAACTTAACATGCAGCACCATATATTTCTGACACAGAGCATAATTTTAAAAGTCAACTACATAAACCTCTCATACATTCACACACACACGCACACGCACTAACGCACACGCACAAAGAAAAAAAACTTTTAAAAAGGCTACACTTCTTTTAAAGGCTGTAAAGTATCCCTGAAAAACACCACATTTCCTTCTGACTGCAGATGAAAACACTATTTTATTAGGGATATATTTTAACAACAGTCAAAAATTCTAGTCCAGTCTTGCATTTATTTCTGAAAAATTTCAAACTTTAAACATACAAAGACAGTTTTAATCTTTTAACAGACTATTCAGAAATAAATTACATATCAAATAAAATACAAAAAAAATAGTAATTAAAATGATAAAGATTCAATACCTTTGTCACTTCCATAGTAGTAGAAGATGTGGTTGCTTAAAGCACACCATCTTTTTTGCCATTCGGGTCCAAAGAAGCTATGATCTGCAAATTACAAACATTTTAAACAAATCTCTTCAAAAATCAATACTCAATTTTTTTGATTGAGTTTAAAAATGTAAAACATCTTTGTAATTATACTTATCAATGAAAAAAATATTTTAAATTTATCAAAAAGGAACTACACAACATTTTCTGTACTTTGCAAATAAAAGATATATGGGAAAACAGACACTGCAAAGATACGCTAAAATTATGTTTATGTTTACAACTGATAAGAAAAAACAGGAATAGTGTAGTCATCTGGGAATATTACAGAAAAACATTTTGCTAATATCTTTAATTTAGGATTTCAAAGTCCCAATCATTTTGTTTTTTTTAACATAAAACTTTCAGATTAATTAGTTCAATAAGTCATAATACAATTCTTATTGTCTAAAAAACCTAAACATAAACTAAACTTTTGTCTTTCTAAAACTCCAAGAATAAATATTATTCATTAGTTCCTCTTTTTAACTACAACAGAATGCCACTAAAACACAACTTAAGAACTACATCGTTTGGATGTGACAGGAAAGCAAGAGTACCAAGTTAACATCCTATGCACTATGCAGACACTTGCAAACTCCTCATAAACAGTGCTTGGCATGAGATTTGAACCCAGAACAAATAGATCTGTGAGGCAGCAGCAGTAATAACTTTGCCACTTCACTGCCCACCAAAAAAAGTATTTAAATTATAATAAAATTAGATTATAAGCTTTAGCAACAGGGGTCAACAAAAAGTACACTATATAGCATTTCTTGCTTAATGTGAAGAACCTTTACAGGTAAACACTGGACACAAACTGGTATCAGCTGTTTATTAGTATTTTATACATAAGCAGCAATAGGTCTGGAAATGACTGATATTTTGCAGATTTTATAAGGCAAGGAAAGCAAGTCTTTCATTTACTCAAACACTCATACTTTCAATGGAGTATCTTTACAAAGGTGGGGCATTGTGAGAAGGGCTTGATATCTGTACATTTCTTTACCATTATAATAAAGAAGGCTGTAGCATGTACTTTAAAGACATCTTAGTATCCTGAGGGCAGAGTGGTGGCTCTGAGGCTAGGGATCTGTGCCAGCAATCGGAAGGTTGCTGGTTCAAATCCCATAAACACCAGAAGTGACTCTAATCTGGTGGTCCTTAACCTGCAATTCGTTATGACGTTAATCTGCATCCAGCCCTGCAAGCAGGTCCTCCAACTTGCAGTTAAAACCTGGGAGTTGGTGGTAGGACTAGCACTCCATCCACCATATAAAAACCTCACAATGTTCAGTGTGGTGCTGAGGTGTCATGTCTAATGTTGGCAGGCATGGTGGTGTGTATGCCCGCTGTGTGTAGGTGATGGAAACAGTTGTATAAGCAAGAAAAGTTTGGATTGAAAATTAGCAGTTAAAAGCAAAAGATAAAAACTCAAAACTTAATTAGATTTAAATTCAATATAATTGGGCACTAAAGTCCAGTAAAATTCTGTAGCTCTTTCAGCTTGTCATTTGAAAATAGAAAAGCTGTCTTTCAACCGCCATAACTATAATCAAATTCAGGATAGCAAACACCTCAGCCTTATTATGAGACAAACAGATTCAAATAATTATACATGGTATGAGCACAACAGTGAACATGCAAGCTCCACCGAGATAACAGACAGACACAAGAACCACACCCAAGGTGCTAGATCTATGATTCAGCAATCATTTTCCACTGCAGTGCAAGGACTCTCCTGGAAAAAAATGCTTCACTTGCAATACAGTTTCCTTTGGCAAATTAATGTATAAAATTTGAAAAAAATAACGTTAACCTAAATAACACTAAACTTCTCATTTAAATGTGTGTTATTAACTTTTATATTAAACAGAGCTTAATGCATATTTTAAAAAAATGAAATTACAAATATTTTTCCAACCCAAAAAATTTTTATCACTATATACTATGCTCTTCTAAGTTATATTAGCAAATGATGTAAACAAAGTACAGAGTAAATCATACAGAGCTTCACTTAAGATAACAAAACAGGTTTAAGTTAAAAAAAATTGCCATTCAGGTCCAAAGAAGCTATGATCTGTAAATTACACACATTTTAAATAAATCTTTTCAAAAATCAAAAGTCCATTTTGTTTTAAATTGTAAATTTGAAGTATATATAACATATATATTGAATATAAAATAAATGTGAAATTTTGACATAAATAAACATCCTTTACCTTTTCTGCGTTTTTCTAAGTACCCTGCTTTTAAAACCGATAGCAAATCTGTGGCTGCAACTGGAGGATATTGATGAGCTGTAACAACAATAGCATAAGAAAGGTTTACATTTTCTATGGAAGTCTAAGGTGAAAAAAAAATCTTTGTGTTTAAATGAAAGGACACTAGCATCTAATTTGCAGCAAAAATGAAAACATTGAAGAAAACATTTAAAAAGTCACAGATATTCAACATAATCAATATGCAAAATTTTCCACTACTTTTAATTGTAACAAAGTATTTAAAATAAAAAGGTAAAATATAACTTCTGGTTAACAGAAATAGCCCAAAGGTTGATAGAAATCTATATTTTGAACCTAATACTTGTACAGTATGCAAAATTTGGTTGACTTAAGTGAAAGTGTACTCAGGTTATAGTGTTTACATACACACACACACACACACAAAGACAGACACACAGACATAATTCCAAAAATGGTATATCTGGACTTAGGGAGGACTAAAATGTCAAGATTCATCAAAATCTCGACATTGAATCTTTGGACGATTACAATACTTTCCATATACGTCAAATACGATAAAGTAAAAAGCAGATCATTAGACCACCACCCCAACCCCTAAGAAAAAGTTCAATCAGCAAAAGCAGATCATTAGACTACCACCCCAACCCCTAGGAAAAAGAACAAACAGCAAAACTTAAAGTATACATAAAAAGGCAGCACCGAACTATAGAAGATGGTGAAGTAATTTCAGAATGTTATTAGAACACAACTCTCTTCTGTTCAGAACATGTCTATAGTATATGCTGCCTTAGTAATGCAAACAGTATTATTAAAGTATTGGCTTTCCTAGATCATCACTTTATTATCTATGTACAGATCAAAATGTTACTCAGCTGTTCATTGGTATCACAATCACAATTGCATTAACATACAGCACCTGTTGGTACTCTTTCAATCACTTGCATTTAATGGATAATTGGGTTAAGAAAATGGATGAATGGATGGATGTATTTAAAGGCTGGTGTTTAAATGATTTTCTGTTATTGGATTTATTCATTGCCTGACTTGTCACAACTACTGTTACTAGTTTGTGGTAAGTAAGTAAGTATACAGGTAAGAATTTAATTGATATTAAATGTATGTTGAGTTCATAAATTTTTTATATACTGTAGGTTTCATATCAGTGGGATGACACAAAAAAAGCTGCAGATGAGCCAGTTTTGTTTGCTTGCAAGGAACAGTGACGGTGAAGAAGCAACACATTAATCTCACTTACGTATTCCTGTATAGTTGATTGCTAAAATGGAAGTCATCACTGCACTGTATTTTGTGAAACCTTCTTTGGTGGTAAAATCTGAGAATGAAAGTAAGTCACACCACCAAAGACATAATGTTAAATGAAGAGTATATATACTTAAAGGATAAATTCCTTTAATCTAGCGGCAGTAGGTAATCCTGGTGACATAAACAAATAATCATAATCAAAAAATAGTGAAAGAATAAAAGCGATAGTAAGTGTACCCTTTTCAATTATTATTATTGTCTAGTTGTCTACAGAAGAGAGACATTAATTTAAATCTGCACATCAACATTCAATAATGTCAATTAAGGGTGCTTGGTAAAGGCTTTCCAAGGTGAATCCATGCCCTAGTACCACATTCCTACACACTGTTCTGCAGAATACAGTGAAGGTGGTCGCCCTGGGATTGAAAGAATGCCATGGAAGAATACGAACAGGGATGTTGGCGAAGTGACATGCACAGCTGGTCTTCTTTTAATATAGTCAAATCTCACAACAATGGTTTGCTTTTTGCATTTTTACTTTCTTCAGTTTTGCAATATGTGTGTAATAGCAGGCAATGAAAGAGGAGAGAAGAAAGCAAGGCAGTGAGAGCAGGGTAGCTCTAAGGACCTGACACTCTTAGGAGTGCAGACAGCTCAGACTTTCAGGCATAAGGACAACAAGGGCCAATAGAGAGGACTCTAACTTTGTTTTCTTATTTCAAAAGTAGGGCTACCCTTGATCCCAAAACTAATTCTGAGACTTGGCCCGAAAGTGAACCTAAGACAGGGTTTAAATTTTCCTCAAACTCAGACTCACTAAGCTTTTAGTTAAGAGGCAAGACAGGGCAAGAGCTTGACATGTTACTGAAAGTGAGAGTTTTTAATTTTCACTGGCACTTCCGACAAAGAAACATGCAAAAAAGTAAATGGATCTAAATACTGTCTGAATCTGCAATAGGTGGAAACAGGGCTGACCCATGAGTTGAGGTTGCAATATGATCGTCTCAGGCTGCACTTTCTTGTAACTTTTTGTTTGTTTATTTTTTGTCTATTTTTTTAAATACAAAAAAGTGAACCTTAACAATTGCATAACTTGGATAAAAGTGGCTGTGGTTAAAATCACACCGGCTGTGTTTGACTCTCTGATGTAACAATGTACTCAAGTCTATCCTAAACCTTGAAAATGAATAAATATTAATAAATCAGACAAATGCAAACTAATAAGCAAATATGAATAACAGCTACATGATGACTTCTTTACCATACGGGATGGTTACAAAGTGCCCAGAGATTCTTTGAATGGAATCATCTCTGCTTAATCTGTCTGCAAGACAGAGTGTATGCAAAAACTTTTTTTTTTTAGAATGCCCGGAACAGGGTCAAATGTGAAAAGTATAATCATCAAGTCATTGATGGTGGTACACCACAGAGGATGGGGTTTGTAGAGTTTTAACACAAGTGTTAATGTAAGACCAAGGTATTTAGAGAAGTGTGCAGGAAGAGCAACAGAAGTTTTCTTTCTCTTTCAGGTTCATGTTATACATTTGTATTGTTTTTAATGGGTCTTTTGTGCTTTACTGTTTAAAAGCTCATTTTAATGGATATTATTTTTGTACAATATTCACAGCATGCACTATATCACAAAGGCTATATATAAATTCATAGTTATGTGAACAAAGTGCACTGTTTCATGCTGTTTAAGGATATGGTGTGAGATTAGGAGGGGGTGGAGTTGGGTTGGGGATAATGTTAAATGGGTGGTAAAAATGAACCTTGCTTCTGGTGGCATTGTGTAGCGCCGGCACTAGGAATAAACCTAGCCTATTGGCAGCAGTTACAGTTGGTCACTAGACTGAATCGGTAATAAAACAGTGGGCTCAAAATTCCCTCAATTGTTTAAAAAAAACAAAAAAAAGAAAACATACATCTTAACAGCAGTTCCCTTTTAGTCACAGTGAGATACTTCCCTTCATGCAATAAACTTGTCCTAGTGCTTCTTCTACTCCTGGAAACATTTCTAGTACTCATTTCTTGTTACAATGTCTAGAGCTTTTTTCCTGGATTTCTAACATAGTACCAAAAAGTCTTCCTTCTGGGAACAAAAAGACATCATAAGGAGCAAGACCTGGCAAATATGAGAGGCGTGAAGCAACAACGAAATTATTTTTGGTCAAATACTCTTAGACTGAAAACGCTGTGTCGTGTGCTGTGACAAAGTGCAGCTTTGCGTGCACCACTTCTCCAAACTTTCTTTTTCTCCAGCAGATGCCATAGCAGTTCAGTGTAATGTATCTTATTAACAGAACAGTCTATTCATGGGGAAACTCTTTACTAACAAGTCTATTAATGTTGAAACATGCAATTATTGTTGTCTTGATGTTGGACATGACCTGGTAAGCTTTTTTTGGCTTGCAGAAAAAAATTGCTTAAGTCAAATGCACGGTTGTAAAATAAATGTCAAAAATATGCATCTCAATCATCTCAGCACAATACAACTTGGCAAACTGATTAAAAAGACTGTAGGCACAAAATACATAACAGCATAGTCAAGAACTACATCCTACTCTCTTGCAATTGACCAGTTTAAGGAATTTTTGGGCCCCCCCCCCTCATATTTACATACAACTGAGTTAAAAGAAACATTAATAATTTATATTATTCAATGTAAAATGTAATGCTGATTGTACATTTTTACAGAATCAGAACAAGACATGATATCAAAAAGGACAAATGGTGATATTTTAATAGTTATAAAATTCATAATGCCTTGTACTGTATTTAAAGTAAATACCTACAAACTGTTACAGATGAGCACACAAATACTGTACTGGAGTAAAAGTATTTATTTCAACATATTAAACTGCAGAACATGCAGTCGACAAAAATAAAGAAGTAGTACAAACAGACACCTGAGTAGAGAAAAGGAAGAAAATGTTTAACAAAACAAAGCACTAGAGTACAGAAGATTATCTATATCTTTTATTTTGTGAATAAAAATAGAAAACCTGACTTTTTGAAAAAAATAACTGCAACATAGGACATCTGAATCATGTATGTTTTCATGGAGTCTAATGTCAACCTAAATTAACAAATTTGTTTTATTTTCATAGTAAACCACTAGGCAACAGAAAGTGACTGAAAGTGTTGATTAACACATGCAAGTAATAATTACATTGTACGCTGTACAAGTGATAATAATGTCTACAATCAGTAAATAGTGTAATATTTTTTTATCACTTTAGTTATTGCAAGTGTATGCTGAAATTATCTTAATGAAATGGTCATGATTGTACAGTATTTTAAATGAAGAGTGATTTTTTTTAATGAACATAATTTATTTATTTTTTTTAGCAAATTCCCTTGTCAGTAACTACAGGGAAATAATAAATCAATTGGAAATTAAATTCTACATACACTGTAAAATAAAAATAGTTAAATTTACGGTAAAAAAATGGCAGCTGGGGTCGCCAGGATTTTACCGTAAAAAAGAAGGTAACAATATTTTTTGGTCTACGGTACACTTTAAAAATAATGTTAAATTTACGGTAAAATACTGGCAGCTGGGTCGCCAGAATTTTACTGTAATAAATAAGGTGACAATACTTTTAGGTCTACAGTATAATTTTGTAGTAAAAACTATTTGGTCTTCACAACAAACTCCAACAGAAGGGAATGTTTAACCATAACCCGAAATTCATGTTGTGTAATAAATATAACAATCAATAAACAATATGTATTGGCAGGGTCAAACCCCCAGTACACAGTTTGCATCAGTTTATTAACAACAACCAATAGCAAGTATGTACCATTTAATTATACACATTGAAAACAATTCAATATTTAAGGAAGTTAAGGCACGTTGCCTGCTAGGGAAGTAAAGTTTTCTCTTTTGTGGTGTATGGTGTCCTACTTATTGAATACA
>JANRMT010062841.1:51156570-51174648 GCA_026402145.1 Polypterus bichir lapradei | reverse complement strand
ATAAATCAATTGGAAATTAAATTCTACATACACTGTAAAATAAAAATAGTTAAATTTACGGTAAAAAAATGGCAGCTGGGGTCGCCAGGATTTTACCGTAAAAAAGAAGGTAACAATATTTTTTGGTCTACGGTACACTTTAAAAATAATGTTAAATTTACGGTAAAATACTGGCAGCTGGGTCGCCAGAATTTTACTGTAATAAATAAGGTGACAATACTTTTAGGTCTACAGTATAATTTTGTAGTAAAAACTATTTGGTCTTCACAACAAACTCCAACAGAAGGGAATGTTTAACCATAACCCGAAATTCATGTTGTGTAATAAATATAACAATCAATAAACAATATGTATTGGCAGGGTCAAACCCCCAGTACACAGTTTGCATCAGTTTATTAACAACAACCAATAGCAAGTATGTACCATTTAATTATACACATTGAAAACAATTCAATATTTAAGGAAGTTAAGGCACGTTGCCTGCTAGGGAAGTAAAGTTTTCTCTTTTGTGGTGTATGGTGTCCTACTTATTGAATACATCCCACCATAAATCAGCTTCCATAACCTCAAAAAACCTTCAGCACGTGCGGAAAAATAAGTCTGCTAACTTAGGTTAAGTTTTTTTCCCTACTATTGAAAGGTATGTGGTTCACCAGGAACAATATTGTAAAAAGGGGCGTGTCCTTATGCAAATATCGTAACCGGGTTTACTGAAACAGTGATTTACCATTTTACATTTTACGGTTGTTTACCTTCGTTATTTAACAGTTTTACACTGTAAAATTAGCAGATTTTTTTTCAGTATAACTGTAATGCATCAATAAACAGTATTTAGCATATTTTGAAGGTAGAAAAATATTGATTTTACAGAACTTGGCTGTAATATATATACAGATAAGATATACAGGTAATTTTCAGCAGAACATAAGGTAACTTTCCTTTTTTTCAGAAAAAGGTCTTTTACCTTCATCATTTACAGTATTTGTACCGTTAAATTTACTGACATTTTTTACAGTGTAGGTCTTCTGGTCTATTTTAGTGTTTAACTTAGCAAAAGTATACATCATGGTAAAAAAATGTATATATATTGTACATTGCTCAGAATATTTTAGTATAGATAAACATATCATTAGTTGAAAAAACTACATACATCACAATGTCAGTCTTCTACACCCAAAACTTGCAGGTGAAATCAAATAATTAACACAAGACAGGTCTATTTATTTGTAAACATTAATTAAACTTCATCTATCAATCTATTGATTGATGCTCTAAAATAATACCACAAAAACATACAGAAAATGCTATCTTTTGTCTACATTAGCAGTTTTAATATTGCTAAGTATGATTAAAATGCACAGTTAAGAAATACTGACAACAATAAAATAAATAATTTTCAAAATGTATTCACAATTAGTTCACATTATAAAATGTGAAAGTTTTAGTAGCACAGACTACTAAAGGTATATAGAAATTCTAATCATTATGTGATCGACTATTAAATAAAGAGCAACATAGAATTTTTTTAATGACTGACTTTATTTTAGAAACTTTTTGCTTTAACATCTGCAGTTAACACTTAAAAATGTTGTGGCTTTGTTAAAGGAGCTTTTACTTTATTATATAACCTCAAATAAGGGATTAAAACAATTTTTTATACTCCCTGACCAGCAATACAGCTTGTGCAATGGCAAATGAAAAAGCTTACATTACAGCAAGACAAATCCACATTTAGTGTTCTGTGTATTCCATAATGCCTCAAATGACACCGTAAATATGGGAAATGACCACTGGTATACATTTAGCCAGGCATGTTATATGCCTGTGTTGCCAATTCACTGTGCTCCATCTGCAGAAAAGGTTTTAGTAGACCGGAACAAAACATGTTAGTTCAATATCTTGTTGCCCTTAATTGAGCATACTAGAGCAGAAGCAACACATCAGACTGATTTGTCTAACAGAAAAGGAGACCATGTTACTGGCCTTTCAGCAACGTATCTAACCCTATAGCAGAACAATACTAACACATACACATAGTGCCTTCTCTTCTGACTATGACCCCATGACAGGACTTTTGGGATTCCCCGAATTACAACATCTGGAGACATCTCTCTTCCTACCAATGCTCAGAAACTTATTTCCCAGAATACTACAGTAAAATCATATTTGCATGATGTAAGAGTTAAAAAAAAAAAAAAAAAAAAAGTTGTTACGGTTTCAGTAAATATTCTTGTTACACTAAAGGCTAAATACCATGCAGAAAAGCACCATTTCTCACAATAAAAACATGCTCGCTTACAGTTTTGTTTTCTGGCACATTCTAATCACTTTCAACATTATTCTTAATATTTACCTGCGAACTTCGAATGACTACAGTGTAAAGCAGCATATGAAAGGAAAAAAATCTCAGCCAAACAGGTATAAATGTGCCTGACTGCATCTTAGATAGGCTTAGAATAATATGAAAAAGGTTGGCTTAAACATCATGTGGCTTGCTGCTGAATACTGAATTAGCATCCCAGTCTTGTCACTGTCATCATGGTGTTTACATGCTTTCAAAGCATTCTGCAGGGTGTTATCTAAGAAAATCATATTTTTTAAAAAGTGATTAACCTCATTAAGTCAAATTTTGTTGTTAAAAATCTAAAAAAGGCTGTCAGTATGATAAGTTGTTTAATTCACCAACCCTTGTAGAAAGTGGAATAATTTTCAGTACAGTGAATTTTTGTTTAAAAAGAGCATGAATGGATTATATTAAATGCCTAGATACATTGTTTGCCCAGTTTTAATCTATTATTTATTTTATGCTCTGTGATGTGGTGTTTGACAGTGCAACAATGTTTTCCAATGTACAGCAAAAGACTTAGCCACAAAAGTGCAATTATGTTACTGCAGCTCAAGAAATTTTTGAGTACTACATGAACAGTTTTTGACTTATCACCTTTTCAGTATAGTGGCAAAGCAGGAAAAGTGCAAACCCACATAATATCCTGGGCTACATGAGGAGGACTACTGTGGACAACCAAAAGAAGCACAAAGATTATTTTATGTGATCCTTATGGTTGAGTTGTTTATGACTTTTTTAGGATTTTTTTTTTGATGCAAGGTTAGGAACGGCTCCTTATTTGCATATACCGTCATGCACAAGTAAATGCACAGTAACCAAAAAATGAGATTCAGGTAAATCGTATATAAGCAAACTGGA
This sequence comes from Polypterus bichir lapradei, assembly GCA_026402145.1. Classification (NCBI taxonomy): domain Eukaryota; kingdom Metazoa; phylum Chordata; class Cladistia; order Polypteriformes; family Polypteridae; genus Polypterus; species Polypterus bichir. Next base: position 51,171,443 of record JANRMT010062841.1, on the reverse strand, counting down.
TGGAAACTAGAAATTACAGAGTTACATATTTCTATCATTGGGTTTAGCAGATAATATAAACGGTAAAGAATAGACATTAATGTAACATATTGTACATATTCAAGAGTAATGGTGTCACAGCTATTTAAGAACTGGTAAAACCAAATTAGTTTAACTACACTACAATCCCAGATAAAAAATTGTCATTAGTATACCTTAGGCAGAAAACATACTGATCACAAAAAGGGTTTTGGTTAAATGAAAATGATCAAAAATACTGGCATACTAAGTTAGTGACCCTAAAAAAAAAATTTGAAAGAAAACTATTTCTAGTATACACCTATCATAAAAAATCATGTAAGAAATTGATAAAGTCAAGCAGGTAAACAGCAAACTATATTAAAGCAGGAACAAAAACGATTGAAGCAACAGTTTCAAAAATGTCACTCTTTGTAAAGTAATTCATTATTTAAAGTGGTTATACTAAAACTAGGCTTATAGTTTTAATTTTACATCTGTAACTGGTGCATCAAATCAGCTGTGTTTTTTTATACATGAACATAATAATTAGCAAAATGTGTAAAATGGAAATCAATAAACTGAGCAACTTGTTCTAATAAAGAGCTTCTAGCAGAAACAAAACACTAGATGGTCTGGGGCATATTTATATCTTGATGTATTTTATGTAACAATTAAAAATAGCACAACTTGAGTGTTGGGTCACTAATTTAATTTTAACACTCAGTTACCTATTCTTCAGCATCTTTCCCTCCAATGGAGATGGTCCTGCCCTGATCAGCCCATCTTATCACAATGGAGGTGTCCAATCTGATGATAAATAATACTCTACACTCAGATGAACTAACTTTAAAAACAAAAAGTGTGCGCTTTCTAAGCATCTCATAACCAGACGATAGAAAGCATCTAGTAGGAGAAGGAGGTGGACTAAAAATGGATGGCAGCCCCTCAGTGTCCTGCTGTCATCTCTATATTATAGTATTGTGAAAAGTCTTAGGCACTCATCAGAAAATGCTTCAAAGCAGTAATACTTTAAAAAAAATGTCATTAATAGCTTTTATTAATCAATAAACTTCCTAGAAAGTGCAGTAACAAAAAAGAAAAAAACAAATTAAATCAATATTTGTCGTGACCACTGTTTGCCTTAAAAATAGCAGCAATTCTTTTTGGTATACAGTACTTGAATAAATTTTCTAAAGGTACTCATGGTAGGTTTTTCCAAGCCTCTTGGAGAACTTGCCACAATTCAACTGCATACTTTGGCATTCTTACTTGCTACTGTCTCTGAAAGTAATTCCAGACTGTCTCAATTATGTTGAGATCAGGGCTCTGTGGTGGCCATACCATCTGCTGCAACATTCCCCATTCTTCTTTTCACTGCAGATAGCATTTAATGATTTTGATGGTGTGTTTGGGGTCATATACATGCTGCTGGAAGAAGTTGGAACTGAGAGACAACTTCCTGATGGGACTGCATGATGGATAAGAACCAGCCTGTACTTCTCAGCAGCTATCAATTCTGATCAAATCTTCATCTGTGTTTGTTGAAATGAAGCCCCAAACCACTGTGTTTCACTGTTGCCTACTGATATTCCTCCACATACTATTTATCAGACCTTCAGTAAACACTGTAATCCTTTTCTGGTGTAAATAACATTGTTTAACATTATTTGCACTTTGGAGGCATTGCTCTTTGGTCACAACTCTTCTATAAAGACCACTTCTGAGAAGACTTCACCTAGCTGTTTATAGGAATACCAGGGTACTAGTTTTATCTGCCAGTTCTGAGCCGATAGCGGTGCAGGACATCTTCTGATTTCATAGGGGAGTAAAGTTAATGTATTTCTTGTCTGCTGAACTCAGTTTTAATGACCAACCACTGCAATTCTCTGCCCTTACCTAAGCCCTTTTGTTTCCACTTCTGCAGAAGAACTTGAAAAACACATATGGAAAATCCTTTCTGCTATAAAATTTCTGTTTGAAAGAGACATTAATGATTCAGGATGACCACCTTTTGTCTTGTCACTATGCTTGCTTTTACAGTGATGTAAGATTTGTAGGTTAAACCAGCACATTTATCACAGCTTCAACCTTTGTAGTATGGTAGTCCTTTGCCCAGTTTTAATCCTGTTTTCATTTTGTCATTCTGGGAAACTCTGTACCGTTTGATAAGGAAATAAATTAATTTAAATAATTTTAGCAAAAGACTGCATCAAACATTGTGAAAAAGTCATGAGTTCTGAAATGTTTCTGAAGGAACTGTGTACTCTGTGTATGTTGAATGAATGATACCATACCTACATGCTGGAACAAATGAAGACTATAGGGTAGGAGAGAGATTTCAAGAATCCAATACCTTATCCGCTCGGCCTTACTAACCACAAGAATAGTTACAGTTTTCTTTCCAACTTTAAGAGAATAAAATCATATCATTATGAATGTAGCTTGGTTAAAATAACATTAGCAGAGTTTCTGACAATTATAGTTCCAATTATACATAGATGACTATGTATTGACAATGCAGATATAAACAAAAATCAAGTATGTCCTCAGCACTCAAGCTAAAAAAAATCCACAATACAAAAAAATTCACAGTGCAAAGCAATATAATTAACCTTTCAACCAAAGCTGACTGCATTCCCTGTAGTTCTTAATTTTTCTTAATAATTAGTATTATGATTTATTATTTTAACACTTTATGCAAAGATAGCTATAGAAAAACAAATATTACATTAATAGTTTTGTTCATATAAACTGCTCAAAAAAACTTAAATGAACACTTTGAAAACACATTAGATCTCAATGGGAAAAAGTCATGCAGGATATCTATACTGATATAAACTGGGAAAGGTGTTAGGAACGAAAGGATGCCACATTGTTTGATGGAAATGAAAATTATCAACCTACAGAGGGGGCTGAATTCAAAGACAGCCCACAAATCAAAGTGAAAAAATAATGCGGCAGACTAGTCCATTTTGCCAAAATTTCATTGCAGCAACTCAACTTGTACTCAGTAGTTTGTATGGCCCCCACGTGGTTGTATGCATGCCTGACAACGTTGGGGCATGCTCCTAATGAGACGACAGATAGTGCCCTAGGGGATCTTCTCCCAGATCTGGACCAGGGCATCACTGAGCTGATGGACACTCTGAGGTGCAACCTGGCAGCATCAGATGGACCAAAATAAAATGTCCCAGAAGTGTTCAATTGGATTTAGGTCAGGTGAGCGTGGGGGGCCAGTCAATGGTATCAATTCCTTCATCCTCCAGGAACTGCCTGCATACTCTCGCCACATGAGGCCAGGCATTGTCATGCACCAGGAGGAACCCAGGACCCACAAAAGCAGCATAGGGTCTGATAATGAGTCCAAGGATTTCATCCTGATACCTAATGGCGGTCAAGGTGACGTTGTCTAGCCTGTAGAGGTCTGCGTGTACCTCCATGGAAATGCCTACCCAGACCATCACTGATCCACCACCAAAGAGGACATGCTGAACAATATTACAGGCATAATTTGCTTGAACATTCCGGTTGATTTTGTGACTTCTCCCATCATGCTAAGTATCATAGTTCGCTTGCGGCAGCGATTTATTCGTGCAAATCCAAGACACAGGCTACGGGCCGAGGGAAGGGGGAGGCAAAACCTCCGGAGCCAGAAGCCAGACAGGGCCATCCTCGCTCATGCGCCAGCCTCCGTTCGAGTCAGTCTAACTTCTGCCACATGTAGGAGCATACCTTCCCTCCTCTTAGCTAGCGATATGTGTTTTTTCAGCAGACATTATCATCTAGAGATTGTTAAGAAGTAACGTTTGACGTTTTTGAGAGAGAGATACTTTGGCCACAGATACCTTGCCAACTTTTTAAAATTTTTGGCAAAGAGAACACAGCTACATTCTTAACCCTGATAGCAAAACCAAAAATATTGTATATCAACAGGCCTTTGGATACGAAAGCTATCAATATAAATTCTTCTCAATACAAATTACATTTTAAAATTTTTTTTTAATTGATTTTTAAAATGTGTCCTGTTTCACTTTGTGCAGTATGCAGTAGTCCACAGATGCTATTTCAAGGCAAACGGATTTCTTACTTTTTTCCATGTTCCCTGTCAAACCTAAAGCACAAAGTCTCCTCTTCACAGTAGAAACTGAGCCTTTGTTTTATTCAACCATTGTTAAGCTGTTCTTGAAGCTATTGTGGTGTGAGGTGCTTATCACACAACCTGGTGACCCTCAGGAACTTGTCTTACCTCTTCTCCATTTTAAGCCATTCATTTCATTTCAACCGATTACATTTGAAGAAAAACTGGAAAAACTTAGTTGTTCTAAAACTTTTGCCCGGTACTGCGTGTACATGTATATATAAAAGAAATCTTGACCAAAGAGATATGCAGTGCTCTACTTTTGTAACCACAAAGGTACCACGGATATCTTAAAATAATCATCTTATAGAAAACATTTCTATAAAATATATTTAATTAAGGAGTTAGTTTTAAAATAATTATAAATCTTCTCAAATAATTGTTTACTTGTTGCTATCTGCAGCATGACAGAAAAATTTCACCAGTGCATGATTTTAGCAAAACTTGTTAATTTTATAAACCTTACAATTTACAGTAGATATACATATGACAAGAGTTTAAAAGTTACCTTTTAATTATAAATTATAACTATACAGTTGATTAATCTTTACAATAAAAATAAAACTTTGCCTAAACATTGGCAGCTGACAAGATATTTTAAACCAATCTGTAAACTGTTAACATAAATTGAGCCCCATTTAAATAATTACTCTGAAAGGGACATAAATTAAAAGGTACAAGTCAATGAAGACAACACTCAAATATTAAATAAAATTTCAAGCAGTAGTATTTTTTCACCCAAAGGGAATTCACTATGCATACTTCAGCTTTAAGCATTTTACTTCAAGTTGTACAAATCAATTTTCAATTCCATTTATTATTCTGAGGAAAACAGCTACTCCTGTCCTTGTGTCTATTCCTTTCAGATCTTTGGTAAGACAGCCTGGCACAAATGTGTCACCAAGCACACTGAGCCATGCAGTGAAATATCACTTCTTATTTAAAAAATGATCACCTTTTCAAAACCCAACAACTTCTATAAGACAAAGTAAGGTAATAAGCATTATTTTGCACATTTATCAGTGTCATTTTACCACTGCTATTTAAGGAGAGACCATGCTCACCAGCAGCAGCAGTAAATGTAATAGAAGAAGATATGACGTGATTTATTAGGTTGTGACCACTGGGTACTTGAAATGCAACTGTTGAATAAAAAGTTTGAACCTTACGTACTTTGTGTGTGTGTATGTGTGTATGTATGTATATACACACACATACATACATACATATACACACACACACATATACAGTACATATGTATATATATGTGTATGTGTATGTATTTTTAAGACTCTTTTGAGTATTGTTTATTTTTTATACCAGATATAAATTAGATTGTGACCTCTAATACACAGACTGTATTTCTAGTAACTTTCCATAATTTAATATGAATGAAACAAATGTATACAGGGTAGAACCTCTATCTCAACTCAAAAGAGGTTGAGTCTTTCTCACTATATCTTTGTCCCTACATACTTTCACATAGTCTACTGTCCCCAGCTATGCTACCATGCGCTATGGCTATGTTTTGAAAATTACATCTCAGCTGAAGTCAGGATATCTTTCTACAACCTATGTAAACTTTTCTAGAGATTTTCTAAATTACTTTCAAATGGTCATTGTTTAGTATAAACAAATACAAAAAAGTAATTAAAAAAATCATACTGTCAGAGCTATCTTTCGTTACATGGTCCTTTGCCCATGGTGTGCTGTGATGTTGCCTTCCTCAGCTCACTGTTAAGCTCTTTGCTATGCCCTCAGCAATTTCATAGGGAAAATAGTTACTCTGTCTGGCACAAGTATATAGGAGCTGACCCTCACTTCTTGAAGTAATGCTGCCTCTCAGTCTTCCCAGACAGGGCTCAGTCACTGGCACAAAGCTTGGCTTGACAGAGTGAATCTTAGGGCTATTTCATGGTGTCCAGCTCCAAGGCACTACTGAGAGTAGCTACAAGGCCAAAGAAAGTCTGTGAGCTCTTTGCTCTGCAGAGAGTGGATGGCTTATTTTAGCTCACAAACAGAACAGATTGTCAGCTTTCAGCTGCCCCATATACAGAGTGGCCCATTAGCTTTCAGCTATCTCAAAGAGGCTGGATTGTCTGTTCTTTGGCTCCCCAAATAGAGAATAGATCAGCAGATTTTAGGTTTCAGAGAGAATGGTTTATCAGCCAGGTCCATAAAAGAGGCGGAAGATATGAAAGCATCTAGTTCTGAAGGAAGGTGTAACCATCTGGTGATTGGATCAAGGTAACTTCCAGTTGAAGGACCAGAGTCTGCTTATAGAAGAGTTGCTTGTCAGGCAGGTTTAGTTCACCTTTATAGGCCTAAGATGAACGGCTCAATAGCTTTCAAAAACAACAGATTTAAATTTAGGTGATGTAAAATGGCATTGACTGATGTCTTATGCAGTTAGTTGTTGGGTATGTAGTTGCTAATTGTAGTATAGATTTCTTAAACATAACATTTTGAAAGAACCAGATGGAGAGTAAAATCTAGTACCACAGTGTACTGGAAAACGTCTTGAATATAAAATTGTTTTAAAAAATAAAAAAGTGTAAATAATTACTGACTTTTTTTTTTTTAATATAAAAAGTACTCCACTTCCCACACTGCAAAAACAAGGTTACAATTAGTGTAGTGGAAACATTTACACTGCCAATCAAAAGTTCTGACACTTCTAGAAATGTTCATGTTTTGTTAGAAATAGATATCTTTTATTATTAAGATACCATTAAATTGATTAAAAAATACTGCCAAGACATTAGTTGTGTTGCTAACAGCTACTATTGCTTGAAATTACATTTTTTATGTTTTATGAATGTATTATAAGACTAGAAAGGCCCATTTTAGCAGCCATTCCTTCAGTGTCCTAATGGTCAACTCCCTTAGCTAATCCTTAATTATTTATGTATAAATGCTAACTGGTTAGAGAAACCTTTGTAATTATATTAGCACCACTTAAACCAGTAAATGCTGGTTCTGTTTTAAAGAGCCACAATTGAGAACAATTGGCAGTCCCCATCCTTAGTTGTCTGGTTTTGCACCGTATTTGCTCGCTCCACAAATAATTATAATGTGCCATCTCCTCTACATAGATAGTCACTGGGTGTCATCTTCACTGCCTTAAAAACATTTAAAACTCCAGGGAAGAGAAATGAATAGATAAAGTTGTTGTTGAACCCACCCACCCTGGTCAGCACCTCTTTTATAAACTTTCATATGGGAAATAATATTGGTCCCTTAGATTAAAATCCTCCCAGAATCTAAATAGCATTTTTTGTATAGATGTTGCATTCCTAAATTTATCTACCTAGATGAATTGTCAGACTGCAGCCTTGTGTAACTCAGAATAATAAAAAAGCACAATATCAATTTACCAAAATCAAGGATGATCTCCTGACACTGTCTGTCTGATTGTAACCATTTCCTGTCATCACTGTATGTTTTAGATTTTTGCACTGAATGTCAAAAACGTCTGAAATTGTGATTGTATTTACCTACAATTCATTTTATTTTGTAATGCAAATACTACTTTCTTTTGACCAAATTAACAAATTCCTTATACAGTACATATGTGCACTTGGCAAAATAAAGCCGATTCTGATTACTGTATTATTATACAATGGAACGTAAATTACTTGTCGCTTTTTCCTACCAATGTGCCAGACACCTTACATCTACTGGTATTCCAACTATTCCAAATACTCAATATGCAAGTCTAGCTAAAGGTTCATATCTGTGACTTCATCTCTTTGAAACTGTTTGTTATATTTGATCATGTCTAACCTTTGTGTTCTTTCTCTTAATACGTATGGCCTGAGCTAACCAAAATGCCAGACCTATTGTTTGGTTTACCTTTATTGTCAGGGAAGTAAATGTATTGCTGTAGCAAGAAACATATCTTAAAAGTGAGGATGTCTCTCAATGTGCTAATGAATTTTACAGAATAGTAGCTTCCGAATCAGTGTCTTCTAAACTATGAAATTTTCTCTTTTAATTAGGTGGAAAACACAAAGTGAGATAACTGATTCAGAAAAAGAAAACAAAGTCATTTATCAATTTAATTAGTTTAGCCAGGAGATCAAAAATGGCTTTGTGAATATTTATGCATTCATTCCACCTAACCATCCATTCATTCATTCCTAAACTTCTGCAGTTTATTTAGTGATTACTCAATCTGTGAACACACGTTAAATTGACTTTAAACTCTACCCCTTATGACGGTTGTTGTACATATGTGTACACTTCAAATTACCTGTGAAAAACTTCTTTGAAAATTTTCTGGGAATTTATATTAGATAACTGTTACCAAACTCTTAATCCTTCCATTAAGGCTTTCTCTGACTTTAAATTCCACTACAAAACGCAGTCCTGGATTGACAGCATGATCATTTTTCAACATTAACTATTTTACTATGCTTTTTTTACGTACTTGGATTTACTCTCAGTGGCAGTTTTGCATAAGAAATTGGACGTTTTTTTGTCTGTTCATCATTCCAAGTGATAATGTAACTGTTACTTCCTTAATAATAAGGGGATGATTGAACTGCTAAAAGTAAATCACAAAGCATGTATACATTTCAACTGTCTATGACCTCTGTGTCATACGGGACTCAATCAAGTTATTTATTATAAATTACTCATTTACATTAGTTTCCAAATTTGATAAAAAAAATCAGCATTACCCAGAATCACAGACAGTGATGCTGAATTGAGTCAAGAAATATGACATTTAATGATTTTGCCTAAAAAAAGACAATGTTATCTTTGATAAAGTTATCAGAATGAGAATAGTCATTTAGTGTGCAGTATATTGACTTGAACAGGATTAATTTAATTTTTGAAGTGTTCCTTTACAGGGTTCTGTGCTGAAATAATGAAATAAAATATTTCTTTTTCTTCTAAAATTTCACTTTATCAATACACCGTTTCAGATCATTCAAAGAATCTTCATCTGTTGTAGTGGCACATTACAGTGATATACCACTGAAATGTTAGCCCAGTCCAAAAGACATAAAATATGTGAATAGAAGTTTGTGCTGCATTCACATACTATGTAACAGACAGGAAATGTGAGCTTCTTAGTGAAAAATTACACATGAATGAACCTTTAAAGAGTTGCTCATACTAAAGGGAAAAAAAACCGAAGAAAATCAGAGCTATTCCTTAACGGTATTTGTGCTGATTGAGTATCAAATCAAAATGATCCTCATATCTCCCTTGATATGGTGACAAGGACTTCATGTGAACACAACAAAGTGGGAAATTAAGATGTCACAAGTGGTTTTTTTATCTTCTTGGTAAAGTGTTTCTCCTTTTGGCTAATAATAGTTCATCTAAATGGAAGTATTACCCTTGTTCAGGTTAACAGATTAGATCACACAAACCTTTGCCATTAAAAATGATGACTGATAACATGTCTTGTTCTATCTTTGGACGGACCCCCCAAATGATTTCCTCTCACCGCCAGTCAGCTCAGTTTTTCCCTGCTGGTGCAGCTGCATGCTTGTTTTGTATATGGTAATACAATGTACATGCTCTACTTTTGCATTTCAGAAAAGTATTACAAAGGTTTTTAGAACAATTTGTTATCTTTTTTGCTTGAAATGGTCTCAATCTGAGCTATATTTTAACACCCTTCAGCCATGTCACCGAAGTCTTCTGTCCTGCTTTTGGTTGTAAATGAAGCAGACTTAGTTTGCCTGAATGTGTCTATTTACATGAACAAAATATATCAATGTAACTCTGTAAAAGTCTTTACAATGCAGCAAGGCAAATTTCCCAACATAAACTAGTGCATTATATAATTTAAGCATAATCTCCCTGATTTATATGCCCTCCCTCTTTCTCTCGCATCAATAAAAAAAACTACAGTATTTCTCATTTAGGCAAAAAGCTTAAATTTGACAGGATAGTACCTCTAAGTAAGTAAGTATTTGCTCAGAAAGCATATTTTGATATATAAATATTTAAGAGTACAAAATCCCCCTACAATAGAAAAACTAAGTACCCCAAAATCTCAAAAACTGCCTTGACAGATTTGATTGAAATTTGATGATTTTATATAAAAAAATATCATTTACTGACACTTTTTTATTTCCTTGATAATCTTTTTATTTATTGATATTTGTTAATATTATGTTAACTTACATGTTTTGTGTGGCGCAGAAGGGGAGCTTTATTCAAAAGAAGAATGCAGCAGAAGCAACACTGTCACTAAACTGGAGTTCACCATCAAATTGAAGAAGCCCTGCATTTAAATTCTGCTTTACATATATGGCAAGTGCCCTACCTTTTCTGGTTTTGCCTGTTTTTCATAGAAATTAAGTTACTGTAAGTATTTAATATTAAACTACTGTTCATTTCTTCATGTGAAGTTCTAAGCCTAGACTGCACCAAACTCCCTGCCTCTCCATTTCCTACTTTAAACAATCTTCCACTAATGTACATATACACCTCCCTAATACATTTTGTCCAATTTTATCCAATTACTGACCAGGCCTACACATGCTTATCTTGAGGCGAGTTACCTGTTCTGAAGTGCAGCTGGTACGGCTGTTGACCTGTGGAAGGTAGTGTCTTTCCTGAACTCAGTTTTGTGCTTTTGGGGTTCCAGCTGTTTTAAAACTCTTGTAAGTTTTTTAGTTAATTGAACAGTTTTGGTCATTTTAACATGCTCCACTCAATCTCTCAGAATCAGCATTATAATCGTAAAGTCAGGGGTAAGCGATCAGAGTTGGGCCTGACTCATTCAGCATTATTTCAAAGATTTTGGTAGGATTACATGCTTTGCCACTGAGCTCCTAATAGGTTGCTTTACAGTTCAAAGTGCACTCTTAAAATTAATGGTTCTTTAGTGGCATTTTACGGTTCTTTACTGAGTTCTACGGCTCCTCATTGAGCCATTGTCTGACAGAGGAAACTTTTCATTCTGGGAAAGGTTGTTTGCATGTGAAGTTTGTTCTTTGTGCCTTGAAAAACTTCCTAATATGTAAATGAATGTTAAGTGGTGTGGTGTCTCTGAGACAAAGAATCTGCTCTGGTATCTGGAAGGTTGCTGGTTCAAATCCCACTACTGCCAGAAGGGATCCTCCTCCATTGGGCTCTTGTGCAAGGTCCTTAATCTAAAAATTGCTCCAGGGGTGCTATGCAATTGCCAACCCTGCGCTCTGACCCCCAAAGGTCATGCAAAAAGCCAATTTTCCCTTGGGGATTAATACAGTGTACCAAAAAATAAAGAAACCTGAAAGCTTTAATGTATATCATGATATTGCTTGTGATTCACATATGCATGCTTATGCACACTTGGAACAAAGCTGTTTATGTGCATGTCGATTTGCATTAATGTGCCTTGCTTTGATACTCATTACCTTAAGTGGAGTGATGGGGAAATATATAAATGTGTGTATTACCTCATGCATTTTAAGGGCATTTAAAGTTTTGTGCAAATTTCAAGAAATGGTTGATTGTGAGATACCCAAATCATGGCTATTGCAATACTGCTTTTTACATGTATCATGTACCATCTCTTTCATTTTGGCTGACAGCACATGGCTTCTCTGTGTAGATCAGCAATCTCACAGCATACAAGATTTATAACAAATATTATTCTACCCCTGTCAAATCCATATTTTATGAGTTCATTGTCATTGAGTTATTCCAAAATATTAAGCCTTTCCCAGTTTGTACATGCTAATCTCTGCCTGTATGCAATCCTCTGGAAGTACCTAGCAAGTTAGGAGGGAGTTTATGAGCTCTCTTAAATCCTTGTGAAGCTGGGAGTAGTTTTCTAAATTAGGAAAACTAATAAAAGGTTTTTGAGCCAGTTAAGACCATTTTCATACTCTTGAGACAATTAAAAAAAATATTGGCACTGAACTGTTACTCGACTATTCTAGGGTATTAAAATTGTTGTTTTGAAGCCATTCCTGTGTAGCTCGGGCTTTATGATTGGGGTCATTCTTTAACAAATCTTCCAGCAGCCATGGGTAGAAGCAGCCACAAAATAAATTTCCAGAGGCAAATGTTCAAGGAATTGTATTATTCTTTCTGCAGCTGAAATAATCTGTCTCAGTATGTTAGAAATAACTAAATTTATGCTGATGAGATGAATGTACAGTACTAAACTTAGCAGTACAACATCATGAGCAGTAGGATAACATACAGTTTATGCAGTTTAATGATGTCGGAGCATTTTGACGAAGGAGAACTCCAGAAGATTATTTGCCCATGAAAACTAAGATTTTTAAGAAATCATGTTTCTGCCTTAACTGATTTATTCACCTTAATTCAGTTATGTGTGTGAATGTAAACACACTCATTTAGAGGTCATGCTTCCACTGTTTTTCTATGCATTCTTGAAGGTGTTGAATGTGCAGCATTTTTTCTTTTTTTTTTTTTACATGCAATGTTATAAGTTTTTTGAGATCCTTGATAAATTTAATCCTAAGTAAACAAAGGTTCTATTTGCTCAGGCTTCACTTCCATACAGGTCACTGGGTTCCACAACAAATAGGAAATTATAATCTCCACATGGACAGAGGTGAAAAAGAGAGAGAAAGGGGATAAAGGAGTACTTACTATTATATTATGGTAGGTGAAAAGATGAAAAGCCATCCTATTAGATATGTAGTGTTTTAGACCTCACAGGAGCTTGGCATTTATTATTTTGTTCTTGGCTTAATTTCTGCTTTTTAGTTTTTCCTTTTGTGTTTTCTTTGTTGCAGTTTGTACTAGTGATAAAAGCGCCATTTTAGCTCATATGTGCCTCACTGGTTGAGGAGGGCTGCTGCAGACACCCTCTTCATTCCAGAGCCAGCAATTTTTATTTCACTTTTATTAAAGTAACAAAAAAAAAAATTAAAATACTAATAATACAAAAATTATAACAAGGGCATTGTTACATTAATACCATATATCAACAAAACAAAGATATCACACAAGGTGAATCAAAAACGTCATTTCTACAGTAAACTTTATCTAAGCCTTATTGAAGATCTGCCTATATTTTTGGCATGCCAACCTGAAATCAAGACACATTAAATCATAATTTTTAAACTTCTATTTATGTATGAATACAAACAACCTCTAACAGAATAATTACAATTATGAAAAGTTAATTAGAAAGAAAATTAGACTCTGGAAACATCCAGAAAACAGTTAAATGTTTTTAATGATATCTGTTACGATTACAGTTTCTTTTGAATTTTTTTTCAGGCATTGCTGAGGCTATAAAAATCATACAGGTGTCATTTCTTGTGTTTATCAGATAATTTAATTGTGTTTTTTTTCTTGATTGGAGCCTACAATTAGAAACTGTCTTTTATTTAATGTCTTTTTGGATGCCATTTGGTTTTGACTATGGGGACAGTCATTTCGTGGTTTCAGCCGGTATGATGCAGGTTCTGGTTGCTAAATGCTTGGCCTCTATGATCATGACATCAGAGTAGTTGAAGAAGAGTTAAAAAGACATCTTGACAGCCATTTTGTACCCGAGACTGGACTAAACTTTGCAACTCACTTTATTTGTTATTTTGATTACTAGTTATTAAAACAAAGCTCTATCTTTTAAGTTTGTGATTTGGCTCTGGCATTATCTCTCTTCAGCTTTTGGTTTTGACTGTCACTTTGCCTTGACACAGTTCCTTCTCCTGTGCCTCACTCCTATTTTCTGAACTGACTGCCCTTTTTGCAGACAGTACAATACCAACCTTTCCAAAAAAAGACTACCGGTAGATAAGTATTATAACTACATATTCATTACCTTCCAAACTTCAATGTTCTAAACCACAGATTGGTTTATGTGTATTCTTCTGTTCTTAGACATGCTTAGAAGTGGATTACAGAGTAAAGTAACTTCTTGGGGGAGTAACAGTAAATATAGTAGTGCACCAAGCAGCTGTACCCACCTCATACACTTGCAGATGTGTAATTCCGAAAAAAGCAGTGACTTCATTTTGTACTTCAAAAGTACAGATACAAAATAACAAAAATCAATACAGATTACATGCATATTCATATAATAAAATGCAAACAATAACTTTATATCTATAACCAAAAAAATGCAGTGGTGCCTTGTACTTCGAATTTAATTTGTTTCAGGAGGCCATTTGAACTCTGAATTGTCCAAATCAATTTTCCCCATTGGAAAAAATAGAAATTGAATTAATCCATTCCCAGACCCTAAACAATACCTATTTCAATAATCTTAAACAGCAAGTACACATAGTTTAAGGTAAAAGAACACTATTAAATTACCTAAATAAAAAATTAAAAGATGACAATAATGAATAAATTATGTACTGTATAATAAAATGAAAACTGCATTTACAGTACACCTTAGTGAGTAGTGGAAATGTCCAGCGTGGCTGGTGGAGAGGAACAGAAAGGTTATTGTTTGGAAGGAGTCACCTTACATAAACCCACCAAATAACTAATCCTAGTTTTCTCTCTTCCTTTTTCTCTTTGCACTACTGGTTGAGGCCGCCAGATCCTCCACATGTGTACTGCTTTCATGCATTGCAATATATTTCTTTTTCACCTCAATCGTCAAAACTACAACCTTCATCTTAAGCTTCATTGCTTCCACACTCTTCTTGGATGCCATGGTTAATAGGTAGGAGTTATATATTATATATATATATATATATATATATATATATATATATATATACTAGCAGAATATTTGGAGCGGAGAAGTAGTGTGTTAAAGAAGGTATGAAAAAGAAAAGGAAAA
>JANRMT010062841.1:51061407-51101570 GCA_026402145.1 Polypterus bichir lapradei | reverse complement strand
TTTGACAACTGTAGACCTATTTCTAACCTGCCCTTCTTAAGTAAAATTCCAGAAAGAAGTTTTTCAGCAGTCAAATAATTTGAACAAACATTCTATTCTTGATAAATGTCAATCAAGCTTTAGAACAAATCATAGTACAGAAACTGCACTAGTTAAAGTAGTAAATGACTTGCAACTCAATACAGACACAGGCCACCTATCTGTTCTTGTTCTCTTATACCTGTGTGTAGCATTTGGCACCAAAACCACAGTATTTTATAAATTGCCTCAGGCAATAAGTGGGTCTCTCTGGTGGTGTCTTAAGCTAGTTACAGTCTTAGGCCTAGTCCACACATATACAGGTATTTTTTAAAACAAGTTTTCCTCCTTCGTTCTTAAAAAAAAAAATCTACGCACATTCTGTTTTTAAAAAATTTCCATCCACATGTAAATGCAAAAATCTGCTGTCAGTGTTGACAACACTGAGACGCGATCTCATTCTCTGTCTTTCCTTTGATGTTCAGGCAAAGCAGCTCACTCAAAGACAACAGTAATGTCCTTGACAAACTAAAATTCTCTCATCATTCTTCAGCAATAACCACTTCGTTCTCAAGGTTGTCCCACCAACTAGAAGTCCAACTGCGTCTCGTCCAAAACAAGCAAAGTTGGCTGCAGGGGCAATGTTAACAGAGGGATCAATGTAGAACTGAAGTCCATAGCACATTCTGACACCTCTGTTGCTCATTATAGTGATCAAGTAATTGTACATTTAAATGTAAACATGTACGGGTTGGTCTCGTCTGTTGCAACAGATGGACGTCTGAAGCAGAGCTCCGTTAGCAGCGGTGTTATTTTTTTATATTATTTCCTTATTATCTGGAGATATCCTGTATTTATCCAAACCGAGGGTTCTACTACAGTATATGCAAGCATATATAAACATGGTTGGCAAGAAAGGGGCTCAGAAAGAAATGGAAAAGAAAACTATAGCTACATCCAAGCCCAGACTGACAAGTCCACGTTCAAGGTACAGCCTTTCAGAGACTGACCTGGAACAGATGGGCGAAAGCCCAGACTCCTCTGGACCACGGTCCGCTGCATCACCTCCAGATAAGAGCGAAATGGGGAGCGAATGTACGAGTGACGCAGGTCACGATAGCTCGCCGATTGGAGAAGATCATTTGAAACTGGAAAAGGCCTTGCAGTTCGCGCTTTCACCTACTCCACGGAAGCTGGGAACATTGGCTGTAATAGAGCCAGCCGCTTCACCTACGGTGCACGAAAGCAGAAATGATCTGTCCGAACTGAAGGTGATGATCGCTGAGCTCAATCAAGATATAAAGAAAAGCGAGAAGGCAAGTAAGAAGCTGCGTTGGGAGCTGCAGCAGGATAATAAATACTCGGAGAAACGCATATATATTCACTTTGAGGTGGCCTTTAAATGTATGCTGGATAAAATTGAGGAGCACATTCAGGAAAACACGTCTAAACTGAGCACATTTGCTGATCAGCTGGAGGATGTTAAGCAGACATTCACGACTCAAATTGAAACAGCCGAAAATCTAGCATCCACCGCTCATGGAAAAGCAACAGCTGCCAATTCCAAATGCAAAAAACTTGGAGACAGACTTGCTGCTCTGAAAGATGGAAGCAGAAGGAATAATATTAGAATCGAAGGTCTACCTGAGAATCGTGAAAGTCCAAACCCAGTGAAATTCACAGCTGAACTATTCTCTGAAATAATTGGAGAGGACTTTAAATTAGATACCGAGATAGCAGCAGTTTATCGCATATGCAGATCAAATACCTTTACACCTAAGTCTTTTATTGTCCGCTTCAAGAGATTGTTATGTAAGCTAGATGTGATGGCACTCCTCAGACACAAGCAAGAGATTATATTTGAAAATAACCACATTTGTATTTTCCCTGATTTCTCTCCCGCAACAGCTGCTAAATGTGCAGCATTCTACAACATTAAAGTCAAAGTCAAAGTGAACTTTATTGTCATCTCAACCATATACAAGTATACAGATACACGAAATTGCGAAGCTCAGGGTCCACAGTGTAACAACATGACGTGCAAATAATAAATTACAAATAGAATTAAAATTTAAAAATTTAAAACTTAAAGATTAAAGATTAAAACACAAACAAGACAAGACATTGTGCAAAGATATAACAAAGAAGTAGCAGCAATATTGATGTGTAAGATATGTAATATAATAAATAAATAATAAATAATAGATATAGATAATACAGGAATTATCAGTGTATGATAATAGTTGCTTAAGACGTGTGTAAACAATGACAGGTCAGAATGTTTCACAGCAGAAGGATAAAGAGTGACAAAATCCTTAAAGGTCAGTGTGAGATTTTCATGTTTTTTTTTTTTTTCCTACATGCACACTTATCTTTGCAGGAAAGTGGTTTTCATGTTTAAAAGTTCTGTTTTTTTAGAGGTGGTTGAGGCTGTGTGGAAGGTCCCAGGGGGCAGCCTAGTGTTAAGGAATCTAACAGCTTGGGGGTAAAAACTCTCCTGCAGCCTGGCAGATTTGGCTTTGATGCTGCAATATCTTCTCTTGGATGGCAGAAGTGTGAAAAGTCCATGTGAGGGGTGTAAGGGGTCCTGCACAATGCTGCAGGCCTTGTGGACACTGCATTTCTAAAATATGTCCTGTAGTGAAGGGAGAGGCACCCCAATAATATTCTCTGCTGTCTTCACTATCCTTTGCAGGCGCTTGCGGTCGGATGTGTTGCAGTTGCCATACCAGACAGTGATGAAGCTGGTCAGAACATTTTCAATGGTGCCTCTGTAGAACATGGCGAGGACAGAAGGGGCAAGACGTGCTCGCTTCAGCCGCCTCAGGAAATGTAGTCTCTGCTGGGCTTTCTTGATTAGTGATGAGGTGTTATGTGTTCACGTAAGTTCCTCAGTTATGTGCACACCGAGGAACTTGGTACTCCTAACAATCTCCACATCTAAACCGTTGATGCTGATTGGGATGTGGGCAGGACGTGATTTTCTGAAGTCCACGATTATCTCTTTTGTCTTGTCGACATTGAGAGATAGATTGTTGTCTTTACACCATGCAGCCAGTCGTTGCACCTCATCTCTGTATGCTCTTTCATCATCCCTGCTTATCAGTCCCAGCACCGTCGTACCATCTGCAAACTTGATGATGTGATTGGTGTTGTGCGTGGCGGTGCAGTCGTGAGTCAGCAGGATGAAGAGCAGTGGACTAAGCACACAGCCCTGCGGTGCTCCAGTGCTCAGTGTGATGATGCTGGAAGTGTTGTAGCCCATCCGAACTGACTGGGGCCTCTCTGTCAAGAAGTCCAGGATCCAATTGCAGAGGGTGGTGTTCAGGCCCAACCTGTTCAGTTTTACAACCAGCTTTTGAGGGATGATTGTGTTGAAGGCAGAGCTAAAGTCTATGAATAGCATCCTAACATATGTGTATTTTTTATCCAGATGTGTCAGGGTGAGGTAAAGGGCAGAGCATATGGCATCCTCAGTTGACCCGTTTGAGTGGTATGCAAACTGAAGAGGGTCAAGGGAGGCAGGGAGATTAGTCTTTATGTGTGACATGACTAAACTTTCGAAGCACTTTATTATGATTGGCGTGAGTGCAACTGGTCGGTAGTCATTCAGGCATGTCACTGATGACTTCTTCGGCACTAGTATGATGGTGGTCGACTTGAAGCATGCTGGGACTGATGACTGGCTCAAAAATGTGTTGAAGATGTCTGTGAGGACACTAGCCAGTTGACTGGCACATTCTTTGAGCACACGACCAGGTATGTTGTCAGGTCCTGAAGCCTTGCGTGGATTGACTCTGGATAGAGTCCTCCTCACATCTGTTATGTTAAGTTATTAAACAGTGGTTACGGCAAGTAGATATCAAATACAGCCTCTTATATCCTGCCAAACTAAAACTGGATATTCAAGGCCAATATTACGTCTTCGCCAGCAAGGAGGAAGCAGAAAAGGAATTAAGAAAGCTGATCCCGACACTATTCTGAAACACAATAGTGAGTCACATCCTGTCAGGACATGGCAAGGAGATATCACCTGCTGTCTGATCTATTTGTAATGATACGGGTATTATAATTATACATCCTTTTTATTACTTGGACACTTTCTGTTTATGTTTTAATTACAGTTATAGACGTGTGTGTGGAAGAAATTAACCTTTTTTTTTCTTACTACCCTAAAGGAGACAGTTTAACATCATACCCTTGGTTTATTGTTATTATTGCATTAAGACTTACTATGCTTATCCTGGACCACTTTCTAACACCATTCCCTGGGTTTATTATCTTAATACTTTAAGATTGATGAAGATTGTATTTTATGCTTATAGTTTGTTATTATTTCATATCTTTCCCACAGGAATAAATTAGAAACCAAGAAAGTATCAGAGCTAAAAAGCGAAATTACTAGAATAGATGAAGAACATGCCAGGCTTCCAAACAAGGCTCTACATAGAAAAAGGCAGGCTCTGCATTCAGAACTCAACCTCTTGACAACTAAAGAAACTGAACAACTAATTTATAAATCCAGACATCATTACTATGAACACGGAGAGAAAGTTAATAAGCTCAACAAATCCATAAGCAAGAAGTTCGCAATGCAATCCCAGTAATCACCAACAAGAATGGAGACAAAATCATTGACCATAAAAATATAATGCACACATTTAGAGTCTACTATAAATCCTTATATTCTACTGAGGTTAAAGAAGACAACACACAATCTAATACATTCCTGAATATATTACAGATACCACAAATAGATACTTTTAGTGAGGAGCAACTTGATAAACCTCTGGTGCTATCAGAATTACTAGATGCTATAAAGTCACTTCAAGGCGGGAAAGTAGCAGGCCCTGATGGCTACCCTGCAGAATTTTATAAGAAATTCTCCACTCAACTAGCTCCTCTCCGATTAGCAACATTTACAGAAGCTAGAGAAAATCACATTCTACCTCAAACTTTTTGCCAAGCATTAATCACCGTCTTTCCTAAACAAAATAAGGACTTATTACAATGTGCATCATACAGACCAATTTCACTTCTGAATAATGATGTTAAGATACTCTCAAAAATTACAGCTAGAAGGATGGAGAAAGTGCTGCCTTCGGTAATATCACAAGATCAAACTGGATTTATCAAGGGTCGACACTTAACATTCCAATCTTCGACGCCTGTTCAATGTAATATACTCACCAACAAAGTAAAACACCCCAGAAATATTATAATCATTGGATGCAGAAAAAGCATTTGACATAATTGAATGGAAATACCTTTTCACTACATTAGAGAAATCTGGGTTTGACTCGAACATTTGTGATTGGATCAAACTACTATATGCCAATCCAGAAGCTTCAGTTTGTATTAACAACATTTGTTCAGACTACTTTAAACTAGAATGTGGTACCAGACAAGGATGCCCCTTGTCACCACTGCTATTTGCAATCGCCATTGAACTACTGACGGTTCACTGTCGAAATGCTGATCAGATACAAGGGATCAGAGAAGGACAGGAACAGAAAATTTCTCTATATGCAGATGATATGGTACTGTATATATCAGACCCACAAAATTCTGTGCCTTCAGTCTTAACAGCACTTACAGAATTTCAAAGGATCTCTGGTTAATTTGAATAAAAGTATACTCTTTCCAGTGAATTCTCAAGCATATAATATTAGATTAGAGACCCTACCTTTTATCATTGCAGATCAGTTTAAATACCCATGGGTAAAAATCACAAGTAAACACAAAGCTCTTTATCAACAAAATTTCACCGTCTGCATGGAAAAAATTAATCATGACTTGCATAGATGGTCAACCCTTCATTTCACTCTAGCTGGAAGAATTAACATTGTTAAGATGAATATCCTTCCTAAGCTTCTCTTTTTATTTCAAAACATTCCAATATACATCAATAATTCATTTTTTAAGCAATTAGATTCAACAATAACCTAATTTATTTGGAACACAAAACATCCACGTATCCAAACATCAATCCAACAAAGACTTAAGGCAGAAGGTGGCATGGCTCTACCCAACTTTCAGTTTTATTACTGGGTAGCAAACATATAAGCTATAAAAACCTGGACACAAATAGATGAACATACACATGCTTGGTCCGCCATAGAAGTAAAATCCTGCAGTACTTCTTTATATTCCCTGGTTTGTGCCCCAATAAATTCAAGTTATCTGCAATATACTAATAACCCAATTGTGCTTCAGTCACTCAGAAAATGGAACCAACGTAGAAAGCATTTTAAGATGGAGAAGCTGTTATCTGTGGCACCTCTGCAAGAGAACCACCTCTTTCAACCATCGCAAACATATGCAGTTTTTAATATCTGGAAAAGATTTGGAATTAAATTGCTTAGAGATCTTTATATAGACAACATCTTTGCATCCTATGAAGAATTACATTCCAAATTTAACTTTCCAGCTACACATTTCTTTCACTATCTCAAATTAGGAACTTTGTTAAACAGAACCTGCCCGATTTTCCTCATCTTGCACCCTCATCCATGCTGGAAAAAATATTGCTCAATTTCAAGGACTTAGACACCATCTCTGCAATATATAAAATTATTTTACAGTCCCTCCCTTTCAAAGATCCAAGAGGACAATGGGAAAAAGATCTCTTATCAATATATCAGAAAAGGAGTGGAAAGTAGCAATGCAGAGACTTTACTCGAGCTCCATATGTGCAAAGCATACAATTATTCAACTCAAAATTATATATCGAGCACATCTGTCTCGCCTAAAACTGTCCAAAA
The DNA here is from genome assembly GCA_026402145.1 of Polypterus bichir lapradei. NCBI lineage: Eukaryota > Metazoa > Chordata > Cladistia > Polypteriformes > Polypteridae > Polypterus > Polypterus bichir. The sequence goes on along the minus strand of JANRMT010062841.1, from coordinate 51,094,788 downwards.
TGTTTCCAGGGCAAGATCCAACCTGCGAATGCTGCAATCAAGTCCCAGCCTCACTGGGTCACATGTTTTGGGCCTGCACCAAATTAACATCATTTTGGACCAAAATTTTTAAGTGCCTTTCAGACAGCCTTGGTGTCACAATCACTCCTAACCCATTAACAGCTGTGTTTGGTGTTCTTCCAGACGGGTTCAAAGTGGAGAAAGACAAACTGTGATTGCATTCACTACACTTTTGGCACACAGACTTATTTTGCTAAACTGGAAGAATCCTAACTCTCCTCTTTTAAGTCAGAGGGAAACCAATGTTTTATACTATTTGAAATTGGAAAAAAATCAAATATTCAGTTAGAGGATCTGTACGGAATTTTTTCAAAACCTGGCAGGATCTAATCAATAATATTTTAGAATAAGCTCTTAAAGCACAGAGGAAGCAATTATCTCCACATTTCTTTTTCTTCTGTATTCATCTCTATTGGCCTATTAAACTCATCAAATTAGGTATGTTTAAAAACCTTAAGCTTTATCCTGTTGGCCATGCTCTCTCTCTCTCTCAGGGGTGGGGGTTGACTAGTTTTCAATCCTATTTTTTTGTAAAATTTAATCGATTTGTATGGAATGATTACAATAAAATTAATAAAATTAAAAAAAAAAAATAAATAAATAAATAAATGTAAACATGTACAAAAAGTTCACTTAACAAGGTTAAAACTAGCAGTACTTTAGCTACATCTGTCACTGCATGAAATTGCCTTGTGTAAACAAAACAAATAATGTTGCACACACTGACGTCAAGCAAAGAAGATTCCATTGCACACTCTTGATATTACAAGCCATAAACTCAGTTTTTCCTGTCTACACGTTGTAAGAAGGATGCCGTATAGTGTCCGACCCGACACTGATTCACATGGGAGGCACGGGTAAAATAAACAAAATATTTATTTTTCTTCAGCTGGAGGGCACGTCTTCCCCGTAATCCCTCCAGCCACAATACAGTCCCAAGCACAGTATACAAATACACACCAAGCACTTTCTTTCTCTTGATACCACCACTCCTCCTCAGCAGGGTTTGTCCTCCTCCCACCCGACTCTGGCCGCCGAGTGGTTGTCGCTGGCTCCCTTTTATTGGGTACCCAGAAGTGCACCAGGTGGTTGATTGGTGACATCCGGCTGCCCTTCCGGGTAAGGCGAAACCAGTGCCCAAAAGGGGCCAGCAGCTCCTGCTGCAGCACCCCCTAGAGGCACCTGTGGAACCCCAAAGAGCTGTACAGAACTCCAGCCCCCATGAAGCCCTGGGGGAGTCCGAGGCACTGCTGCAACCCAGGGAGGCTGCCATCTAGCGTCCAGGGGGAGATACTGGGCTTCCCACCCTTGTCCCCCTTGCAGATGTGGTGAAGAGGTGTCCCGGCCAGCCATCCGTCATAACGTAAACCATAACAATGTAAGATGCCAAAATTTATTCACAATTTTGTTTTTAGTCAGCTAGATTACTGTAACACACTCCTAATAGGACTACCCAAGAATGACTGCAATTGGTTGCAGTTAGTTCAGAATGCAGCAAGAAGAATCTTAACCAGAAAAACAAAAATCTAAGCACATCTCACCAGTCATAGCATCATTATATTGCTTACCCATTTCCTTTAGAATTGATTTTAAAATAGTAAGAATGGTTTATTCATCTTTAAATAACATTGCTCCTTCCTATATTTAGGAGTGCCTGTCTCCCTATATTTCAAGTAGTAACTTTAACTCTTCTAACAGTGGTGTGCATATTATTCCAAGAGGTAAGCAAATAAGAAGTGGTAAGATGGCCTTTTGCTGTTATGCACCAAAAATCTGGAATGCTTTACCAACAGACATACACCAGGCTAACACTGTGTAACTTTTTAAGAACTCCTATAAACACACCTTTTTAATACATCTTTATCATAGCTTCATTTTAGTTGTACTGCTAATACACTAGACATGTAGAGAATTGTCATATTTTTAAAGGATTTGCAAACATTACTAATCTCAACATTTTTCCCCTGTTTTTCTGTGGTGACGTTTTGCATTACCACCACCTGAATGAAGCACTGTGCAGCCACCTGTGTTGCTCTAATGAAGGAGGGGGCCCAGCTGTTTATGAGACCAGCTGTATCAAGTCCTCTGGGAAAAAGCCTGGTAACAATGAGGAATTAAGAACATTTTTGTTAGGTAGAATACCCAGTGGGCCTAGGTGGTATTTTGGCATTGGAATCCCTGCAGATTTTGTTTTTTCTCCAGCTTAAATAGTTTTTTTTTCTGTCCTCCCAGCCATCAGACTTTATCATTGTGCTAATCTTTAGAAATGTAGAATACAAAATTATAGATAAGAACTCTACTGTTCTACTAATTACATATCTTTGTTAGGTAAGTTTGTTTTTATTTATTTTCTATTACTTATTCATTATTATTCTTTTCTAATTTAATTTATTTTTCTTTCCTTGTAACTATTTCTTTAAAATCTTGTAAAAAATGTTGAGCTACATACAGTGTAAGAAAATTAGCTATAGAAATAAATTTTGTCATGGTAAAGACTGGATTAAATGTATGAAATCATTCATTCCTAAAACCAATACCCACCTGAAGGCTATTACCATTGTTAAAATGCTTAATTCAAAAGTAGTTCCTCTGAAGCAATCATTTTAAAATATAAGTCAACCCACAAAGCATGACAATCTAATACAGATACAATGTAGATAATCAGATGATTTATATAAGAGTAGGTAATGAAGCATCCTGCAGTAAGTTGCATCTCAGTACAAACTTTTAAACTGCAACACAAGCAATGATCTGTTGTTTACATAATATAACCGTGCAGTTTTACATTTGGCAGCTCCACTGAAAAACAGTTACTGTTAATGGCAAAGTAATTTTTTTTTTATCTGATAAGGCATTTACTGCATGGCAGCAAGTTATGCAACAGAAAAATGAACCCTATAATATAGGTAAGTAATTGCACTCTATGGATCTTGCCTGCATATCATCCAAGTGTTAACATTAAATTCAAACCATTTTAGCTTGCGCTTCAAATAGTTGCACCTACAAAGTTAACTGTAATTTTTGGAAGAGAAATCTTCACCATTATATTTTGCCAAATTACAAAACTTGAATAATTGTCTTATTTTTGGCTCCTTAACTGAAAAATACTTTCAGCCTGGCTTGCAGCAAAATCATTGACAACACCTACATTTGTGAACATTAACATGGAAGTGTTATTTCCACAAAATCAAACCAAAAGAAAGAATGACAGGAAAGAGGGCATTAAAAATAGGTGCAGAAATGTTTAGATTTATTTATCAGATTTATATCTTCAGCAGAGCTCTGTCATTAAACATAACATTAATAGAGAAAGTAACTAATAAAACATTTTAAACCATTAGGAGTATATAAATCAAATCAAAACATGTATGAACTGTCACTGAGAATACGTTTGTCTTTTTGAAATAGAACCACACCTCCAGTATAATAAATAACACTAAAGAAAAAGACAATAGTTCAGTGACCTTTAGAAATAAATGAACTGTGTTGTATACTTCAGTGGAGTTTCATGCTTTTTCATCGACTGACAAGAACAGTGAGGGTTTACACAAAGATAGGATACATAAATTTAACACTTCATGTTACTGTATAAAGGAGAACAATGAAATCTGTTAGCTCTAGGGATATTGTCTATGTCACTTAGTAATGAATATATATATGGGTGGTCAAAAAATAAAAAAAACAGATTAAAATTCTCCACAAAGCTAATTTTATTCTTTATCATATTTATAAGAAACACACATCATTTTCATGGAAAAAGAAAAAAAAAACAACTAGAGTCATTCCATTTTACTGTTTTATGCCATCTGAACTGAACAGACTTCAAGGTTTACATTAGCACTGCCTTTGATAAAATTGGAAAATTCTTGTGGTGGTTTAGGACCAGTTGAAGAATGAACTGTTCGCAAAATTCATTGAAGATTGGATCATCTGTCCACTGTTCTAGTAATTTCTTGAGAAAGATTAGGACATTTCTTTGTGTTTTTCCATAAAGACATCAAAAAAGGATGTTGTTCTTTCTGTTACTAGACCCACCAAATCCAGCTGTTCAGATTCTCCGGTCTACTTAAGATGTTTAGGAATTTCTGATAATGGTTGACACTGCAGGCTTTGCACGATCCTTTCCTGTTATCAAAAAGGGCTAAAACCGAAACTCCAACTTACTATTACAATGTTCTGGAAACTTCCATCTGCTGCCAGAATGTTCTGGACTCTCAATGTTTAGTACTGCAATGTTTTATTTCTTCTTTTTTTTTTGTTTACTAATCAGATAGCCAGTTAAAAACTCTGTACAAGAATATATACATATTGACAATACAAACAAAATGTTCAAGGTGGATTGACCTCTAAATGCTTTACAATCAGGTAGGAATTTGACAGGTAAGAAACCTAGAACTTTTTGACTTGAACTCTAAGAGGAATGTGTGGCATATACCTAACACTACAAATCAGCCAGGCAACACCATCCAAACTAAAAATGGTGGCATGATAATGCCATAATGGTGGCATGAATATGTTAGGGGATACTTTTCACCGGCAGTGACTAGAAATCTGATCAGGACTGATAGCAAGATGAATGTTGCACAATACAAACAGATCCTAGAATAAAACCTGTTCTCTATAAATAATTATCAGTCACAAACTCACATATTTAAGTTCAAAGAACTAGCAAATACAAATCATGTTTTGATTCACCTAAAGTTAAATTAAAATCCAAAACAAAATCAGGTAAAGTAAAAGGAAGCCAGTATGGAGTAACACATTACGTAGCAAAACTGACAATTCTATTGCATAACTTCAACAAATAAAAAAAAAATAGTAACATATGCTTTTAAGAGTATTCAAATAGTTTAAAGTTAAATTGAATATGCTTACTCAATACATTCATTCCTTCATTCATTGATTTGTTGATTTCCATATTCTTTAATATTATCCAATAGCATCATTCTCCATCTTGAATACAACTCCTCTCGCCCTCTAATCTCCCGTTCATGATATCTGTTACCATTGTTTCATTTCTAAGAACATGTTCCAACAAACCCTTCTTTTTTAATAGAATTGATCTACTCAGTGCCCTTTCCTCTCCTACTTTTCTCAGTACCACCTCATTACTCATCATTTCTGGCCAGCTTATTTGCTCGATTTTTCACCAAAACCACATCTTGCATGCATCCAAAATCGGATTGTGGAAAGACTTTTGATTTGTTGAACCCATCTTTGGCTATTTCAAATCTTGCTTTAACTTCTTTTTCATGATAAACATCTGTGAATATACTCCCAAAAAATTTAAATTGATATTCCTTGTAACACTTTTAAATCTTACTTGCAACCTATCATATCTGTTCTTTCCAACCTTCACAACCTCGGTCATCTTTACAGTAGCTTTCTTTAAATACTGTAAGTGAACTCAATAAATATAAATTACTCTACTAAAACAACTACTGGAATGCAAAATCAGTTATTCTTTAGAAATTTGAACATACTGTGAATAAAGCATAAAAGGTTCAAATGCAATTAAAACCATCATTCTTTTCCATATTATCTGCAAACTAGCAAAATACCCGCGCTTCGCAGCGGCGAAGTACTGCATTAAAATTTTTATTAAGAAGAAAATTAAACCTTTTTAAACTGAGGGAAAATATGCCAATAATTATTTGTTAAGGATCTCTTTGTATACCATGTTGTCAGTTCGGCCCTCCGGTTGTAACATGACCAAGCTGTGCGCTGAGCTTACTCTTGAGCATGTAACTTACAGTTGGCCATGTGAACAGTAATCTTGTCTGAAATCTCACAGCTTGGATTGCTGCTGTCATAATCGGTTTGAGTTTCATGGTTTGTTTCAATTACGACAGTATTTGCAGGATTTGTTGTGTTGAAGTGACATTCGGCATCTGTCAAGCATTGTAAGCACACAACCGGTTTCATCGATAAAATCACATCCAGCTTTTGAGAGTTTCAACATTCATAAACATCAAAGTGTCCACTACTGAAATCGTCACCTGTGAATCTAAGATGTTTAAGAGGCATTGGCGGTTGTTGAAAGGTGTAAAATATTTGGCCATTTCGGTACACTTGAAAGCGACAACCGAACAATTCAGCGGCAGCCATCAACTCACATGCAGAACCATAGGTGAAGGGCTTAAGCATTTAACTCTTATAGTGCTCCTGTGTAGTATAATTATCTCCTGTACCGTCATCAGTCCACACCTTGAACCTGTCCTAGTCATTTAATACATAAGACACAATGTTCCTCCGGATATCAAGAGTGAGCCTGATATGGCCGTGCAATATGTAACAAAGAGAATGGAAAAGGTAGGTGCTCTCTCCGGGCATGGAAACCACTCGGTAAGTGACAGTTCTTTGATCGATAGTGATCATCTCGATAGACATGGTAATGGGGGTTGGAATGATAAAGGAAATGGATACCTGAGCAATGTAAAGTAAGTCTAAAATACCTATACAATAACTATAATTGTAATAAACAAACAATAAAACAGCGGAGAAGGCTGTAGTTATCAGTAGGGAGACGTGAATCCCGTGGCAAAGCAAGGAAGGGAATGTAGCGACGGACGGTCTTATATAGGCAGGCAGCCAACAACGTGGGAGGCGTTGGGATGGGGGACCCAACGCCATCTCACACGGTGACCGAGCTGCAGGCTATGGACGTGTATATGTACGTAAGTAGGATTCAGTTAGCGTTGGGAACCCGTGTACCAAATTTCTTGAAGATGGGCCCATAAGTAACAAAGACTGTTGAAAAGTTCAATATGGCGGCCGACAGTGGCATCATACCACCGAAATAAGTACGTACATTGGTTTCGGTTAGTGCAGGGAAGCCACCTACCAAATTTCGAGAAGATGGGGCCATAAATAAGAAAGTTCAATATGGCTGACGTTGTTGACCGTTATGACTGTTACGCGTAGAATTTCGAAATGAAACCTGCTTAACTTTTGTAAGTATGCTGTAAAGAATGGGCCTGCCAAATTTCAGCCTTCTACCTATACGGGAAGTTGGAGAATTAGTGACGTTTGGAAAATTCAATATGGCGGCTGACAGTGGTGTCATACCACCTAAATAAGTACGTACATCGGTTTTGGTTAGTGGAGGGAAGCCACCTACCAAATTTCGTGAAGAAGGGGTCAGTCTTCTACCTACACGGGAAGTTGGAAAATTGGTGACGTTGGAAAGTTCAATATGGCGGCCGACAGTGGCGTCATACCATCGAAATAAGTAAGTACATCGGTTTCGGTTAGCACAGGAAAGCCGCCTACCAAATTTCCTGAAGATGGGGCCATAAATAAGAAAGTTCAACATGGCGGACCTTGTTGACCGTTATGACCGTTACGTGTAGAATTTCGAAATGAAACCTGCTTAACTTTTGTAAGTAAGCTGTAAGGAATAAGCCTGCCAAATTTCAGCTTTCTACCTTCATGGGAAGTTGGAGAATTAGTGATGAGTGAGTGAGTGAGTGAGTGAGTGAGTCAGTCAGTCAGTCAGGGCTTTGCCTTTTATTAGTATAGATTTAGCTTAAGATCAATGTGCAATTAACCAAAACCATAATCACCTGTGCATATGAAGGGAAGATCTGTGTGCAAACCTGGCATAATGTCTTAGTGCTATTTAAAGTATAAAAAAATCAGAGTGTGGAAAGGAAAATTCAGTGAGTCTAAAATTATACAAATAAAAATATGAGGTCAAAGAGATATGTGAGTGAAGTAATGACAAAATATGGACTGCTGAATCAGGTAGAAATGGATGGACGTTTAAAGCTCTGTAAGCAAAGTACCACTAGTTCATCAAAATCAAGGAAGTGAACCATTCAATTCAAAACATGAAATAAATAATAAACATACTTAAAGTGTTTCTTCTTACAATTATTTGTGTTAAACATAAATAAATGAAAAAGATTAAATAATAAAAATACTTATTTATTAGACTTTTTATTTTTAATGTATGTGGTAGAAAGAGGAACAGAGAAGTGAAAAAGAGAATGCAATTATTACTGTCACACCAGAGATATGCATGAAAAAAGTGATTTTAGAATTCATGTTTTTTCAATAATTTTTGTACATTAGTTGCAACAAAAAACAATTGCACCAAAAAGCAGTGGTCTAGTTTGCATGAAATCTAGCTTACAAAATGGGTCCTGAGAATGAAATAAAAAAAAAACCAGAGAAATGGAACTAATTTTGATCAAAAATGTAACTATATATTGGGATTATTAGGATACAATAAGCTATTAAAGATGAAACAGAATTGTATTGCACTCTGGCTCAATTATAACACCAGTCCAGATGCAATCACTGATTTCAAATAGTCAAAAGCAAAAGTTCTAATAAATACATTAAGATTCATTGGGTCACTGGTCCATGTTTTGAAATATTATCATCTTAATTGCCAGCTTTAATAATAATAATAATAATAATGTATTCATATAGCAGTTGCAAAAGTCACCAGACCTACTGTCGTATTCTTCTTATAGAACTCCTAGCTCCTTCACAAAAGGGTGTGAAAATCTACCCACAATTGTTATTATTTGTTTTATAAACTAGATGTAAAAAAGTCACCAAAATAGAACCCTGTTATGTATATAGTTTCACAACCAGTGAAGATCATAACCATGATATATATGCAACAAAAAAATATATATATATTGTCACACATGTGCGATTAGGAGGCAGTCAAAGAGCCTAAAGGTGAGTGAAACATCGCGAGATAGAGGGTTGTCACGTGGTACTTACCTAAATCTCTTTTGCTCAACAGAAAACCTGAAGAAAAATAAATTCCTCCACTTCCGGCTTCCAAAATGGCCGCGATGACGTCACTTCCGGCCAACCATGACGACGTCACTTCCGGCTCCATCAAACCACCTCACTTCCGTCTCATCATTATGATGTTGGTTCCGGTTCCTGTTACAACGTCATTTCATGCCAACCATTTCTTGTCCCATAATCCTTTTCTCTATAAATCCGCCATTTTTGTTGAAGTAAACTGTTCACTGTTTTGATTTAAGACTCTGAATCATTTATTCTTTATTGTCTGGACGACAATATATGGGGACGGTCCCCAAACCTTTGATTTGTGTGTTGTGAAGAATTATTTGGACCAGAATATTCACCACAATATATATATATATATATATACAGTAATCTCTCCTCCATCGCGGGGGTTGCGTTCCAGACCCCCCCGCGATAGGTGAAAATCCGCGAAGTAGAAACCATATGTTTGTATGGTTATTTTTATATATTTTAAGCCCTTATAAACTCTCCCGCACTGTTTATAAATATTCCCCGCAGCGTTATACAGCATAATCCCTTTGTATTCTCTTAGATATTAGGTAAGATTCATTCAAATTATGTATATAAACACACACTGTTTATATACATTAAAACCTAAATATTATTTTAAAGATATTGAGTGTCTCCGATATCACATATGTTACAGCCATTACGATAGACAGGTCACCAGCAATAAATACGTACATTGCAAGAAAAATAGTATACAGTAAATGTATTAATTATTTATGGTTACTCACCAACAATGACACGATGACTTGTCCGATAACAATGAGTTTAATTTTACTGCACAACAAAGGAGAGCGTTACAGCCCTTGTAAAGGAGCCACTTCAGGCGATTGTGTAGCACTGCCGTTGTTCTTCTTCTGGCAGTCTTCAATCCAAATCCCTAAAGCAGATTCCATCCAGACTACTGCCTTATTACATCCACTTACAACTCGTTTTGCACCCTGGTTAAAAGGACGCTGCAGCCGTAGATTTTATATTCCTTTCCTACTTTTTAAATAAAAAGAATCGTAGCCTTCAACAAATCCAAAACGTTTACCTTTTCGGCAATCGTTAACATCTTCTTCTTGCGCTTGGGCACGGCACCTGAAGCAGTAGCAGATTGTTTTGGAGCCATAATGAAGGGCTTGACTATGCACAAAGATAAACACTAAAGAGCACAACTCTTTACACAGCGAAGCACGTTGATGCTGAATGAGCGAGATGAGACTTCCTGGTTAACGCTGCATAGCTCCTGCGTGCTCTGATTGGTTAGCTTCTCAGTCAGGAGAACTTAACTGCGTGCTTTGATTGGTTAGCTTCTCAGCCATCCGCCAATAGCGTCCCTTGTATGAAATCAACTGGGCAAACCAACTGAGGAAGCATATACAGGAAGTAAAAAGACACATTGTCCGCAGAACCCGCGAAGCAGCGAAAAATCCGCGTTATATATTTAGTTATGCTTTCATATAAAATCCGCGATAGAGTGAAGCCGCGAAAGTCGAAGTGCGATATAGCGAGGGATTACTGTATATATATATATATTTCTAAACTTGTCTAAGCTTCTTGGTGAAACTGTTTACAAGCATATCTGAACCTGCAACATAACCTACTCTTTAACTTACTGTATAAAGGAATTAATCATTGATTTACAACAGCTAAGTACAGAAAGCAGAAATGAGTATATTAGCATTATATTAATTTGATTAAACCATATATATTTTAGTTATTTTACTACTAGGCTGACCCGCCTTTTAAGGCGACCGACTTTTAAGTTGACCACTTCTTAAGGCAATTCAATATGTAGATCAATTTGATATTTTATTCAAACTCATTAATTTGGTTATATTGCATTTGAGCGGTATTACTTTAATACTCGTAGTTTCTGTTATTTTTGTGATGAAATTTAAACTTTTTTATATATTGAGAATTCCCTTTTGAACCCCCCTGATATTTACTACGCGGTGAGGCATTTGTACTCCATCAACATTAATTATTTCCAGAGACATAATTTTGTCTATTTTTCCAGTGCATCGCGCACAAAAGCAAGGGAACTCTGCTCACATCATGTCGCTTCGTACCGCAAGCTGCAAGTAGTAAGTCTGTGATAAGCGGAATACCGCTACGCTTTCCACTCACGGGACGGAAGGACAATCCTGACCCCTTTTATATAGTAAGAAAGAAGAAGATATTGCACAGTCTGGAGTAGAAAATCATCTTTTGCCTGGAAAAACGAAACTACAAATCCCATCGTGCATTGCAAAATGGATGGGGCGTGTGTGAAACTCCGTGCTACTCGCACAGTCTGAAGTAGAAAATCATCTTTTACCTGGAAAAACGAAACTACAAATCCCATCGTGCATTGCAAAATGGACGGGGCGCGTGTGAAACTCCGCGCCTGCGTAGCACTCACAGGACGGAAGGACAATCCCAACCGCTTTTATATAGAAGGATAGTATAAAAAAAGTAGCAGGTGGCTTCAACCATGCTCCAACCAGATATGGTCTTTTATAGAAATGGCTGCATTACTCCCAAAGGGTCAGGTATGATCATTAACCAATAGCCAGTCAATTAGAAATGACATCAGAAGTGTTTTTGAACTGGCTTCAAAAAGGACTACAAACTCCAGTAGAGGTTAGTAGTCCTTGAATTAGCCAAATTAAAGCCAAAACACTGCAGTGAACTCAGTACTACATTAGAAAGTAAAACTGCCTGGTTATTTGGTGGACCAGGTAGGCTTATTTCAATGTCTGGTTAAGGTGACTTGCCCTCCTGACTCATTGGCATTTACTTCATCTATCGCAAAAGGGAACGGTTTTCCTCTATTAAATTTGTAATAACATTTTAAGTCCCAATTTCCTATCATAGATGACACATGGCTAACAAGCAAAGAGGCAGAAAATGTGTAGAATTAGAGGATGTTATAGGGGAATAATGGCAGTTACAGTGATTAGAACACCTGGCTCCTACCATACTGAGTCAGGTCAAGGAAGGGGTGTTAGATGTTTGTATTCTTCTTGTATTTTCATAAACACTTATTTACCACATGTGTGTTTACCTAGACTAACATTCTTCAATTTGTTTAGTCTCAGGCTCTTCACCCTATATTTTACGCCTAAAGGTTTTCAACAGAAAGTTTTGGATTGGTCCCCAATTCTCTCATATTTTTGGTTACCCAGGTATAAAGGAAACCACTGAATTAATAAAGCAATATTATTGGAAGGGAAACATGTCTGGTGATGTTTGGAGATTTGTGTTAGCCTGTGACGTTAGTAATAGGGACCAACTGTTAGGTCTTTTGCAGCCCATTCCTCCCCAAGTTGTCTGTGACTTGCCAATACAATGGAATTTATAACAGACCTTCCATCTTCTCATGGTTGTTCTGTTATTCTTGTTTTGGCGAGTTGGTTTTAAGGTGGCTCATTTGATACGTCTACGTAAACTTTTATGAAGTAAATAGTCCGTTTGCATGGATTTCCCTCATCTATTGTTTCTGATTGTGCTCTTCCATTTGTATTTTGATTTTGTCGATTCTTTTGCAGTAAAGTTTGGTGTTTTGTTAATTTAACATTGGGCTGTCTTCCCAACTCAAATGGACAGACTGAACGGGTTAAGCAGGATTTAGAAAAGTTCCTCAGCTGCACAGTTAACTCTAATCAGTCAGATCAAAAGGATTTATTACAACCAGCAGAATCTGTCAGAGGTTTGCTTTACTATCTGACTATAGGGATGACTCCCTTAGGATGTTTGTGTGGCTTCAAGCCACCTTTGCTCAATATTTCTTCGGCTGCTTCCACCACAACTAGTATAACTGTCTACATCACAAGATTCCATTCAGAATGGTGACTTGTTTTGGAGAACATGAAATGGACTGAAAACTCTGCAAAGTGGTTTGAAGATCACAGGCATGAAGCTGCCATAGAGTTTCAGGCGAGGCAGAGGGTGTGGCTGACTTCATGAGACATTTACCTAAGGGTTTCACCTCTCAAGTTAGCACCCCAACTTATCAGCCCTTATGTGATTTGTGGACAGGTGAGATCTGGTTCTTATAAACTGGCTCTGCCTTCTCATTTTTGGATTTATCCTGTATTTTACATTTCTCACCTGTAACCTGTGTATTCAACTCCTAATTATAAGAGTGCTGATCCTTACTAACCTGTGACCGTTGATGGTGCAGAAGAATTCAAGAGGCAATACATTGTGGACTCAGGGGTTCTTGAACAGATTATCTTGTCCATTGGCATGCTGAAGGTCTAGTGGACTGTTCCTGAGTTCAGGCTAACTTGGTTCATGCCCCCTAATTGCTTGGTCAGTTTCACACATTTTCCCCAAAAACCTAACAAGCGCATCTAGAGACTATACTGCAGGGGTGGGGTTATGTCATGATACTTATTCCTATTTAATTATATTTTCCCTTGTTATTTATGTATTCATTTTCACATTACTATTATTAATTTTGAAATGGCTAGTCATCATTTTGGTTACTTCTGGTGGCCACCATTTTGGGTTCCATTTGCCATAAAGCGCTGCACAAATTACATCATTATTGCGACAGTATAAAGATCAGAACATTGGACCACATTTATCTGAGTTTTGTGGATACCTATAAACATCATTTGTGCTCTTTCTTTTATTTTAATCCTCTAGAAACTCCCAAGTACTTACTTTAGTATTAGAATTTAGACTATAATTCTTGAGTTATGATTCTGGTTTTAACGTCCTCTCAAACAGTTTTTTTTTTAGTAAGGCCTCATGGCTTTTTTAATGACTCTTCTCCTAGCAATCCCATTACTTTTGGTTGTGTTCCGGTGTTAACCATAGTAATACGGTTTACTTTTAATGGTAATTTCCAAGTTTACTGAAATACAAATTAGTTCTAACTAAAACTGATAAAACAGATCTAAAGTTCATAATTGATGACAAGTAACACTTTTTTTTATTTACCATTAGATGGAAAGGGAAAGTGGGCGGAAGTAATTCATCAGTAGCTAATGTTATACAAAATTGTGTAAATAGGTGTACTTCCATTAGAAATAAAATGTGCTGTACTTGCAAATGAAAACAGATAAGCATTCAGAATGCTTTATTTGGCATTTAAAAACATTTACTGTACATCTTTATATTTCATATATAAATAGCCATATTCTGCTTTTAGGCATACTAATACAAAGAGGTGGAAAAAGTACTAAACAATCTATTCAAGTAGAAGTATTACTATATAGATAAAATGAAAAAATATTAGGAAAAACTACTCAACCAAAAGTACAATTTAATCACTTAAAAAAAAAAAAAAAAGCAATTAGTATTAATTAACACATATCCTCAAATCATGCTGTACATTGGAAAGTACAAACAAATATACATTAAAGTAAGACACATAGACAAACAGTGTGTATAGTAAATGGTGTACTGTACTCTAATTTAGCCTGTAAGTCTATAAAATACATTTAAAAAAACGAAAATCTAAAAAAAAAAAAAAAAACACAAAGCATCCTTGCATCCAAAAATAAAGCATCCTTGCTCATTTCAACTTGTAGTTACTATTGCAGCCTTCTATCAAAACGGACCCATAATCAGTTTACTCCCTCCACTGGCATGAGATTTAACGCTATGGAAATAGATGTGTTTTTACTGCTAGAAGTTAATAATGATAATTAAAGTTCAAAAATCAACTGATTAAATGATAGCATTCCAAACATAGAACAAGTATGGCAGAAGGATCTAGAGTCATTTGGATTTCAATACGTGTAACCATTTTGATTTTTAAACCAATACACTTCCAGTCCAGCTGCCAGAGAGGGAAAGAGAAATATATAAACAGCTAATTTCCTCAAAACCAAGACAGTAAGTAAGTTACAACCAATAGCACTAGTGTAGCTAAGAAGAAAGAGGGGATGAACACTGTACATAGCACCGGTCAATCTATTAGGTGACACAGGCAAGTCTTATGAATACGCATAACATCAGAGGAGATCCAACCCCCTCACCCACTCAGTCCTCAACTGCATGTATGGATCCCACTCTACCAGGTCTTGCACCCGTAGAACATTGCTGTCAAAAATACCATATAAGGGCACAATATTTACACCTATGCCTAAGTTCCCAAAAATGCTACTGTGTACACTGACTGTACATATAGTTTAGGATATTATTCCTTTACTTTAAGGTGCCACTTATGACTGCAAATGCACTATATTGTAAAACACTGTATACTGAAACACATGCATTATAAAGTGAAATTTAGTCCCACATACTGAAATGCTTACACCATATACTGTAATGTGTACACTGTGGACTGAAACACACACACTATCGTGTTAATAAACAGTCAATTACTTTTACTCACTTTGTCAGTGTTTTCTTCTTCTGGATGTGACAATATTTACAACATATGTTGATATTTTGTCCCATACACTATATATAAACTTTTACTGACTTGACAGTAACAATTGTATGCAGCATGTTCAAGAATATGCAACTCCAGTTAACTACATTAATAATATTAGCCACTGATAATAATAAAAAAACTACAAATACTGTACACAAAAAAAAAGTTTCTAGTTAGTTACATAGTACTTCTGATACATCTGATAAACAGACAGCATTGTAACTAAGGCCCTTTGTCTTAGGAATAACAGAGTAAGCATTACAATAAGAAACAATCTCTGTAGGTAAAGCAGCAAATGCTGCAGCAGATGTCATGTACACTACTGGACTTTAATAAATAACATCAGTTTCATTGATAATAAAGAATGAAAAAATGTTAATTCAATATCAAACACAGATACTGACTGCTTTAGCCATTCTATTTTTACATTTCTATGAGGAAATGGCTTTACTACATTATTTCAGATGCTAATTGCCCTTTGCAGAAAGCAGCTTTTCTCCCCTTCTTGAACAATGCTTAAAGATGTATTAGTTTTCATTTTATTCTGTCTTCAGATAATTACTCTTTGTACAGCAGTGAGAGCTGATTACATGTTAAAGTTTCTGAATTTATCAAACACATCTCATCTTGAATAATGTTATTGCATTCTTTGTAGCTCATATTATCTGAGATAAATCTAATCCTGTTTTCGAAATGTCCACTTGAAGTGCATTTATACACTTTGCAGTGCCTTAGCCTACAATGAGTAATTCATAGACTTCAGAGGGCCTTTGTTGCCCTTGTAAAACAAACAAAATGTCCAAAACATACTGATCTTTCCCATCTGCAGATTCATCAGAAGCAAAATATGGAATAGACTGATCATTTTAATACTTTAATTTATTGAGAAAAATCAAACTGGAAATAGTTCACCACGGCTGACGTATTAATAAAATTGTGCCCTTTGAAGAAATGCATGGATCTTTCATGTTTCAACTGCATCAAAAATACCAATAGGGAACTACTGTCATTCTACAATGCTTTATATTACATAGTCATGAAGACAAAAATTCAGTAATACTTGAAGATGGGATAGTCCCATATTAGTAGTAATATGAATTAATTTATTCAAGCTAACTACTACAAATATTATATTATTTTTATGCAATCCTTTAAAATATATTATTATTAGCAAATTGCAAAACAAAAAATTGTACCAAATTTGAATTATAAATCTACAGTTAATCTGTATAAGAAATGCTAAATTATCACTTGCACCATTTTATTTAAAAAAATATCTATGTCTATGAAATATGCACTAATCATTCAACCTGCATTAATCTGGTATAAGTTTATAACATTGATGCAAACTCAACATTACAAGAAATAAAAACTAAATTAATGACTAAATTAAAAGACAAAGATTAAAAAACACATTTTAAATGCACTTAGTGACAAAATGTGCCTGGCTCATTTATTTAATATTTATTTATATAATTTTATATTCATGTTTTTTTTTAACTGAAGATTTGTCATAAATACCAGAAAACTCCATCACAATGGCAGTTAATACATACTATATTCTGCGTAGATAAGTAAATTATTTAAAACAAAAAACCAAATATACATAGAAGTTTGAAAAAAGTTTGTAATAGTAATTTAGCATCAGTTTCCTCAATCTTAAATAAATAATTAAATTACATTTTTTGGATGAAAACGCAAGCAAAAATTGGATGGACAAATTAATCGACATCACAGCAAAATATAACTACATAATACCTCAGACAAGGAAATTATCTTCCTTCTACCTATTGGAATGCACCATTAAAATGTAGGTTTAAGTCTTCATAACATATTTCTTGTATTCTACTAGTCTTCAGTGACAAACAAGATATCCCATAACAACTGCAAGCACCAAGATCCTGATCACATCATGATAAGTAAAAATTTTCATTTTAAAACAGTCCATTTGTGTACAGAAATAGCCTTTCAACTTCAGGTATTCTTTCACTAATGAATTGGTCTGAGCAGACAAACTTAGTGATGGAAAATGCTATTCTCTCAACAAAAGGCTGATGGCAGTTAACTGAAAAACGGGTTTACCTCCTGGAAACAGGAAGCTACATGATAAATTAGTTTGAGAAAATGTTTGCAAAACTTAGACAATTGCTTCTTCTATAAAATTCAAACAATATAGTGTTGAAAGCATGAGTTTAAAGAAAAAAAAACTATTATACTCAAAGTGCTTCCTGTTTAAAAGGAAAGAAGATACGGAAAGATGCAGTTTTCTGGTAGTGTTTTAGGATTGTGCTTTCAGAAGTATTTAGAAATTAGAAACTTAAAAAGTCTCATTCCCTTTACAATAGGAAGCAAATTACATGTTCCAGCTACATTAAATGCTGATTCAACTAAAAGAACTGTATAGTCAACATTAAGAAAGTCTTTGTTGTTATTTACTGCTTAAGCTATCCGTTCATGCACCTCCCTTATGAGTATTCTCATGGCCAGGCTTCAGAATTTCATTTTATAAACACTGTATGACTTTAAATAAGTCAAATAAATAAATAATTATGATATGTGTAAAATAATCTCTAAAGTGCATTATTTATTTGCAAAAACAATTTTTACAAATTTGTTTTAACTAATTGAAAAGAAAAGGAAAAATGTAATACATACAGTACATTGAGTGAACGAACATTTAATATGCTTAAACATTCAATATTTCCACCTTACGCACATTAACTACTGTTATTTATATTCCTAGCAATTTCATTTTCCTTACAGGACACTGCTTACTAAAATGGTGTATCTCTTAAGTCCATGATACAAAGTTTCAGACTCTGTTTCACTACGGTTTTTAAGTAGGCTACTTTAATACCACTAAAAATATGTTGTTCATAAAGAATGTACTCAGAGTAATTTCTAAGATTGGCTTTCTCTTTTTAACAACTACAGTTTAATTATAATTAAATTATAGTAGTATTAAGAAAGTGTTGGGTTTCAGAATTATCTTTAAAATTTATTCATAATTTACACCACATTGCAATGCATAGCTGAAAATTGTCTATTATATAAACAGTTAAATATAAACAAAGAAAATAAATTACTGCACAATCTATAAACAAGTACAACATTTCTGTTTTTTAATGGACCAAAACAACATATGTGATAAAACCACTAGATGAGTGAAATGTTTTAAAGAATATTTGTGTTCATTTCACCATGAAAATGCCACAGCCAACTGTGAAGCCAGCCATAAAACAATAAAACAGCATGCTTTTTCCTGCTAGAACTCCTAAAAGACTATAAAAACCCCAGAACATTCTGTGCTCAAATTTCATTTCATAGCACGTGTTTTGAGCCAATGAAAGAGAGTTCGGTAACTTAAGAACAATCCCAAAACTCTTACATAATTTTAGAAAAATTGTTGAAATAAATTATATTTCTAAAAGTGTAAACCTATTAAAAATAAGCAATCAACAAAAAGAAATAATACATGGAGCAACCCATAACAATTTAACTGCTGCTGCATAAATACTTGTAGTGTGCATATTTTTAAATGGTAATTGAAATATAGACCTATATTAATTTTACATAGGTTATACCATAAACAACAGTATATTTTTGTAACCTTAATCATAGAAAAAATATGGGGTTCTCTGCAAAAGTAACATCTTTTGTCTCTAAAGCTGCAATAAAGCATTATTCTGCCATCACAAAAGAAAAAATGCAAAGCTGTAGAAATGCTATGTGTTGTGCAAATGCTGTTGCTAAGAAGCAAATATGCTTCTTTTTCTAATCAAATAGCCAGACTCTGTAGCTTCACTAGCTTGGGGCAAGAAGCAAATTCCTCTAGCTGCAAACTTAGAAACAATCTTGAATTATTTGTTGCTGACCGCTGGCTGAACCCTCTTCTGAAGAGCACCGTCACCATTAGGCACCTCAAAGTGCATTCCATCAACCAGTGGCTACAGCAATATGCTACAGTTCAGGCTGCTAGGAATTGATCAAGCAGGGTAATGAGAGTGTTTTCCTCTGCGGATACTTTAAATGAATATAAATATTTTTCTTTTGCATAATTTATCTTACAAAGGTCAAAGAATTCATGTTATCCCCAAATGCAAGAAAACTAAATTATTCTTACAACTAGGCATTAACAGCTGAAGTAAAGGAATATATAATGTATATATTTAACAAAAGCAGATACCACATTCCATGCAAAACATTCACTTTAATATAGTAAATGTTTAAGCATAATGCAGAAATTAAAAAAGCTTCAATAAGTTAAAACAAAATAAATTAAGCCACAATTGAAAAGAAAATAATTTTTATATTTTCTACATCAAACTGGCTTCACAGTTAATACAATGTCCCTATTCTGATATAGCATATGGGTTGCAGAGTTTGATACACAAACAATGTGGTGCTGGAATTTTATAACAGAAAATGCAAGTGATTTACTTTGTAAATGACATTTGTATACTTTCTTTGAAAAAAAACTTTTCAATGGTGAGGGAAAGTAATATGTAATTCTTCATTTAAAATTCTAATTCAATAATTTATCATTCAATCTGCTAAATTTACAGACTGTAACAAATGCTGATCTAAACAAACTCATAGATGTGCTTTTTCCAACCTAATCTGCAATTATATTTTTCAATCACAACCATGTATAGAATATTTAAAGCCTTTCCCATATTATCAAAAAAATAAACTCCATTAATATTTACATTCTATGCATCTGCACCTTTATTAGATATCTATATTGAATTGAAAATGGGATGTGCTATAAAAAAAGCTATAATGCAAAATGAAATATCTGTTTTTGCTTCTGTAATTTACAACCCAGTTTGTGCAAGCATTTAATATTTCACACGTAGCATTTCTATACATTTACTTAATATGCAATTCAATATATTTGTAACAGAATACTGATGTTTTATAATGATCCTGGACTAGTAGCTAAAGTAATTGAAAGTAACGGTTTAAACATCTTAAAAAAGTAGTGGTCCAGACTGCAAATACATATATCTTTGCAAAACAAGAACTATCAATGGAAAAACATATATTCTGTTTATTTTTCAATATAATATCTAAATGTGTGTCTTGACAATGTCTTAAAGCTATTAAAACAAGAAAACATTTTATCAAATGCCATTTTTGCAAATATGTAAAAATGTAAAGCACAAAAGTTTCTTTATTAATTAAATCCTACTATGAAATTTGACTTGATCAGGTAATAGGCACCATTCTCAAAAGCTTACACAACAGTGCTTCGTAAAGAAAAAATACGATTAACATTTAATAATTTTCACCTATGCACTACATTTGTCTTTCCTTATTAAGTAAATGGTGCCACTTAACCTAAAACAAACTATAAAATGCTAATCAGTCAACTTACTTATGGGCAGTATCAACAGGATCATAAATCGATAAACAAACATCTATGACTAGCTCATTTTTATTTAATTATTTAAGTATATTAAAGAGTTACCTGCAGCAATACAATACTAAAGGAAGTGTTTGATGACAAATGAAATGAAAGAAATGGAATGGAATCGATTTTCAGTATATATAGTATGATAAACCGTAATGCTATAATCAACTATGTGACAGCTATTTAGAGTATTTATTAAATACTTATCACATTTAAATGTATTTACATTTCAGCTTAAAAACAATACTGTACAATCTAATTTAATTAAAAATGAAGTCATCTATATAAGCAGTAATTGTCTATGTGGTTAGCAAACTAAAAGATACAATCTGGAACATGCTCAAATCAATAACTAGAAATCCTGGGCATGAACAGTAACACACCTTTCAAGTAACTGGCATTAAAGAGCCAACATCATTATAGAATATCCATCTGTTTCTTGCAGACAGACCAGCTACAACTGCGCTCAATCACTAAAATTCCATTAATCTTCTCTGTCCATATACAAAATAAAAATTTAAAACCTCATTCAGTTCTTTATTGTCTCACAACCTGTAAATTGTTGGCATTCACCTGCATAAGAATTTACCAATAATTACAATAGAAAAAGTTAACACTGATTTCAAATCATGTGGCAAAAGATATCAATTTAACAAATTCTGAATAGATTCTTTCGTGCCTATGTAATACTCCTCCCTGTGTGCACTTAATTGCTGTCTATAATCAACAGAATGCATCATTGAGGTATGCCTGAATTTCATTACAAGATATAACTAATGCTTCTTTCCTACAGTACCTAATAAACCATAAAAAACCCAAAACGCATATGGCTTGAGGGAATAGTCAGAAAATTAGGTGGTCTTTTGGGAAATGTGTGAACTTTTGAACCAGATTCTTGAAGACAGAGAATTATTGGAAGTAAAAGACAAACAGAGAATACATACTGGGATTCAGATTTGACCTTTTAAAGACCTTTTAAAATGATATCAAGATTCAAAAGAAAATATTTGTTTGTATATAGTTATCTAGACTTACTCTTACTATTAAACAAGAACTAAATTCCTATTGCCTATTACTAAGTCTATTCCCTTCTGTTTAAAATGCCTGATTCATGAATGCTGAAATACTGAAAATTAGACTAAACATAAGCCAATAAAACATGTTAGTAAAGTTGATAATGGGAAATGTTTTTAAAAAATTAACCTGTTTTAAGTATATTAAGTATTGAAGTATATCTAAGTATTTTAAGTATATTTATGTGTATATATGATAATATATATCACTGAAGCATAAATAATATTACAATACATTGTCTAAACTTAACTTAAATTTAACAGGATCTCCAAAGCATAAACTGCTGTTGTCTGTGTGTGTTTTTAACAGAATACTCACATAATCCAAACAAATTTTTAAACAATTACTAGTTAAGATCAAGTGAATGTTGTTTTTCACATTCACTTTAAAGACTATACTCAAAGCTTATTATTATACTGTATGATGTGATGAAACACTTGTGTGTATCTTTCTAATATGTAGTGGCTATTATAAGAGTGCTATAAATGGTTTTACATTACAGGATATGTTTATACTTGTACGGACACTGAGAACTAATTGCGATCATTTTACGTGCAATATGAGACAACAATTGTATAAATAACAGTGTTTATTATTGCCTCATTATAATGGATAATTAAAAAATCTGTAGGAACGCAAGAACATCACTGAAGTTAGTTGTTCTACCAAATGTTTCACATTGAGATTGCATCAAGAGTCCTAATATTTAAGAACTTATAGATCTTTAGCATGTATTTCACATTCACTGTATATTGAGGTCATTGACATCTTGACTTTCAAAAACACTGCTAAAATCTTTTTATAAAAAAATGTGTTCAAAAATTAAAAACTACGTATATGCAAGGGCACAAGCAAGATTTTGTTTATTCATGCACCTCTTTTGTACATTGTGGGGTCACAAGGGGACCCATGTCTACCATGGCGTAAACAATAACAAGACAGGATATTGACTTAAACATGATAAATATTCAAAGAGAAAAAAATAAATACAGTACAGACCTATTCAACTGGACTTAAGATGATTATTCACCGAGTGACATACTGTATGTACAGGCATATGTGAAAAACATCTCTTTCTGTTTTCCAAACAACTCACTTTTATTGTGTCATAGTGGTATTCCAAAAGAAATTCTTTATATTCCTAGCATATATGTTTTGTCACACTGAATATATATATTCTGGCTCTATACTGAAAAAAAAAAAATATTCAAAATAAAAGGTATCATGCCCCTAAAAATGGTAAGATTAAAAGATCAAATACATTTATATCATACCACAGATGTGCATCAAAGACAAAAGCATGTTATAAATATTCATATTTAAATCACATATGATGAATAGACTTAATTCAGGAACATAACAGGAACATCAAAACCTCTTCTTTATGTGCCACTAGAGAGTGCTCCTTAGTTTCTTTCCTATTACTGCTTAAGGAAATACTGCTATTTCTCTGTATTTTGTCTCTTAAGAAACTGTCTTGCTACAAACTAAAATGGACAAGTAGGCAAACAGTACAAGTCAGGTACACATACCATCATAGCAAGATTCCTCATCTTTGTCAATACGATCAGATGCCATAGAAACGCTGTCATTTTCTGGATCTTCATCATCAGAAGAGTCATCTGAATCCCCTTGGGTTTGACCAAAACATAATAATTAATTTTAGACAACCAAGCCTGTACAGTTAAGTCTTCAAAATCTGTTATGAACTCTACATGGTATAACATATTGGAATTGATTTTTTTCCTCTCTAGTTATTGTCTGAAACTAATACAACCTTGAAAACTTACATGTGTTAATAATAAAACATGCAACAATTGATGCCTACAACCAATTACATCAATGTATTAATAAATGTGATATTCTTAAAATCTATAAAAGAAGGCTTGATTAAACATTTTAATTGAAAAATGAAAAACTGTAAGGAACAATAACGCAACATAAACAATATGTTTACCTTTAGTTGATGTATATTAACACAATGTTACTTTGTTGACAACATGCCAACTATGCTAACTATGAGAACATCAAGTATTAACTATGCATTTTCAGTGTCAAAATAATACATTGCATTTCCATAAAATATAGTTTAACTAAGTTTAATGTATTTTTTTTACACTGGACAGTTTCAACCTGGCTTCAAAGGCAGGATAGTTTCCATTCAACATGTTTCTGTATTATTTTATTGTTGTGCACTGTTCTGCACACTGCTGTAGTATAACAATTACAGTGAAATCACTTAGTAAAATGCATGCTTACATGGGTAATATTTAGTGTGCAGCATTTTTAAACACTTAGAAAATTAAAATAAAGCAAATGTTTTTACAAATTAGATCCAAAATATTACTTTAATGCACAAAGATTCCAAATACACCTTGAATATTTAAACTTTCCATAATAATTAAAATGTATTCAACTTTTAGAATTAATTAAATAATTTAAACATGTTCATAATGACAAACAGATGATGCAGCTAATCAACCTGCCAAATACAGATATTATGCATTTTGCATTACTGAAAATCTCTTGTGTAAAGTATTGCAGAAGACTGTTTACAGCATGCATAACACTCTACATTCATTAATGCTATTTTACATTTAACGTCAAATGCCTGTTAACTACTTTTAACATCAAATACCAATATTCTAAAATGAATAACTGTATTTGCCAAAACTGAGGATGAGATGAGAAAGATAGGTTTCTGAATTTTTCAATAGCTGAAACCCTAACTTTGTTGTCATATGGTTTGGCTCTGCCTTGTTCTTTCACTTTATAGAAAGGAACTTGACCTCTTCCTATTAAATATTACATGTGGAATAAAAATGTGCATTTAATCAATGGTATGTAGAATATAGAGCAATTAAAAACATTTTAGAAAGAAGAGAAAAATGATGCAGAACTCCATTGTCAAAATCCTTATATGAAGTCTTTAATAACCTCAAGAAATAAGTCTTGACTACATGAGGTTACTTTAAAATGAAAAACAGTCTTCCTACATTGAACAGCAAACTGCAATAAATCTACATTTAATAAAAAAGATAATCGAGTTTTCAACTAGCCAAGACCCTCTTATAATTAATTTTACTACAACAGTCATCTTACTGTTTCCGCTGTGATTAGGATTATATTGTTCTGTTACAAATGCCTCACTATACCTCTTATGGTGCTCTGTAAAATTACATAATAATTACTTTAGGCTTTTGCTTCCGTCTAAAA
The DNA here is from genome assembly GCA_026402145.1 of Polypterus bichir lapradei. Classification (NCBI taxonomy): domain Eukaryota; kingdom Metazoa; phylum Chordata; class Cladistia; order Polypteriformes; family Polypteridae; genus Polypterus; species Polypterus bichir. The sequence continues at coordinate 51,069,853 of JANRMT010062841.1, read as the reverse complement.
AATATGAACAGCTGCATCATTTTATTAATTGGTAAGATGTGTAAAAAGAGAAGCACACGTTCTCCTTCTAATCAAGGACATGATGCTTATTTTAGCCACATTTCTACTTTAAAATCTTTATTTAGTGACTACACATAAAGAGAAGACATTTCTGCTTCACATGTGCTTTTATCAGCCTCATACTACCACAGCTAATACTGCATGCATGTATTAGTGTTAAGTTGCCTTATAAAAAAGGAAGTGCTGCTCATACTTCCTGATTAAATACTTCATAAAATTAAATCGTAAATACTATGTATTATTCTTGTGAAAATGCATAATGCTTAATAAAATACTTAAATATTAAGACAGAAATGTTTGGAACGTTAGGTGAATCTAATTATCTGGTCATACACATTAATTTAACAGTGTTAAATTAGCTGCCTTAAAAGGTTTTATTGCTTTTGACCATGTCTCCACTAGAGGGTGATAGCACATTCAACTCATATTAACACTTGCTGTGTTGTCTAACAGCTTTTTATGCCTTTAAAACTATGAGTAAAACACTTAAATTAGACATTAGTATTTTGAAACCTAACAGCAAGAATCTACAACTTTTTTTTAATGTTATATGATGCTTGATATACTTACGTTTTTCTGGAAACTGCTGAGCATAACTGAAAACAACAGAAAAAGAAACATGAATCACAGGCTTATTATTACATTTTTACTTACTGTACATAATAATTCAGATATAGAAAAGTGTGTAGCTATAAATAGAATAAATATATAAAGCTTAAAATGTTCAAATCAAATACTAATAATCAATACTGTTATATTTATTTTGTTCAATTTGTTATTCATAATTTGTCAGATTATAGATAAAAGCTGATAATATAGACAATAAAATCTAAAAGATACATCATCACTCTCCAAAAGTGAACAAGATACAAACAAAATTTAATATTTTTCTGTTATTTAAATTTAAAATGCTTTGATGGATTAATGAAGTTTACTGCTTTTTCATGAGTACAATCCAATAAAAATACAAAAATGGATGCAAGAAACAAACCTATCCATATATTTGCCTCAAGACTGCAAAACAATATTAATTTGGACCAATGTAAGTACTGTGTGCATATACAGCAGATAAAAAGCAAAACACTCATTATATATACCTTGACTTGATATCCTTGACTTTTCTCGTAATTACATCTTTCCTTTCTTTGGCCTTCTTACTTAAGTTTTCACCCTTCAGTACCACCGAAACAAATGTCTCCACATCTATTAAGCAAAAATGCTTAAATTATGTTTATTTAATGTTTGCAATACATGAGCTTATGCTACAACATAAGTATTTTTCAGAAAATTAATATTGATTAAGGCATTATACTTAAAAACCTAATATATAAAATGGTTAAAGTAAAATATCAAGTTATAATCTGACATTTTTACTTTACTGTAATGTTTTAGTCCTTGGAACTTTCAGGTTTCAGGTTAACATCAAATACTTATTCATTTGTACCTCTGTGTTCATAATGGTCTTATTCGCTTTTATGTTTCAAACTAATTTAACGTAAGTACTTTATGACACTGCCTTGTTTAGCACAAGAAAGCACATTGGTTCAATATGATGACATAGAAAAAACAGTGATCTCTGAAAGCTAATTTTAAAATGTTTCATCTTTTGGAAGAGGAAGTGGTCTAATTACAATATTCCCTATGATGTAGTTTGATTTGGATTTTGCAAACACCAAGTTTGAGATGGGAATTAGACACCAAACGATCAGCCTCATAACACTCACAAATAAAGAAATAATCTACTGCTAAGACGCTTCCATAAAATGATTACTGGATATTCCCAAATAAACGGACAGCTAAAAGCAACAAAAACAAAACTAGACTTTATTCAGAAGATAACTGTTCAGATCTTTAATGAATGGCTTAAGAAAAATCCACGTTAAACACACAAAACCTTTGAAATAAATATTTCTGAAAAAAAAGAATGGATTAGCTCAGTCCTAAATTTTAAAATTGCCATTTGCTCAATAGTAATATTTTCCAACTGCCCGAAAACTCCTTGTATTAAACAGCATGTTTTTTTTTTTTTTATTTTCTGGGCAAACGTAAATGGACTAAGCGGTAAAACATCACAGTCAAATCCACAACCTGTTTCCACGTAAGTAAACATAACTACAAACAGTCAAAGTTTGTTTCACGCAGTTTAAGGAAAGCGTACAAAGACATGAGATCTATTTTAAATCACACAGAGGCCTTCCTGCTAATGAGGGAGGCAAGGAAGCAATGACAAGTAATTTTAGCACTGTATCAAACTGCAGCAAGCCGAGCCAAATTTCTCAAATGATACAGTAAGCGGTGGACGTTTCATTTTACCTGATATAAAGATCTTTACGTCTTCCGGTATGGACTGCATTTGTATAATTTTACTCACAGTATGGTTATTATCTTATACAGCTTAAAAAAGCTGACAATTAAATGAGGAAGTTCTATAGTTCTATAATCAAACGAGGAAGTGAATGCAAAAATTATCGCTCGTTTCAGCAGACAGGCTAACTGCTTTACCCTTGTTAGTTCTACTTCCTGCTTGTTCATCTGAAGGGCTATTCTTCTCTTCCCATTGGACGTGCTGTGTCCGGCAGTCTCTGATTGGATAAAATGCTTCGCTTTGTTTATAGTACACTATACTTCGACTGACTTAAGCTAAATGGAAATTCAGTAGTAAGGATGGGGAAGCGTGCTAGATGTGTGTAATAGATTTTGAATTTTAATTCTGACTTTGTCTTTTTTTTCTCTTTTCTTCATCATGAAATCACTTTGAGCTACATTATTTGTATGATAATGTGATATATAAATAAATGCTGTTGTTGAATTAACTATAAATGGATACATTGTCACGCTGAAACAGTGATACGTTTTTACTTATTTATTTGGACAGTTAAAATAGCACATATTATAGTAATTAGCGAATATCTTGAGTTAACATTTCATAGACACCATATTAGAAATTGCTGCAATTGATACACCTCTTTATCCATCCATTATCCAACCCGCTATATCCAACTACAGGGTCACGGGGGTCTGCAGGAGCCAATCCCACCCAACACAGGGCGCAAGGCAGAAAACAAACCCCGGGCAGGGCGCCAGCCCATCGCGGCACTTTCTCTTTATTTATTTTTTAAGTTTTTAAACTACCGTGAATTTATGATATACATACTATACATATTTGCAAGCGGATACTCCGTAGTACTTTTATCATTGATTCCTGTTTGAAATTTCATAATTAAATATAAAGATGTTATTTGTCTCCTGTCTGAAATATTTCGGGGCAAATGTATACGAAATAATAGCAAACGTGTTTATAATAAAAGCTAGTCGTGGAAGATCTTTAACTTTTTACAAGTAAATCAATCACAGTAAACCCGATATAGCAAATGTAAATATTGACTGAAATAAATATATAACAAAATTATTATAAAATAGCAAAAATTATTTAAAAAGTACAAATTAGAGATGACTGTTCAGTAATTCACATTCGGATGCTTAAATATTTCCAGATTATTAGAATAAACCTTTAATTTAGAAGTCACGTGTTTGATTGATTGCTATGAAAGTGTTTTTCAACACTGCTTACTTAGTTCGAAAATCGAAGAGGAGGCGATCTGTTTGTAGTTCGGTTCCTTATCGCACCGGATTATTACGCGTGTTGTAAAGAGGGCGGGACTGAACCCTTTAGCAAGTCAGGAACCAACGCAGCATGGGGTAACAGTTACTGCTTGTATTTGAACATCAGGGGCTTTGTATATTTATATACAGTATATGGAGTCACACTATGGTCTGAACACACACCAGAATGACTAAAAAGCAAGAAAAGTAAAAAGAAAGACAACTCCTGAATTGGCTGTCACAGTCGAGGGTATTGCAGTTGGTTTAATGGAGCCCAGTAGAGTTTCTTAACACACTTTTACTGAATAATTCATTGCCTGAAACAACAACTGCAGAGTCTGAAGTCAAAGCCTTAAACGGTGCCTTAAACGGACTTTGATATCGTTAGTCTTAGCAAGGAATCAATCACACTGCTTATGTAGAGTTTGCATGTTCTCCCCATCTCAGAATCCTGTTTTACTCCCTCATTCAAAAAACAAAGACATGCACGTTAGGAAAGTTTACTGGAACTGGAAAGTTTAAATTGTCCCACTGTGAATGTTTATAAGGAAGGGTGTAAATGAGTGTTGCGTATAGTGGACAGCCACCCTGTCCTGGCTTGGCCCCCTTCCTTACACCTACTATTGTACCGGTAGACACAAGCTTCTCTCAATGCTCAGCAATATAGAAAATGAATATATGGATGATCCAATTACAGTAATGATATTGATAATTTAGAATGACAATGGATGATTTGTTTAAGGATGTTATTTTTACTTTGATATGTAATTGTAGTTTGAATGTATGTGACACAAACAAAATAAAATTAATTGTAAGAGAGGAATAATGTACATATAGTATATAGGACATCTTCAACAATATCTTTCGTAAAGCTCGAAATTACCTTGTTTTATAAAAGCATTTTAATACTATTTGCTAAAAACTGGTTTAATGTGTAGTATATATTTACAATGAAGGTTTATGAGGGTTGTACTCTTTCAATTACCTTGAATATTAACCTTTTTTGAAATGCTCAGTTTAAGTAATTTGCTTAATTTAATTACAGTAATAAAATTAAGATTTATAGGGCATGCGATGTATATTGCGATGTTTAAATGGGTTAGTGATTCACTGTCTTTACTTATTCTTCACTCCATCAACATCCACTCTGCATTTTGATGATAATGTGAAAAGCAAGATTGTAATGAGATGGTTATTGTACCACTTGTGGATTTATATCAAACTGTACATCTTATTGTCTTTGAAATATGTAGTTTCAGTTGCAGACTGCAAAAATTGCCATGTAATGACAGCTTATATCTTCTCAACTGTACCTTTTCTACAAATAATACATTGTTTCATCTAGTTCTTTCATGTGGATTACTTTTTAAATAGCTATGAAAATGTGCTCTCCAATATAGACATTTTATGCATTAAAAAATATTGTCGTAATATTAAGTATTTCTGTTTGTTTAAAGGGTGCACTGTTATGCTAGATAAAGGTTTATGTAACAATATTGCTATTATAAAATTCATATTTACCAGGACAAATCCTGAAAGTTTGTGTAAATTAGACATCAACACCTGGATCCACATCTTTAAATTATTATATTAGAAAACAGTTAAGGGGCCAAGCTCCACAGAATAAAACTGAATTAATAGAAAAATGACAGAAGAACTTAAAACAGTTCTGAATATCTATAAATTTATTGTGAAAGTAAATCTCACCTTACTTTCTTTTCTTGTGGATTAAAGAAGAGAAAAAGACCACATATTACACAATAAGATCAAGCTTTAGAAAATGATTGATTGATTTGGTTTACAGCATATCTTAATATCAAAAAAAACCTAGAAGATATCTATTGGACAATTTTGTCGATGCCAAATTAATATACGAATATGCGAATATAAGAATATGCTACACTATCCAAAAATGGCAGGTATCATGAAATAAAAAAATCTAGAATATATTTTACAGTATATTGTAAATAGAATTTATAATATATTTCAAATTATATTGTAATAATTTCACTGCACAACAAAGTTTTTGCTTCTTGAACACTGTTGGGTGTTTCTTATAGATTATTGGGTGCTGATCACGAATATCACATCACATCAATTTACCCATCATGTGCTGTTTCAGAGAAATCTTTAGTTTTGTCATGATTTTTTCTTATATTTGTATCCAAACATTTTCGCTCCCATAAGTGACTTATCAACAACGGTTTGTGCAGCCTGGGCATGTCCAGGCATTGAATCAGGCCAGGTTGGAAGCTGTTCTGTGGAAGTTAACATCCTGGGCATGCCTGGGCAGGTCTGAATGAGCTTGACGCCTTCTCAGCATGCTATAAAGGCGGCTTGCATACATCAATCCTGCTCATTTGGTTAATATAGATAGTCAGTGTGTATGTATAGTATCAGTATAGTAAAGTACAGTATCTGTAGCAATATAACAGTAAGTAAGCTTGATGATATAGACGTTTCGGTGTCAGGCGATATGTCTCGTTAATGTCATAACAGCCACGATACATTCTTCTATATCTGTGTCGAATATACACTTGTGCTTTTGTGACGAAAGCTTATCATCTATATTTCGGCTGCCAGATTGGTGATCAAGACAAGGAATGGGTGCCTCACATTTGCTGTGCAACATATGCTGTCAGTCTGACAGCCTGGCTCCGAGGCACTCGAAAGACGATGCCATTTGCTGTTCCAATGATAAGGCGAGAACAGAAAGACCATATGACGGACTGTTACTTCTGTTTGACTAATGTGTCCGTTTTCTTTGCCAAAAACAAGAAGTCAATTGGATATCCTAATCTGCCTTCAGCAATAAGACCCGTGCCACATGACAACAGTCTTCCAATTCCGAAACCACCAGAGGATTGGACCTTAGATGAACCAGATGAAGAAAATGCAATGCAGGGTACCGACAGTGACATTGACCTGGATTTTGAAACATGCTCATCTGGCGATCCACATCTGATAACACAGAACGAATTGAATGATTTGATAAGAGATTTGTGTCTGTCAAAAGCAAAAGCCGAGCTGCTGGGTTCAAGACTGCAGGAATGGTGTTTGCTGTAACCAGGTATGAAAATTTCTGTGTTTTGAGACCGACATCATGATATAACCACATTTTTTGCATAAGTCAACAGTCTCTGTTTCTATTGTGACATTGAAGGATTGTTCTCGGCCTTGGGTTGTGATCACAACCCGGAAGAGTGGTGTCTCTTCATTGATTCATCAATGTTAAGCCTGAAAGCTGTTCTGCTACACAATGGCAATATTTATCCTTCAGTACCTGTTGGCTATTCAACACACATGAAAGAAACGTATAAGAATATGGAACTGTTGCTGAAGCACGTCCAGTATAGCAGGTACAACTGGAATATCTGTGGGGATCTTAAAATTGCTGCTCTGTTACTAGGACTGCAGCTCGGCTATACAAAGTACTGTTGTTTCATCTGTGAATGGGACAGCCATGCCAAAGAGTCGCACTATTCTCGACAGAACTGGCCACTCCGTAAAAAGTTAGTTCCAGGACAGAAAAATGTGGCACATGAATCGCTTGATAACCCAGCAAAGATATTTTTGCCTCCTCTTCACATAAAACTGGGACTCATGAAGAATTTTGTGAAAGCACTGAACAAGGAAGGTGAAGGTTTTCATTATTTAAGACAGATGTTCCCAAGAATAACTGACGCCAACATCAAAGAGGGCATTTTTGTTGTCCCGCAGATCAGACATGTTATGAGTGACAAGCGGTTTGAAGATCTGTTAGCTGGGCCGGAAAAAATTGCCTGGAAAGCCTTCAAAGACTTTGTTGACAATTTTCTGGGCAATTACAGAGCCCCAAACTACATTCAGCTGATAGACAAACTTCTCAAAGCATACAAGACAATGAAGTGCAACAAGTCACTCAGGATTAATTTCCTCCACTCACACTTGGACTTCTTCCCCACAAATCTCGGTGCTGTCAGTGACAAACATGGTGAAAGGTTTCACCAGGACATTGCTACGATGGAGAAACGATACCAGGGCAAGTGGAATCTGTCAATACTTGCTGGCTACTCTTGGACACTGCAACATGATGCACCAGACATTGAATACAAAAGAAAATCAGGAGCAAAACACTTTTAATTCTGTTGAATTTAATAGCTTATGCGAAACATAAACGTGACTAAATACGTTATTGTCAGTAAACATATAAATGTCTATTTCTCAGAGTTCCTACGTGATGCAGTAAAAACTTTTCAGTTTTCAGGAAGCAAGACTTTTCAAAAAAAATGTTGTGCAGTGTTTTCTAAATAGTATTTTAAAGTGTATTGTTCTAAGCATTTTAAACATATCAAGAAATATATTTTTATATTTTGGAAAATATAATGTCATATACAAAACATTAATGTTTTAATATTTTGCAATATATTTCTGTATACTGAAAGATATCTTCTTATATAATACGCTACCGTGGTGGTCCGTTTGTCTGTCCAGGATTTTAATTCACCTGTAGCACGCTAACCGTTTCAACTATTGACCTGAAATTTGATACACATATACTAATGTGACGTCTACTCTCTGCTTTCGTGGTGATAATTGACCTCTAAGGTTATTCCTGTTTTTATTTTTATTTTATTTTATTGTAGAACTAGCAGAATACCCGCGCTTCGCAGCGGAGAAGTAGTGTGTTAAAGAAGTTATGAAAAAGAAAAGGAAATATTTTAAAAATAACGTAACATGATTGTTAATGTAATTGTTTTGTCATTGATATGAGTGTTGTTGTCATCTCTCTCTCTCTCTCTCT